>LPNX010844454.1:239760-273385 GCA_001517045.1 Pseudotsuga menziesii
GTAGGAGGCAGGTGGGGTTGATTATGACCTGGCAGCTGGATTGATGCAGGTGGGTTGTTAGGCATTTATCGGGCAACATTTTCTGCAGTTTTCTTTTGACTAGGGGTTTGCTGTCGCTGTGAAGACGGTTGGGGGATTTGATTGGGCGGTTGTGACCTAGGTGGGTTCGGGGATGGGATTTTACAGGGGTTGGGGGCACTTCCTCAGGTATTCCCTTGTTTTACTGTGGTCGTTTTTACCGTGGTAAAATGGGGCTCGACGATCTGGTTGATTACTCACTGGATCCGGTGCCGGAGGGCGTTTTTCAATATACCTCGGGTGGTTACAGTTTGGGTAACAAAAACATTTGGGGTGGAGGGTTTGTTCCGGATTCCTTGCTTTCTGACCTGGGTGTTTCATTCTCACCATCTTCCTTATGCTCGGATCTTCCTCCTGTGTTGTCAGTTGATCCCGTGCTGCTCTCGGGTGCTATGGAGGGTGCTTTCTCGGTGGAGACCGTTCATACTGCTGTGGATTATGAACATACCTTGGGGCCCGAAGCTCTGGGACATGGAGATGAGGGAGGGGCGGCGACATCGAAAGGGTTCTCTACTGAGGTTTTGGGTTTGAATGGGAATGGCTCTGTCGATGTTGACCTTCAAGGATTGTTTGGTTCTGTTCTTGCTGTGGCTTCAGAAGCTTGAGTGGAATCTACACATGGAAAATCTCCTCTAAGGTGGAGGGAGCTGGTGGTAAGTCAGACTACAGATGGGGTTGGTGGTGCGGGTCATGGGGCTAGAAGAAGAAGAAGGGAACTTGTAAAGAAGAGAAAGGCGGCGTGTTCATACGCTCTCAGGGAAGACATCAGGTGGACTTAAATTGTGCAGATGGATTCTTTTACCATGGTTGGGAAAATCATTGGGAAAAATTGTTCGATGGCTGTGATCGAAAACTGGATTAATATTGTTGGGCAGATGAGCTGGGGGAGGTTCCTGAGCTAGAAGGATTAACGCGGGGGTGGTTTGCACTTAATTTTTCTCAGCAGGTGCATGTAAGCTGGGTCTTAGAGAGGAATTGGGCTTTGGACCAGTGTTCGGTTCTGCTCAAAATGTGGACTCTGACCTTCGATGCGTCACGTGAACAGGTGGATGTGGTTCCAATTGGGTTCGTCTTCCGGGTCTTCCTCGACAGTATTGGTCGGAGGATCATTTCACCAGTATCGACAACATATTGGGGACCTTCCTTGAGGTGGATATATCTTTTAAAATCACAAAACTTTGCAGGGTGGCTCGGATTCTGGTAAACATCAATGTGAGGGAGGGTTTGTTTGAAGAGATACATCTCTCTTGGGGTAATACTTTCTTCAAACAACGACTGGATTATGAAAACATCCCTTTTCGATGCCATCGCTGTCACACTTATGGTCATCTGGCGGTTGATTGTTCTCTTGGGGTGCGTATGATCAATGGACGTGGATCTCAGAGGGGCTCCCATGGGAATGGATCTAGCAGAGGCACGTTGTCGCCGACTTTGGGGCCTTTGTCATCTGAACCAGATGAGGGGCTAGTGGAAGCGGAGAATATGACACCTACTATGAGGGAGGATGCTTTGATTCCGATGGCACTGGCTGAGGAAGATGGTGCTGTTGTTGGTCCAGATGTGGGGGCGTTTTCTTCGGGTATCTCTTCCTTTGCCCCTTCTCCGTCATTAAATGTGTTTACTAATATTTTTAATATTTCTGGGATGGATTGGATGGGGAAAAAACTCAAGAACTTAACTATCTCTCCTCTTCCCTTGGTTGCTACTACCCCTTTTTCTGCTGCAAATGATGAGGATGTAGTCTCCCCCTTCCTTTGGTTGCTCATACCCCTGTTTCTGCTGCTTTTGATGAGGATGTCAACCCTTCTTCCCCTGGCCCTGAATTGGTTAAAAATGGGTCTCCCATACCACACTCTTTAATTGATTCAGGTTATTTCCTTAGGTCTGGAAAAAAGGTTATAACTGGGGGGTTGGGGAAAGATTATCACCCTGTGTCTCGAGGGAGAGGTTGCACTTATTTTTTGGCAAAGGCAGGGCTCAGAAGGATCTTCATGAAGGAAAACAATTTTATATTGAACATGCACTTAGAGTTGTTCTGGCCCAGAAGAAGGGTCGGAAATGAAGATCGTATCTTTCAATTGTTGGGGTCTGGCAGGTCCCCTTAACAGACCTGCGCTGCGTAGGGTGGTCAATTTGGAGCACCCTGATGTGATGTTGTTACAAGAAACTTTAGGCGTAGGTGAATTGATTAAAGCAAAGTTGGAGAGCTGGTTCTTGGGCTGGATGTTTGTGACCTTGGATGTACGAGGTTGCTCGGGGGGTTTGGCCATGGGGTGGAATACTCGTACGGTGAAAGCTCTGAACATTTGGGGTCTGGATTCTGTGTTGGGGATGACTTTACAGGGATTGGAACAGGGGGCCCCTATGGATGTTTTCAACATCTATGGCCCATATCTTAACCGTATTCCCTTCTGGGAAAATATCTTTAATTTGGATATGTTCAGGGGAGATATGGTTATTATCGGAGGTGATTTAAACTTTTCGTTGGGACAGGAAGAAGTCTGGGGACCTTTTGCTTGTCCTGATTTACTGTCTGAATACTTTTCTCAGAAGCTTAATGAGAGGAATTGGCTGGATATTGAACCTGTTAAGCTTAAGCCTACTTGGCATAACAATCAGTGTGGGGATGGGCGTGTGGCTAAGCGCCTTGATCATTTTTTGATTTTGAAATCTTTGTTGGATCAACAACACTACATAAGGAAATGGGTGGGTTGTGGGGGTCATTCTGACCATCTGCCAATATTTATGGAATACAGGAATGGCCTTGTTAGACCACCTAGCCCTTTGAAATTTAATAAGACCTGGTTAAAGGATGAATCGTTTCGACAACTGATTCTTTCAAATTGGGTTCCTTATAATCCTGACAGTCGAATGACTACGTCTTTACAGTTTGCGGGAAATTTCTCCTGGATCAAAGTTTTGATTAAGAAATGGGCCGGGGACAAGAGTATCAGAGATGATCTTGAACTGAGGCAGCTTGAGAAGGAAATTTCTAATATCATGGATTCGGAGGGAGGGGGGTACATGGATTAAGATACAAAAGACTCCTTGGTAAGGTTGCAGGGTAGAAGGATTTCTATCCTCTTGGACAAGGAGGAAACTTGGAGATTGAAAAGCAGGGCTATATGGCTTGAAGGTGGAGATGAAAATACAATTTTTTTTCACTCTTATGCTAGGGGAAAGAAAGCGTTGAATACTATTTGGAGTCTGGAGGATAATTAGGGTAGAAGTTTTCAAAATTTTGAGGATATGGCTGGCTTAGGGGTTGAACATTTCCAACACTTATTTCAGGCCATGGAGGGTTCACAACTTGTGGAGATTTTGCGTATTGCTTAGGTTTTTCCTCGTTTTGTGGGGGAGGAAGACAATCTCTCTCTGATGGAAGATGTTACTGAAGAGGAACTAAAAGTGACACTTCAGAGTTTTCAAAAAGATAAGAGTCCTAGGCCTGACGGCTGGACTATTGAATTTTTTACTGACTTGTTTGACCTTTTGGGGGATGATATCCTGAAGGTGGTGGATCATTCTCGTCTGTCGGGTAGGATCCCGACCTGTTTTAATTCGACTTTCATAGCTCTGATTCCAAAGGTGGATAATCCGAAAACTATGAATGATTTCAGACCTATCTCACTTTGTAACTGCATTTATAAGGTGATCTCAAAGATTATTGCTCGTAGGTTGAAGGATATCTTGTCTGAGCATATTTCGGCGGAACAATTTGGGTTTCTTAAAGGCCGTCAAATCCATGAGGCCATTGGTGTGGCTTAGGAGTGCCTACACAGCATGAAAACTCGAAATCTTAAAGGGGCAATTTTGAAAATTGATCTCTCTAAAGCCTATGACAAGGTAAGCTGGACATATATTCATATGTTACTAATTCATCTGGGTTTTGGGATTGCTTTTGTCAGGTGGATTATATGTTGTGTCACCACAGTGTCTTTCTCTGTTTTGATCAATGGGGCAGCTTCACCTTTCTTTCATGCGGAGAGAGGACTGAGGCAAGGATGTCCTTTGTCTCCTCTATTGTTTCTTTTGGTTGCTGAAGGACTGAGTCGATTACTACTTGAGGCTCATAGGGGGGGTAAATTGAATGGCATTGATGTCTCACAACATCAGCAGATCACTCATCTCTTGTTTGTGGGTGACATTCTTATTTTCTGTTCCAGAACTGTCCAAGATTTGAATACACTTGTTGAGATTTTGGCCCTTTTCTCTACCGCGACTGGCATGGAGATTAATGAAGGGAAATCTACGTTAACAACTCATCGCTTGGATGCTATTGAAGTTGGACATGCTACTCACTGTTTTCCTTTTATCTGGGTTACTTTGGATGATGGTCTAAAGTATCTGGGTTTTTTCCTGAAACCCAACAATTATTTGAAGAAGGATTGGGTGTGGATGATTGAAAAATTGGAGAAAAGACTACATACCTGGAGTCATCGGTGGCTGTCTAGGGCGGGGAGGTTGGTTCTGGTTAAGGATGTGTTGGAAGCGATACCAGTTTATTGGATGTATCTCTCATGGATCCCCAAGGTATCCTGGAGAAAGCTTGCTGGATTTCTCTACATTTTTTTTTGGAGTGGAAACAATGAGGTAGCGGTAACCCCTTGGGTGAGATGGGATAGGATTGCTAGACCCAAATATTTGGGGGGTTGGGGTCTTAAAAACATTTTTTTTTTGCTGAAGCGTTGGTGAAAAAGGGGGGATGGCGATTGATTCAAGCAGGAAATTTGTGGACCAGGGTGATGTGTGCAAAATATATTGCTCCTGATTATATTTTGGACTGGATCAAGAATCCATTTAAGAGTCATCGGGGAGGATCAATCATTTGGAAAGTGGTGATAAAATCCTTTGATGTCATTGGGGAAAATCTTGTTTGGAAGGTTGGTAATGGAAGGAGGGTGCGGGTGGGGGAGGATCCTTGGTTGGGTTGCACTGGTGGGTTTAGATTGTCTAAACCGCTGGTGGCTTCTCTTAGATAGCGCGGTGTTAATTACCTTTATCAACTCGCTTCTCCGGTACAGGAAAATAGATGGACTCAAGGTTGGCGTCCAAATAACTTCTTTGATCTGCCTATGAGGGAAGAGGCTAAACTAAATCAGTATATTGGGCTACTTCAATTACCGTTGGTACAGATTTTGGAAGGGGATGATGAACTAATATGGAACGCGGCGCCTAGTGGGAAATACACCCCAAAGGGGGGGGTATATTTATCTCAATTCCGTGGGAAATTCCCAGAGGTTGGAGTGGTGGTGGAAGAAGATACGGAAATATCATTGTTCGCCTAAATGTATATTATTCTGGTGGCGTGTTCTTGAGAACAAGGTACCGATCTGGGAAAATATTCATAAGTGGGGTATTATTGGCCCGGGATGGTGTGCCTTATGCTGGGATGAGGGGGAATCTGTGGTACATTTGTTCCTTAAATGTACCTACTATGTGGAGGTATGGACAGAGTGCTGCACGCTATTGAGGTTGGGTCCTGAATGTCGGTGGGAAGGGGCTTCAATTCTTGATGCTTGGGAACGATGGCGTAGATTGGAAAAGATGGATGTTATGAAGGTACTCCCGCTTCAATGGGATAGTTTGCACTCCTACAATAACGACGGGGCAGACTTGTGGGATTGCATTGGAACTACCCAAACATATCAGGGTCGCGAAACAGAGGAAAATACTTGAACTGGTTATCGATCGGTCATCACCCCAGGGTTTCCTTGATGGTGCTTCACATAATACTATTTGCGGGGGGGGGGGGGGGCTATCCTACATTTGGCCGACAATGATTCCTTTGAAATGATGGCGGGGATGGGAGAGGGTGGAAACAATCGAGCCGAACTGTTAAGTTTGAAATTACTTCTCATATTTGCAGCAGAAAAGGGGTGGAGAAACCTAAAGGATTTTGGTGATTCTCTGAATGTGATCAACTGGGTTAAGAGGATTCAATCTTGCAGAGACCTTATTTTACAAAGCATTTTACTTTCTATCTGGGATATCATTGATTCATTTGATTCGATTACATGTACACATGTTTACAGGGAGAACAACTGCCAGGCGAACACAACTTCGAAGGAGGGGCTCTAGTTGGATGCAGGTGTGTGGAAGATTAAGGAGCGGCTAGATGATGATGTTTTTGAGTTATATCATCGTCCCTTCATAGAAGGGGTGGCGATATGAGACAGGTTGTGGGTCTATTTTGGTGATGGCTGTTTGCTGATTTTATGGACAAATATGTATTATGTATATGATCGTTTGTTTATGACTGCTGGTCGATATGACCGTTACTATTTTTTGACTACATGGGCTGCTATGGTTTGCATCGCTCATAGAACATCTATGTTTCCAGAAATTGAATACTGTTTCTTGATTAGTGGATAGGTGGGTCGACCTATCTTTTTGTTGTGGGATGGGAAGTGATTATAGAACTTAATATCGGGTGCTAATCTTTGGTTACAAATATGCTAAGCATATCTACAAAATGTAATTTTGTCTCTCTACGGATGAAATAAAATTATGCTTTTTTTCTTTGGAATATTTTTTTTAAATTGATTAAATTTAAATTTTAAATTTAAACTAATATTTGTGTAGATTTAAATTAATTAATTTTATTAAACTTCAACTTATAGTTAAATTAATTTAAATTATATATATATATATGTATGTATGTATATATATGTCAACTTATTCATATTTAACTTAATTTTATAATTTAAAACTAAAATATTTTACTTTGTTTTGTTTCATAAGTACTTTACTTTCATATATTTATGTCTTAAAAGTATTTTTATTTCTAGTCATATAAAAGATAGTTTTTTATTAATTTTATATTTAGACATATTTTCAATTTAACTTAACCATAATTATATAGATTGTGGTGTAAGAGGTGAGTTGTAAATATACCTTCCTCTCAAAATGACAAATCATAATATTTTATTATATCTATTATGAGGCTCATTTTAGACCTCAAAATTACCCTAATGTTTGGATGCAGACATGTGTGACACATTATTCGGGATTGCCCGAATCATGTTTTGAATGTTCAACCTCAACGAAAAATATGGGTAAAAAAGTCATCGAGTGATACACAAAAGGTGGCAATGGAAGGGGACATGATAACAATAGAAGGGAAAAACACAACAAAGGAATGAGGTTATAATGTCGATCCATGCAAGTTGGTGAACAATGCGTCAACCTTGTCGATGAGTAAGTGCGTTGTCCCTTTTGAAGCCCCCCTGTTTTTAATCTGTGATGAATGTTTCACCGGAAAAAGGGAATGCTCTTTTCTCAGGCACTCGACCTTACCTAGGTTCTTCTCCAAAGAAATATCTGTCCAAAACAAAAGTTTCAGACACCTCTCCTAGCTCAAGGACAAAAGCACGACAAAAGAAACTACCTCGAAGAGGGAATTCACAAAAGTTTATAACACTAGGGATAGGGTTGCCTCAATGGGACATAATGAGGAGGCGATACCTGGAGGGTTAAAAACAGATACCTCGGCCAAAGTGTTACTAGGAAGAAATTCCATGTTATCTAAAGCAAAGAACCATGCAATGATTGATATAAAAGCTGGCAAACAAGCAACCATCAAAGGGGCACTTAGAGTGGGTAAATCCCTACCCAGGGTTAAATAATGTTGTTCTTGGCCTTTAATGTATGGGGTCACGGGGCATCACCAAAATAAATGCTCTCAAGAGGATGATTTTCAAATTAAAACCTTCGGTCATCCTCTTACAAGAAACAATGACAGAAGGTAAAAGCACCCAAGAACTTATAGAGCCTTTTTTAAAAGATTGGTCCTTTTCCCACATCAGTGCAGAAGGACACTCAAGAGGATTAATCCTGACCTGGAGCCCTGCAATTAAAGAGATCGACTCCAGCAAGCATTTCAATGTGATTAAAAAAATTATGGAGGACAGTATCACAGGAATTCCCTATGCATTTTTAAACATATTTGGTCTGTTTCATAATCGAAGGGTTTATTGGGACAATCTTGCTTCCAATGGGCTACAAGAAGACATAAATATGGTAATTGGAGGAGATCTCAACTTAACAATTTTAGAAAAAGAAGTATGGGTGAAACTAGCCCGACCAGACGCCCTTAGTAACTTATTCAAATCTCTCTTTGATTCAAAAGGCCTAGTTGATGTTCAATCGATAAAACTGGAACCTACTTCGAGGACTATTAGAGGTGGATACAATGCAATCTCAAAAAGACTGGATATATTTCTTATTTCAGAGAACCTTTTCACAACTCCTAAGACGATTGCATCATGGGTCGAATAAGGAGGGATATCTGATCACCGTCTTGTTATATTATCAATAGACTTACAGGAACATAAGCCAACCTCTCCTTTCAAGTTTAATCCAACTTAGCTGAAAGAAGAAGACTATACAAAACTAGTAGAGGTTAATTGGTCTCCATTAACAACTGAATCTTCTAAAACTTTTATGAAACAAATGATGGAAAACCTGACTCAGGTAAAAAAGGTCTCCATTAACAACCAAATCTTCTGAAACTTTTATGAAACAAATGATGGACAACCCGACTTAGGTAAAAAAGGTCTCCAAAGAATGGGAAAGGAAATACCGGGACAAGCAACAAAAGGAACTTAAAGAGGTAGAAGAAGGAATTAAAATAATGTATAAGTAAAATGATGCTGGGGTTTTTTTTGAAGAGGAAATAAATAAGTTAAAAGAGATGGAAATACATCGAACAACACTACTGGCCAAAGAAGAAAAACTATGGAGACTAAAGAGTAGGGCAATCTTGATAATTGAGGGAGACAACAATACAAAAATCTTCCACATATACGCTTCACATAGGAAAAGTGTGAATACCATTATAGAGATCAAGAATGAACAAGGAATAAGTGTTAAATCCTTCAAAGGGAAATGTGAAGCTGATGTCTCCTATTTTAAATATTTTTTCAAGGAAATAGAGGGTTGTTCGATCCAGGAAATTCTACAGGTTTTAAGACTGTTCCAAAGATCGATGTCAAGGCACATGAATGCCTCTCTAAACCAAGAAGTTTTAGAAGAAGAACTCAACAATATATTACATTCCTTTCAAAAGGTAAGATCCCTGGCCCTGATGGATTACGATCAAATTCTTCTTGGGTTTTTATGGTTTGATAAAATAAGATCTTCTAAAAGTAGTCATAGAATCCCAACATTCAGGTAAGGTATTGGGAGCAATGAATTCAACCTTCTTATTAGATATAATGCCAAAGAAACAAATACCAACATAATTTGGGGATTTCGTGACAGATTTCTTGCTGCAATGATGATTTAAAAATTATTTGCAAAAGTTATTGCACAAAGGTTGAAGTGATCTTTAGTCATATCATCTCTGAAGAACAACTTGGTTTTTTGTTCAATCGTTAGATTCATGACGTTGTTTCACTATCCCAGGAAGCAATTAACATGATAAAAAATACAAATCAAAATTTCTTTGCTCTAAAACTTGACCTGTCAAAACCCTATGACATGGTAAATTGGACTTTCCTTCGTCTTCTTCTCATTCAGACAAGTTTCTCAATGGAACCAGTAAACTAGATTATGATTTGTGTGACCCCGTCCTCCTTTACGGTTCTATTAAATGGCTCTCCTTTTTTTTAGACCTACGAGAGGTCTAAGACAGGGATGTCCACTATGTCCCTTTATTTTATTACTTGTAGTAGAAGATTTAAGCAAATTAGTTCATCAAGCTAAAATTGAGGGATTGTATAAGGGGGTCAACATTTCTATGACTGTAGAATTGACGCACATTCTTTTTGTGGATGATGTCCTTTTATTAGGAGAAGGAAGAATGGAAAATTTGCAATCTCTAGCACATTATTTTTATAAAAAGGCTACAGGGATGTTAATATGTTATATTTTTATAAATTAGACAATATGACCTTAGGATCTTATCTGAGAGAATAGCAAGCACATCAATCAATCACAATAGATAATGAACACAAAGATTTTCCTCGAGGAAACCATAAAGGAGAAAACCCCGCAACTTCCTCAGATATAAAATTAAAAGTAAAACCCAAAGATACAAAGATGATCTCCTGACAACAATTGTCTCTCTCTCTCTTGTCCCAACTTCTTCTCTCTCTCAGTTATGTGCTACAACTGAGTGTGAGTGACTATGATAAATAGAGAGGCTCACTCTCTATTTATATTATTTCATTCACTTAATATTTGACTCTGTTATGTAGGCTCGAGTAATCCTAACTCAGTTATGTAGGCTTGATTAACCACAACTAGGGTACTAATGACCCGACTTACAACGGAGGGGAATTCCTCATGACTTTGAGTAATTCTCTCGATAGGAACATCAGGGTACAAAGAAATACAAGTGATTGTCATAATAGGAGCATCGAGGACCAATGAAAGACAATATATACAAGTGAATACATTCTGAAGTTACAAATACATCAACATCCCCTCTTAACTAGGAAGGTATTCTCTTGACACAATTCATCAGCACAAGTATTCTTCTCTAGATCATCATCAAAGATGGATCATCACTGGATCATCATCAAATCTAGATCATCACTGGATCATCATCACCACTACTTCCGCTATCTCGATCAAATGGTGCTATCTCTCAATTCTACTTGTCACAGGAAGTTCTACAGAGCCAACCCTTTTTCATGCTGGTTGTAGGCCTAGCCTCCAGGTAGGTCTTCATCTTCTTCAACACTTATATATGACCTAGTTAGAAAGGCCCGCCCAACACTTACATCTGACCATGGGAGGAACACATCCGCCACCATGTCAGAAAGGCACACCCAATACTCATATCTAACCTCATCATGTTAGAAAGTCCCATCACTCACATCCAACCTCGTCATGTAAGAAAGGCTAATCCATCACTCACATATGACCACATCATGTCAGAAATTCCCAGCACTAACATCTGACCTCATCATGTCAGAAAGGCTCATCCAATACTCACATCTGACCTCATCATGTCAGGAAGGCTCGTCCAATACTCACATCTGACCTCATAATGTCAGAAAGGCTCAACACTCACATCTGACCTCATCATGTCAGAATGGCTCTACACTTACATCTGACCATGGGAGGTCCAGCCTACCACCATGTCAGAATGGATCTGCACTTACATCTAACCATGGGAGGCCCAACCTACCACCATGTCAGAATGGCTCTGCACTTACATCTAACCATGGGAGGCCCAACATACCACCATGTCAGAATGGCTCCTGCACTTATATCTGACCATAGAAGGAACCAATCCTACCATGTCAGAAAGGCTCTTGGAGTCATCTCTTCCCCTTGGAAGGAACCTCGATCTGGAAAACAACAAGCTTCTCCCTGAAGTACTCAAACTTCACTTTGGCCATTTCTAGCATAGAATCACATCAGGGTTGATAACGTCCAAGTATAACCTGCGACCTTCTCCAAGATCGATTACATTCGAGGAAAACCTACAGGATCATTTATGTCTGAGCCACCTATGAGATTCGCTAGGATTTTATGCTCAGACAACCTGTCTCACCGACTATGCTAGAACTCCCTCTTTCGAGATATCTCGATCTGGATCACACACTGGAGCTTCACCTCTCCTCTCTGCGTCATACAAAAATTCAAGTTAGATCAATTAAATCAAATAGTAGTTTTCAAAAGAAACATACTACCTCCCAAATATCTGAGCAAGTGGCAACATATTTTTCCTCAGATGTACTCAGTGCCATGCAGGACTCCTTCCTTCTAAACCAAGAGATCACACCTGATCCCATACTGAAGTAGCACCCCAAAGTGATCTTCCTATCAATGGAACTGCTTGCCCAATTCGAATATACATAACCCTCCAGGTTAATCTTCTGATTCACCTCATACTTGAGCCCGTACTCAACTATACCCTTCAGGTACCTCATTGCATGCTTTGCAACCATCAGGTGAACATGTCTTGATGTGTTCGCAACAAAGAAAATATATGGTCTCGTATTCGTCAGGTACATCAATGACCCAATCATCTGACAATACATTGTAGCATCAACCGAATTTGATGAAGCATCACTCAATAGCTTCAGGTTCGATGCCATAGGTGTGGCCATGGCCTTGCATTCCATAATCTCAAACCTCTTCAGGATCTCCACTGCACAATTCCATTTTTCCAGGAAGATTCCATCTGCATTCTGCCACACCTCCATGTCTAGAAAGTAATGCACCATATCCAAGTCCTTCATCTCGAACTCGGCATCAAGTCTCCTTCTTGCAACTTTAAAGTGTTCCTCTTTTCTTTTAGGAACAAGTCATCGACATATAACAAGAGCATCACTGGTCTTCAACCTTGAAGTAAAGGTTGGAATCCGCTTTACTCTCAGTAAAGCCTAGAGTCATCAGTAATTTTTCCATCCTGTCGTATCATGTCAAACCTCAGGATCTTCTGCAGTCACTCCCTCTGAAGCAAATCATCATTCTCCCTCTGCCTTTTGTACTCTATGCATTGAAACATTCTGTACCAGAGTGATAAGTATATTCCTATGCTACTAAAATTCTATGTATCCATCTAGGGTCACTGGATACCAAGATCCTCTATCTTGATCATTTTCAAAAGTTCTTCTCACACCCATCTGTGAGCTTATCATCCTCTATAGGATTTCATCTTCAACCTTGTAGCAAAGGTTAAGATCTTCGTCACTCTAGGTGATCTTCAAGCTCCTCATGTATGTGTTATCCCATGGGTGTCTTCTGAGCTCATACAAGGACTTGTTTAATTTGCACACATGAGTTTTCCTGTCACGTGCCTCAACTCCCACTGGATGCAAATGTCTCTTCGTAGTCTATTTTCTTCTTTCTGTGAGAATCTTCGTGCTACGAATCTTGCCTTGTATCCCACAATGTTTCCATTTATTGCATGCTAGATCATGTAGATCCATATGGAAGACATTACGGACTTCCCTTCAAGTCTTGATACTGCATCCTAGACATCATTCTTCTTGAACTGGTATTCTCCTTCCCTTTCTTCTTGGCTACTTCTTCATAGCTGGAAGGCTCTACATCAATGATGTCACTCAACAATGTCAGATAACTAGAGTGTCTCTGAGGCCTCTTTCTTTCTTTGAAAGTATCATAATGTTGTTCTTCATCTTGGATTCTTGCTTGAACTATCGTCACTTGTTCTTCGGAACAAGTCTCATCCTTCTTTTCTTGTAGGCGATTGTATAAGATATTTCCTACAAGTCAAATGAATTAGTTGTATGGTTAGAAACATTTCATAAGGCATTTTCATAATGGAAAATTCTTATGCATAAAGAGATAATCATGCAACTATTTTAGCCAATACAACATTCATCCATATCTCATGAAAACTTTTTAGATGCCTTCCATCTCTACCAAGACATCATCGAGATTATGCACTAATCCAATATGTCAGCAAAGAGGTTTCATTCTAGATAAGTAGCAATGGAGAGTTGTATAACACCATGAGCTACTTACCCATCACACGCATATTAGTAGTATACTGTCATTAATGCAAACATTATATCATGCATAATACATCAACTAAATATACACAAATGCATAACAAAAATAATATCATAAAATGACAATTGAATACTTATCTTTTATTCGTTTCGTGGGTAGACTCCTTCTTGGGCCTTCTGCTTCATCATCTTCTTCATTCATGACATCATCATTTCTTATCCAAATGCTAAGATGGATAAGAGGTCCTTCAAGAATTGAGTTCATTCATATTCCTCATCGCTTGAGGGATCTTCTTTGAATCGTGAGTGCCTGATCTTCAGTTGCTCCCATATTCTCTTCTCTTATTATGAGTCAAGCTTCTTCTTGTGTGCACTTTTCCCAGAGTTTGCTGAAGGTAATTACTTCCTTCTAGCACACATTCCTCGAATGAATGAATCCCATGATCTTGGGAGGCCATTCAAGGTGGTTATCACAATTTCTACATTCTCTTCTTCTTCATCCATTGCTTCAAGTTGTTCTTTGATTTGAGAGACCCTTGTAAAGTATGACTGTATGGTCTCTGCATTCTGGATCTTTACATTCTTCAATTAATTTCTCAAAGTCATCTTCTGATTTATGTTCTTCCCTTAAAATAGCTTGGTCAAGGAATCAAACATCTCTTTAGGTGTCTTTAGGGAAGACACTTGTGGTATAAGGTGATCCTTGATCGCATCAACAATGATATTCTTGGCCTTGACCAAGTCCTTCTTGTGTAAGGCTTTATCCTCATCTCCCCATAGAACTGGAACCTCTCCACTTATGTAGGTGTCCAATTCATTTTCTTCAAGAACCAATGAAATCCTATACTTCCATGCTTGGAATTTTTTAGCTTCACCAAGCTTGTCATCAAGCTGGTGTGATAGGTCATTTTTAAATGAGAACCTCAAATGTAAATAGGAAAAGATTAGATCTTACCGATTTGAGGTGTCCGTCCTGGTTCCAGATCTGGCTGATCTAGGGTTTGTCAGAGAAACCCTAATTTTAAAAGTTTGGAATATTTCAAATCTGATTAGATAGAAAGATGAGCCTCCTCAAGGCGAGCTGTCCAGTGTACTCCTTTTTTGAAAATAGTGGAGGGAATCTCCCAGAACAGGAAGCCCTAGTTTTTTAATTTCCTCTGTAGAAATGCCTGATACTATTTCTGTAGTATCTCCAAAAGTACTACTTCTCCATGTCTGAAATTTCGTACTAAGGTAACCTCTTCTATCCTCTTTCCAACACCACAAGTTTTATTAGAATTGGTTTCAACAATTGGGACTTATGAGAGTTTTCCCAAGGTGAATTATTTCAGGACTGTTCAACATACCAAACTTGTACGCACTGCCACGTGTCACTGTTTCACCTTCGGGGTATTAAATTTTTACCACATAAATTAAATTCCATTTCCTATTTGGAACATCTTGAGAAATTTAATTTGGACCTTCATATCCCGAGATATAGCAATTCTCCCTAGGTGTTCTGTTTAGGGATGAATCTTGGAAGAGGCTCGAACCTTGATTTGGAGGAATCATATCTCCTAGAATATAGCGAATCTGAGGCGGAAATTTTCACACAGGGTACATCAGGATGTTATATTCGGCATGTGAAAATTTAGGCTCCTGAGCCTTATTCAATATCAGGATATAGCGAATGTACCAAAACTACCAGTTTTAGTATTTTAGGGTTTTTTCAGCCCTGGGGTCAAATTAGGGTTTGACTTTCTCAGAGTTTTACACAACCAAAAATATCGAACTTGGTCTCTAAATTTTGATTTTGATGAGGATAGAAATCCTATGTCGGGCTCACTCGAAAATTCCTCTTCTGTAAAAAGCCCTAATTTCCCGCAGCAAAAACTGAAAATGCCCAAAATCAAATTCTGCTTCGATAAAAAGATGCGCCCTTCAATGGAGAGTTATCCTAGCCTCCTTTTGCTGATCGATTGTGGAGAGAAACTCAAAAAGTAAGAATCCCTAGCTTCTGAAGTTGCACAATGTCTTGTTCTCAAATTATCTCTGATACCATGTTATATTTTTATCAATTAGACAATATGATATTAGGCTCTTATCTGAGAGAATAACAAGCACATCAATCAATCACAATAGACATTGAACACACAGATTTTCCTCGGGGAAACCATAAAGGATAAAACCATGCAACTTCCTCAGAGATAGAATGAGCACTAAAATTAAAACCCAAAGATACAAAGATGATCTCCCGATAGCAGTTCTCTCTCTCTCTCTCTCTCTCTTGTCCTAGCTTCTTCTCTCTCTCAGTTATGTGCTACAACCGAGTGTGAGTGACTATGATAAATAGAGAGGCTCACTCTCTATTTATATTCTTTTGTTCACTTAATATTTGACTCTGTTATGTAGGCTCGAGTAATCCTAACTTAGTTATTTAGGCTCGCGTAACCACAAAAAGGGTATTAATGACTCGACTTACAATGGAGGGGACTTCCTCATGACTTTTAGTAATTCTCCCGATAGGAACATCGGGGTACATAGAAATATAAGTGATTCTCCTGATAGGAGCATTAGGGACCAATGAAATACAATATATACAAGTGAATACATTCCGAAGTTACAAATACATCAACATAATAAACATGGACAATTCAAGTCTCGTGTTAAATAGAGCTCTTGAAGATTTTCAACAAAGAATTATGACATATATAGAGTTCCACCTATGTCCCTGGGATGAGGGATTCAAATATCTGGGATTTTTCCTCAATCCCAATGCATATTCATTCAAGGATTGGACATGGATTTGCAAGAATCTATAATCATGAATCTCATGTTGGGCCAACATATATCTTTCCACATGTGGAAGATTGACCCTTTCAAAAGATGTCTTGTAGAGCATTCTGCTATACTGGGCCTCGATGGCTTATATACCAAAAGGGATTTTAACAAAGATCAGAAAGAGACGCTTTACCTTTCTATGGACAACGAGCAAAAAAAAGGAGGACATCCCTTTGGTGAAATGGACAATGGTGGACAAGCTAAAGGAGCTAGGAGGATGGGGAATAAAGAAACCTTACCTGTTTTGCCAAGATATTGCAACAAAATCTGTATGGAGATTGGCAGAAAATCCTGACTCTCTTTAGGGAAAAATGATGACCTCAAAATACTGTCCAAACTCATCAATCATTGACTGGTACAGGGAAAAACTCACCAGGGAGGTTCAATGGGGTGGAAAGCAATGGTACTCGTTTTCCCCTTAATTAGAAAATGGACGACCTGGTTTATTGGTGACGGGAAAAAGGTGCGAATAGGGGAGGATCAATGGTTTGGGGAATGCAGAGAATACACTCTGTCTTCCAACAAAATTGCTTTGTTATAAAGACAGGATATAAAAACACTATCAGATGCCAAGAATATTTCCCCACTTGAAGAGGAGTGGAAAACCGCCCACGATTTAGGCCCGTCAAATGAAGCCGCAGACGAGTGGTCAAAATTGGTAAGCCTGCTAAAATACAACTTCATCACACTAAGAGAAGATGCTCTATACAAGCTAGTATGGATGACAAATAGTTCTACAGGGGAATCTGCAGCCAAAATGGTATACAAAGTACAAGCTTTCGAAACCTTCACCGGATAAAAGGAATGGTGGTGGCACACTATTTGGAAATCAACAGGCCCATTAAAAGCTAAGATCTTTCTTTGGATTTCCCTTAACAACAAATTGCTAACTTGGGAAAATCTGACAAAACGTGGATGGGAAGGCCCAAGTTGGTGCATGCTCTTTCAATTGAACGATGAATCTTCCAGCGACTTATTTGTTTCTTGCACCTATGCAGGAGTAGTTTGGAATGAAACTACAAGGTATTTTGAGTGGAACAAACATACCAACATGCACTTCTCTTTTAAACTGATGTAGGAGCTAGTGGAAAAACCCCATGGTACAAAATCTACGATGTCTTTCCCTCACTATATATCTATGGAATTTGGTGGTAAAGAAACACAACCATATTACTAGATAAGAAAATTCCATTTGAATTAACTTGTGCAATGATTATACAATGGTCAAGGGAGCATACCATGGAGGAAAAATAGAAAAGGACCAGATTAATAAAAATTCCAAGTATAGATAAAAGAACCCCATGGGATTTCTTTGATGGAGCAAGCCAAGGAGATCCACCTCTGGGGTGATCTGGAGCAGTTTTAGACATATATGAAGAGAAACATATTTCAATTAAATATGGTCCTGGATACTGCTCAAATAACAAGGCAAAACTAACAACAGTTTGGGTAGTTATAAAGGTATCACTCACATGAAATATATTGAATCTTAAGATCTCTGGGGGCTAAAAAATGGTCATAGACCGCGAAAATAATAGATTATAGATAAAATCTCCACATATACAACATCCATTGATGGGAATCAAAAGACTAATATGAATGTTTTCTTTTATCTCCTTTTTACATGTATACACAGAGCTAAATGAAGATGCTAACACTCTTTCAAAGAGTGCATTACTCATGACTCTGGGAATATTAGTCGAGGAGGAACGAAACTCTAGGAAAAATGCCATATAACACAAGTGAAAAGACATTTTTTTTTGTAAAGATGAAAGATACAGGAAAACAATTTTGTATATGTAAAGATGCAAGAAACAAATTATGATATTATTCAAAACAAATATAGGAAAGGAAATATTAAGGACTTTCTTGATGTAAGCTTTGTTAAAAAAGAGGAAGTTTTACACCTCAAGGAGCACTGATGTAAGTCTTTCATGAACAATCAATGTTATTCGATATGAATAAAATATTTTTTTCCTTTATATATATATATATATATATCACTTCATTAATATTAGTAAGAGAGTAAGAGAAAATGGTATCTTGTTCCAAGTGATGTGAGACACCGAAATCGACAACCCACTCAACAATAAGAGATGAGTAGGTGTAATAATGGATAGAGAAGTAGAATAAAAAAACATGATCTTTTCTAGAATTTTGAAGTTGAAAAGTGTTGCTTGTTTTCCAAATTTGAAAACATATTGTAAACTTCTAGCATTTATGTTCATGTGGTTTGCTTTCCATAGTAACCACAAGGCTCATATTTCTTCTTAGTTTTCTTTTCTCTTTACTTGTTTTTTTTATTGAAATGAATCTAAAGGTTTAAGAGAGTAAGAGGAAATGGTATCTTGTTCCAAGTGATGTGAGACACCGAAATCGACAACCCACTCAACACTAAGAGATGAGTAGGTGTAATAATGGATGGAGAAGTAGAATAAAAAAACATGATTTTTACTAGAATTTTGAAGTTGAATAGTGTTGCTTGTTTTCCAAATTTGAAAAGATATTGAAAACTTCTAGCATTTAGGTTCATGTGGTTTGCTTTCCATAGTGACCACAAGGCTCGTATTTCTTCTTAGTTTTCTTTTCTCTTTACTTAGTTTTTATTGAAATGAATCTAAAGGTTTAAGATCAATTTTGAAATCTTTTTGGTTTTTTTATTTTATTTTTCCAACATGTGCTTTCCTTTTGGATCTCAACTATCCCAAAGGTAACACATTATTTAATTTCCTAATGAAGAAAGTGCAATGATCCACTTAGAGAAGCATCGACATCATTTGAACATAGCATATATTTTGTGGGTAGAGATAAATACTCATACACATTAGAAATATGTTGAAGATAAACTTCACCATCTGGTTATGTGTATTATGAAATCCATACTCGAGGTTTATGACCTACGCCAAGAGTTAATATAGTCCTTTATATGATCAAAATCATTAAATGAAAGATAACGAATTTACTTCGAAATTGAAGTATTCCAACGTCATTTTCTATAATAACTTTTGAAATTTAAATTAAGAGACATCAACTAGATGTCACTTAAGTGATGTCTTTTCCATTGCCTGGACTTTGACTTGATGTTTATTCTATTGGCTTGACATTTTTTTGGAATAATCTATCGACTCGACCATTTGCACCAATCCTACGTTTAGTAAAGCACCGCCGTCGCTTAAATAGAGCCCTAGTCATCCAATTGATGCAAATGGTCGGGTCAATAGGTTATTCCAATTTTTTTTCCTTGTTTTGAATATGTCAATCATACGTTCAATATACATCGACTAGACATTCAAAAAGTAACGTCTACATCACCTTAATGTACTAACAATATACTCTCTCTGGTGTCACTTAAGTAACATTATGGTGACGATTGGTTGACAGTGACACTAACTCTTCAACATGTATTTGAGAAGAAAGCAACTTGCATTTGACGTTTACTCAACATTACAAATGTCAAACAAGCATCGAATTTGGATATGAAATGTAGTAGTGTTTTTTTTGCTTGAACTATGTCCTGTATGTTCATTTTGATATTAAGAATATAAGGATTTAGGGTTCTTCTCGAGTTCATGGAGTTGAAAGTTTATCTAGTTGTGGGATGGAAAATGGTTGCAATTTCTTTTATTGTATGATCTTTCTTGGGTATATATACGAAATGCTACTTGCTTGTAACTTAGAAACCATGAAATGTTTTCTTTCAATAGAAGTTTTTATTGAAAGCATTTTTATTCTATTGCATGTCTTATTTTGCTAAACTAATTTTATTGATGGTCATAAATGTGGTTTCATTATTTAGATCTTTTATGCTAATTAATATCCATACATTATTTTCATTGTTGTTTCTCTTGTAACAACTTGAGAAAGTCGATTACTTTGATAGAGTGTTATAGTAACCTCTAGTATAGATGTGACCAATGTATAGAATTGTTGGTTTTTTTTGAGTGTCATCATCTTATATTTGTACTATCAACATTTAGAAATCCAATTAAACCCATACACTATTTCGAGTGTCATCATCAACATTTAAAGTCTCTATATTTTATCATTATTTTTTAAAGTTTGTTGAAAGATGGTATAATATACACTCATATATTTAGGGCATGTCTATCTTTTTTTTGCACAGTTTATAATTATGATTTTTTTTTCAATCGTTTTAGCTAGATTTTCTCTTATTCGTAGCAATGTACATTTTTTTATTATCTATCTAACTAATATTGAGTTGACAAGCAATTTAGAAAGACGCATCAATGTATGTTAGTATTAATATGTTTTTATATATAGTCTTGGAAAATGCATACATTAAATGTTTTTATGTTGATAAGTAATTAAATATGTTGATCTTAAGTCTTGATATAATAGACACATTCAATGTTATTGTGTTGGTAAGTGTGCCTAAATATGTAAGGATGAAAATATGCATCACTTCAAAAGATATATCATGTATTTTTTATTACAAATATTCAATAATGGTTAATAAATTTTAAAGAGGTGAAATTGAAATATACTTTTAATCTTCTTTATATTTTGAAGAAAACATAATTTGTAGGTTTCACATTCTACATTGTATTAGAGTTGCAGCGTTTTCAATAACCTTAGGTGACTGCAATGTATATTTGATAATTTTCTTTTAAAGAATTGCTAGTCTTGGATATATTCCCTTTTATTAATAGAATTTGTCTTTGTTAAGTATTATGTATTTTTGTTGTTGTTGTAGTAGTAGACATTCTCATAAAAGTATTACTACAAGTAATTTGAAACTATAATACATATGTAATTTCCTTCCATTTAGTCTATATATTTTTACTATTGCACTCTCATATTCTTTAATACTATTACACTTAATAATGGCAGGAAAATGATGATCTTTAATACATTTAAAATTATAAAAAGAATAATGATATGAATTTATTTAACATAAGTTGTTAATCCACACTTCAATAGTGTTTCTCCATATAGATCTACACGTTGTTGGTATTTTCACATATATTATTTATTTATTTCACTATTTCTCTTAACACAGAGTTGATACACATGTGATTAAATATAATGCTATTGTAATAAGGCCTACTGCTAAAATTATTATGCACTCTTCACATGATGGTTTGGAGTAAATTTGTCTTGGGATTAGTGTAAATTCTTATATATATATATATATTCATTACTTAATCCTTTCATATCAAAGATTTATTGTCTTGATACTAAACACTAATCACTAAAAACATTATCCACTGGTACATTAGAACATGATATAAATTGATTAGATCTAGAGTTGTAGGGTATGTTGGTTGTTAATTTGCAGTAGAAGAAATTCCCAAGAGTTAAGAGCTAAATGTGTGAGATACACATACACATTATAACTATTACCATTTTTTGTTGAGGGATTACAGGGGTTTATGAGTATAACTTGAATCAGCGTACTATTTAAGAACATGTGTTTCATCTTAAATGGTTACGGGTTCAAATCTAAAGGGGGTTAGGATATGTACACCTACATAGACTTGATAAGTTAAATCATTATGTATTAAAGTCCCTTGTCTCACAAACAAAAGATCTCATACATCAATTTGATGTCTAACGATACCGCAACCTTAAGAATAATAATAATAATAATTATTATTAATATGCAAATATGAACATTACTAAATAACATAAGAGATAAACTTGAAATTGATAAGTTAGTATATATTTCCTAGGTTACAAGTAAGTGATCCTTATGGCATGGTCAAAATACCCTTTAAGGACATGCAGTATATAAATTCTACATAGTTAAAAAAGAAATATGATTTGATAAAA
Organism: Pseudotsuga menziesii; assembly: GCA_001517045.1. Lineage (NCBI taxonomy): Eukaryota > Viridiplantae > Streptophyta > Pinopsida > Pinales > Pinaceae > Pseudotsuga > Pseudotsuga menziesii. The sequence goes on from LPNX010844454.1 coordinate 261,891, forward strand.
GGTGTAATATTGCCTACATTACCAATTCTTTTGAAATCAATCATGGAGATTATGACTCCCAACTTTTTTAAAATTGAACTTTTTGCATGTCAAGATAAAGCTACATTATATCTTGCTAGTCATCTACTTTTGTGGAGTATAAAATAACTTCAAGTTTTTAATGAACAAACTTTTATCTTGCTAGTCATCTACTTTTGTGGATTATTGGAAATAACTTCAAGTTTTTAATGAACAAATTTTTATGTCAGAAAAGTGTAAGTTTTAAGTGCGCATTTTTCTAGAGTAGGAAATGTTCAAATATTTTATGGAGCTTAGTGACGTCATCACTCGGACCAATTGCCAATGCAATCTATTTTTGATACATCATTGTATATCGGATTGATGGATATTCAATGATTCATGCCTATGTTCAAGTAGGTGTTAGAGGTTTTGGAAGCTTAAGGTAAATGTTAGCCAAGAATACTAAGAGGAGATATTTAGTGTTGATAAGTATGGATCTTGTCATAGATAATACAATGCTTTGATGGCTCATAATATATATCGGATGTTTTCCTTTAATATTAAGTTTTTATAGATTTTAAAATAATAAATTAATATGCAGTACTGTTTAAAATTAAAAAAACTTAATTTTCAGTTTTGATTGTTGGAATAGAATAGATGTATGGAAGTTGATGAATACAATAAAAATTCAAACAGTTGTGTTTAAAAATATTTTTTGGCTGTATTTGATGAGCTACAATCTTAAGAACTATCATGACAATACTTTACTTTGAAATGAAATAACTATTCTTGGCATGATGATTATTTTCTTCTTAGATAGTCTTTGAAATAGAAACTGTGATTATTAATGAGAAGAAATGTCTATATAATGCTTGCTCCTTCAAATATATTTTTGTTGTCTATTATTATAAAAAAAAAAATTCATAACATGTTAGAGTTTTGAGGACATAAGAACATGAGTATAATAGTTACTGACAACTTTGCAATTATTTCAACTTTCTACTAATGTATTAGTGACATCTTTAGCGCTTTCAATAATAATCTATTCTAATGCAAGGTTTCAATTTGTGACCCTTAAGAAGTATTGAACCGACACCTAAGCATAGACATTGGGTTATTTTCACATTTCTATATTGTTAGAACTTAGTCTTGACATACTAACACAAATCCTCAATACAATCACCTCTTAATGTGCCTCTTGGCCACAATGATTACCAAAATTGGTTAGTAAGTTGTTGGAAGATATACACCTTATTATAAAATTCTTCATCACTAGTGTAACACATGACCATAAGGATGGTCATAATTGTGTTAGTATTGTATTGTAAGATTGATGTCTAGTTACAAAAATGCTTTGACCATCATGGTTAACGGTAAGTCGTAATGAGATCGAAAGATCAATATAGTTCACAAAAATGTTTGTTTAATATATTGCCACATGGTCTCCAAAGTGTGTTAAAAGTGAGACGCAGTGAAATATGTGAAAAAGTTATTCCGATAAAAAAAATCCATTTTTTGATATGATGACATCAAAATCAATGTCGATATAGTATCAACATTCCCACCCAAATGTAGTAGTGAATTATCTTTTGAAAAAAAAAGAGATATTGAATATATTGAATGGACCCAAATATAATAATACACCCACTTTTGAAGAGAAAAAAAAAACACTCAATATATTAAATAACTTCTTATCATGTCCTTATTGAATCACTTCTATCATATCCTATAGTTGAGCCACTTCCTATTACGTCCTTTATCAATTCTCCTTAGTTGAGCCACTTCTTATCATATCCTTTTATCCATCCTCTTAGTTGAGCCACATATAGTTAGATACATAGTTTATTACCTTCATCTATAAGAATAATATAAAAGCATTTAACATTAATCTATAACAAAACAACTACAATAAACAAAAAGGAAAAACATCAAATTGTACAGCCTTCAAACAAATTACTTCACGTTTTTAGCAATGAAGTTACACTCTATATAATTAGACATATGTGCATCATTGCATTGTTGAGTTACTTGATCACCCAAACCCCTCTCCATACATCGTTATTATGAATATTCCAATTGAAAAAGCACATGGATTTCATATAATGTAAACAAATTAACATGCAATATGGAATAAACTTTCATATGGAGTTCACATGAACAAAATAACAAGCAATATGGAATGAACCCCTTACACGGTGGTAGATGAGAAGTTTTTCATTCGCAAGCTTTCTCATTGACACTGCGAGCTCTATCACTATTGCTCACAAATAAAAACGCAAGTTGAATATGTGATCCTTAAGGTCAAGAAACGTATAATAAACTTGGTAAGAAACTAATGGTAGTGTAATCACATATTAAATCACCAACCGGATAAGATATATTTATATATAATTATAAATAACTATGGTATTTATGAAATTATATATAATTATAAATAACTATTGTATTAATGAAAAAAATAAAAATAAAGAGGGTTTAATTTTGAGAAATCAACTTCTTATAAGATGTTTGATGATCAAAATCAAGGAAATATTTTAAGGACTCATATTTTTCTCAAAGTGTAGAAATCTTGGAGAATCTTACTAATTTTTAAAATTTTATGAAGATTAATATTTTAACCTGTGTATTGTTTTTGTGTTCAAGAGAAAGACATCTCAAAGAAGAAGATGGTTCTCTTGCTCATTATGTATACCAAAATAAGACTCGTATAGACAGATACATGCATGCCAACTTACATCATCACACTTTATAAAAACTTGCCATTTTAAACACACTTGCCATACAAGTTGTCATAATATTTGATAAGGAACATCTTGATGAAGAATTAAGATACCTATTGAAATCTCTTCAGAAAAATGGTTACAAGAGAAGATGTATTATGAGAGCATTTAGAAGAGAGAAATACTCGAAAAATAGAAACCAAAATATTGAACAAGAGATCCGAACAAGTCATTTACACCTTGTATCCAAGGAACAACAAATAAAATAACTAAAGTATTAAGAAAAAAACAAATAAAAACAACGCTCTTCCCACCAATATCCCTAAGAAATATGTTGGATAAAGAGAAAGTCTTGATCGATCCCAAGAAAATGAAAGGCGTTTAATTGATTCCTTACTCATGAGGCGATGCGTACATTGGAGAAACACACCACTCAATAAATACAAGATTAAAAGAGCATTATGCCAATACTATACATGGAGGAACTAAGAGGTCAGCTTTGGTAGAACATTCATTAAATACAAACCATCATGTATGCGTCGAAGAAGCTAAAGTTATAGCACTTGAGGAATATTACAATAAGAGACACATACATGAGACAATTGAAATGTAAAAACATCCAAAAAAAACTTCAATAGAGATGACGAACTAACCCTATGTGAAACTTGGAAACCAATTATACATTCCTTACAAAATGAAAGGCCCATAAATTATACTTAACACCTCATTTTGAAGTTGGATGGAATGATTTTTGATGATGTTATGCACTACTTATTGGACATGACACCATAAAGATCCACCGAGATAACTTTATCTTGAATATGGACTCAACTCTATAGTTCAAAATGTGTCAAGAACACAAAAACAATACACATGTCTCCATATTACTTTCCCTAAAAATGACATCAACCCGTGGAAGTGTGAATGAAACTAGTTCTTAAATTTCCAACCATAAAGTGTTTGCCATATTTAAAAAAAAAAATCAAATTTCCAATAATTTTATCTAGTAAGTGGACAGTTTGGGCAATGTTTAGAGTAAAATATTTTTATCCTATGGAAGTGGGGTGAATCATTTTAGAGAAAGGGAAATTGGTGAATCTTTTTTTGGAAAAAGACATCATAATTTAGCCCATGGGAAAAAATTTTGTCCCTAAAATTTTCCCTAATCAAATTCAATGACATGCATTAATATGGATTAAAAATTGACTCTCCCATAAAGCATATTCTATTCTCGTAAAACCCCCTAACCAATGTTACAAAATAAGAAAAGATAAAACCTTGACAAAATAAAATAAAATAAAATGGATAAACCAAAGGCATCCTAGATACTATTAATGCAATTTTTCTACTTGATATTTCATTAGCATTTCTTCACAGGTACATTCTTCATCACTAGACTCTTTGAAGTAGGCTAGCAAGAAAGAGTTCCTTATGTCATATTTAAGACATTTAATGATTTAATAAATCCCATGTAAAAAAACTAGAATCTAAGGATCTTGATGAAGAACCCTACATTATCTAACAATTGATTTACAAGGAATTAAACTTCTGAATATAGGATTTTGGATTCAAATCCATAGATATGAAGCTTGGTAAGGGAGATTTTGTAGTATATATCGATACACAAGCTAGAAAAAATGAAATCCTAATTACATACTTTTCCAAGCATACCATGTGAGATCTGTTTGGATTTGGATTGAACTCACCAATTGACTTAGTGGGTTTTCAAGTTAAATAGTGACTGAATGTTTCCAATGACATTGTTTATAGTAACCAACCAAAAAAAAACATGGCATCTATATTTTTGAGAGCTAATGTAACTAGAAAAAACATAAACATTCCTCCATAGCTTACACTCTAGGATCAATTCACCCTTTAATATTCAAGATATGCTACATAGGCTACCATTTTAGCATGCTCACTCTTCCACCTTAGCATGCTTATACCACCATCATTTAGATAAATTAATAATGGAAGATGTTGTTTAGTATTGGCTATAGAGGATGGTTCTTGAACATGATGATTTATTGAATACATGCCTCTTTAAGAAGAAGATGATTAGAAAATTGTCATTGAAATAGTGGAATACAAGAACCAAATTGAATATTTAGGAAATATGAGAAAGAATGAGGCTTCCAAAGAAAATAGTTTCATATCAGTTTAAAGAATGATTGAAGACATGATATAATTAGATCTAAACAAAATCCTTGGCCAAAAATTAAAGCATATACAACTTGTAGAGAATTGAAAGTTGCTGGTAGGTCACTCAATGTAGTGTACAAGATGCAAATCCTAGCCTGCCACCACACCCCAAACTCTAAGGTCGACATTACCATCTAACTATCCATCTAGAGACCACAAAAATATAGATTTAAAATGCCAATTTAATACAAAAATATATCACTCTTATGTCAAAACTTAGCCCCCAATATTATTTGAAAGGTGTATGGACCACATAATAGGGTGGCACCAATATATATGTCACATACGGACATAATAACACAAGAATATTAATGTATGTTAAGGAAAAAATATATCAATGGGTCTTAAAATTGAAATCATCCATTGTGGGAATGAAATGTTGTGAAATGCAACTCCTTCAAATAGGAAAAAATGAAAAATATAAACAAAGAGACGAATTAGTTTTACAGAATTAATGTCAATGAAAATTTCAATATAAATAAACATAAAAAATACAATATTTAAGAGGAAAAATAAGAATATCATTGTTCCAAAAATTTGATCGGCTTTGGTGAGCTAATTAACCTAAGTGTTGGAAATGAAAGAGGGGAGCAATGGAAAGTACTCACCCAAGAAGAACATTTTTGTAGGTGTTGAAGCTACTTGTGCTAAAGATGATAGTTGTGGTAGGCCTCCGATATAGTGTTCTACCTACTAATAAAATCTACACACGCAACTAAATACTCCTGCAAAATAGTATTGTACTTGATCTCCTATTCAATACAATAGATACCACTAGATAATACCATACAAAATAATGTAGCAATGAAGCACTAACTGATTACCAAAAGTGACCTTTTGCTTCATACAAAAAAGGATGTTACCCTACTAATGTGAGATGTTGTTGGATATACAGCTGGATATGATGCCACCTGTATTTCCTGAATTCGCCATCTTTATAGGCCCTGGTGTTCACTGTTCTACCCTTAGTGCATGCACCAAACCACTTCACTCAACTACCAACCCCAAACACACTAGACATGACATACCAACGGAAATAGAGGACAAACAAAAGGGAATAAAGAACGACCTTTCCAACTTCATTTTATAATCAATTAGATCTAGCCATGTTGAAAAAATAATGTTTTTATAACCATGCTTAATCTACATTATGACTTCATTGCTTTTGTCTAACTAGTTAAGACCACTAGTGGTCCATACCACCACATGACGCAATTATAATAATATCCCACAAGTAAAATAGCCAATATGTATATCCCACAAGGGAAAATTTTAAGGATCCACAATTTTCTTAAAGTGTAGAAACCTTGGCGAGTCCTACTAATTCTTAAATTTCCAACCATAAAACGTTTGGAAATATTTTTTAAAAATTATTCAAATTTTCTAATGATTTTTTATAGTTTCTAGAAACTTTTGATGATGTTCAAAGTAAAATAATTTTATTATGTGGAATTTGGATGAATCATTTTAGAAAAAGTGGAAATTGATGATTCTATATTTAGATTTTTTTTATCCCATTAGATAAATTTCACCCCTAAAATTTTCTTTATATCTAGGGAAACCATAAGAAAACCCTAGTCACCAACTACTCCTATCTGTGAATCATTCCCAACAAAAAATGGTGATCACTCCACAAACATTCTTAATAAGATAACATACGCACCAACAAGTCCTCTTTGTCTTTTCACCTAATTTTTCTCACACAAGCTTTCCACACTGACACTCTTTCTTTCCCTAAAGTTTACAAACTCTATCCATGTTGCATCATGCAAGTACATGGAAATATAACTATATCACTAGACTCGAATTCTACATGTCCATCTTAGGGTTTGACTCCTCAAAACCTAGGTTTTCAGATATTGAATAGAGAAAAAAAACCATTCCAAGATCTCCATGGAACAACAGGGGTATAATAAACAAGTTTTATTCCAAGTAAGGTATCACACCAAACACACAACTCATCAAGCTAGGATTTCCATTATCTTTTCCTAGACAAGAAAAAGGATACAAGTGTTATCTCTACAAGAAAATTCATCCTTTCCTGTAGCATCAAGTCCTTCCCTAGGGTTTGCTTGCATTTCACAAATCCTAGTATCTCACAAGAGTAGACTCACCCTATAAGACTTCTCCAAGATTATTACTAACATATAATACGGTATAATGATCTTATATATAACAAAATCTATGTCCTACAAAATTTGATGGAGTATTGTTAGATTTTTAACATTAAGCTAGCATTATATTAGGATCTTTAACTGAGAGAATAACAAGCACAACAATCAAACACAAGAGACAATGAACACAATGTTTTTCCTTGGGGAAACCATAAATGGAGAAAACCCTGCAACTTCCTCAGAGATAGAATCAACACCAAGAGTAAAACCCCAAAACAATAAGATGATCTCCCGACAGTAGTAACCTCTTTCTTCCTTGCCCCAGTGTCTTCTTCTTCCTCATCTATGCGCTACAACTGAGTGTGAGTGAGTGTGTGATAAATAGAGAGGCTAGCTCTCTATTTATACTAATTCCTGAATTGACTAAACCCAACTAGGGCCGACTTCACTAGGTGAGTCTAATAACCCTAGTGCCCTAGAACTGCGGGGACTTTAACCCTTAACCAATAGGAGGGTTATCCACAATGACTTGACATGAATTGTTTACATTATAGAACCTCCCGATAGGAACATCGAGGCATGACATGACTCAATTATATTACAAATACATCACAGAATAAACATCGAGTTACAATACATAAGAAATACAAGTGAATACATTCCGAAGTTACAATTACATCAACACTCCCTCTTAACTAGGAAGTTATTCTCTCAACATAATTTATCAGCACAAGTCTTTTTCTCTGTATCATCTGGATCATTGTCAAGTTCTTGTCATCTTCATCATCGGATCTGGATCATCACTGGATCTGGATCATCATCACTGGATATGGATCATCACTGGATCTGGATCATCATCACTGGATATGGATCATCACTAGATCTGGATCATCATTGGAAATCATCACTGGATCTGGATCATCAATGCTGGATCATCATCACTGGATCATCACGGGTGTTATCTCATGATTCTTCTTGTCACAGGAAGTTCTACAGAGCCAGCCCTTTTTCATGCTGGTTGTAGGCATAGCCTCCACGTAGGGTCTTCTTTAGCGCTTATATCTGACACCAAGTCAGAATGGCCCGCCCAACACTTACATCTGACCATGAGAGGAACACATCCAAAACCATGTCAGAAAGGCATGCCTAGCACTCACATCTAATCATGTAGGAGCCAATCCTACAATCACATCAGAAAGGCCCAGCACTCACATTCACCAGCATGATAGGACACAACTACTATCATCTGTGAAAAGGCTCAGCACCGACAACCACCAGCATGATAGGACACAACTACTATCATCTGTGGAAAGGCACAACACTCACATCCACCAACATGATAGGACACACCTACTATCATCTGTGGAAAGGCTCAGCACATACAATCACCAGCATGGTAGGACACACCTACTACCATATGTGAAAAGGCACATCACTTACATCTAACCATGGAAGGAACTTAATACTGTAACAATGTCAAAAGGGCACTCAGTCCCAGACTGAGGGTTCCTGGTAACTGACCAAGTGCCTCCATTCTCTCAGAGAATGGAAACATCCCTTATATCTGATCAAGTGGGAACAAATCCCTCAATCACATCAGAATGGCCATGCACTCATATCTGATCATGTGAGAACACATCACACAGTCATATCAGAACGACCCTCAGTCCCAGACTGAGTTTTCCTGGTAACTCACCAGGCAACTCCATTCCAAGAATGGAAATAGCCCTTATATCTGATCAAGTGGGAACACATCCCTTAGTCACATCAGAATGGCCATGCGCTCACATCTGATCATGTAAGACTACATCTTACAATCGTATTAGAAAGGCCCTCAGTCCTAGACCAAGTATTCTTGGTAACTCACTAGGCATCTCCATTCCAAGAATGGCAATAGCCCTTATATTTGATCATGTAGGAAACAATCCTACAGTCATATCAGAATGGCTCAGCACTCACATCTGACATGGAAGGAACCAATCCTCTCACCATGACAAAATGGCTCAGCCCTTACATCTGACCATGGAAGGAATAAATCCTTTGACTATGTCAAAATGGATCATAGACTCATCACTTCCCCTTGGAAGGAACCTTAGTCTGGAGAACACCAAGTTTCTCCCTAAAGTACTCAAACTTCACTCTAGCCAATGGCTTTGTCAACACTTCAGCTATATGTTCATCCGTCGCAACATACTCGAGCTTCAATGCTCCCCTTTGCACCATATCCCTGATATAGTGATACTTGATCTCGATATGCTTCGACTTGTCATGGAACATCGGGTTCTCCGACAACTTCACACAACTCTGGTTTTTGTAATATATACAAGTAGCATCCAACTGGAGATCAAATAAATCAGACAGTATCTTTCTTAGCCATACTACCTCACAACTAGCAAAACAAGCTGCGACATATTCTGCTTCAGCTGTACTCAGTGCCACATAGGATTGCTTCCTGCTAAACCAAGAGATCACACCTGATCCCATACTGAAGAAACAGCCTGAAGTGCTCTTCATATCGATGGCACTACTTGCCCAATCTGAATCAACATAACCCTCCAGGTTAATATTCTGACTTGCCTTATACTTGAGCCCATAATAAAATGTACCCTTCAGGTACCTCAGAATATGCTTTGCAGCAATCAAGTGAACATGTCTCGGATCTTTCAAGAACTGGATCAAGGTGTTCACATCAAAGCAAATATCAAGTCTCGTGTTAATCAGGTACATCAGGGACCCAATCATCTGACGATACATTGTAGCATCAACCATCCTTGATGAAGTATCACTCAATAGCTTCAGGTTCGATGCCATAGGTGTGGCCATAGCCTTGTAGTCCATCATCCCAAACCTCTTCAGGATCTCTACTGTATATTTCCCTTGTCCCAGGGAAATTCCATCTGCATTCTGCCACACCTCCATGCTTAGAAAATAATGCATCATACCCAAGTCCTTCATTTCGATCTCGACAACAAGCTTCCTCTTTGTATCAGCAATCAACCCATCCATACCTGTTACAAACAGATCATCTACATACATTAGGAGCATCACTGGGTTTCCATCTTCAACCTTGTAGTAAAGGTTGGAATTTGCTTTACTCTTGGTAAAGCCCAAACTGGATAGAAAGCTGTCAATTCTGTCGTACCATGTCCTAGGTGCCTATTTCAAACTGTACAGGGCTTTCCTCAATCTACATACATGAGACTCCCTGTCATGTGTCTCAAAACCAAGTGGCTACTCTACATACACTTCCTCTTCCACTACACCATTCAAGAAAGCAGTCTTGACATCCATTTGGTGTATCTTCCATTTCATCACTGCAGCCAGAGAAAGTACTGATCTGATGGAAGTGTATCTGGATACAGGTGCAAAAGTTTCTTCATAATCTATTCCTTCTTTCTGGGAGAAACCACGAGCAACAAATCTTGCTTTATATTTTTCAATGCTACCATCTACAGCATGCTTGATCTTGTAGATCCATTTGGAAGTTACAACCGACTTCCCTTCTGGTCTTGGGACAATATCCCAAACATCATTCTTCATGATCGATTGATACTCTTCGATCATAGCATCCTTCCATTTTTCCCATTCTGCCACTTCTTCATAATTGGAAGGTTCTTTATCGATGAAATCACATAATAAAGCTACATTTATGGAGCAGGATTTGGTCCTCTTTCTTTCTTTGTGATTCTATTCTGGAGCCCCATATTTTTCTGCACCTTGGATAGCTTCTCATACCCAAGTAGGTTTCCTCTTATGATGATTCTTATCCTGAGGTGGATCTACAGGTTCTTGTGGTTCTTCAAATTCTCGATCTTCTTCTTGAGTTTCTTCATTCATGGTTGTATCATGAATCCTAGGTGCTTCCGCTTCTTCAGGAACTTCAACCGGTTTCTTTCTGGATTTGTTGTAAGTCGAGTCTTCGTCAAATATCACATCCTTGCTGATGTCGATCTGTTAGGATTATTAATCTTCCCTTGTCCAAATTTGGTCATATGTCTAAATCGGGAGTCATGTCTAAATCGGGAGTCCATCCAGTCTATTTATAGTCATTAGCACCATTGGTTAAACTTGACCTAATTGGGGCACATGTTTCAGTTACCAAAGTGTGGGGAACACTAATTGAGGCTCACCGCCACTTATTGCACTTGATTGCATAAGTTTAGGAGTCTCCAATATCAATCCCTACAATTTAGGAAGCAACTGGGAGTGCCGAAACCAACCAAGGTCAGTTCACCTCAGTAAATGATTAGTCAAGCCAAGTTAGGAGTCAGTTACATTCAGTTCTAGATCTCTACATTCAGTTAGCACTAGGTTTAATTGATTGCACACATGTGGGGCGCTTTTCTCACCTACCACAGTTAGTTAACCATTATTTAATACTAAATGTAACACTTGGTTGTGTTTTAGAACTCCGATGAACTCCGGTTATGATTTAGACAAGGACAGTTAACTACTGGGT
>LPNX010844454.1:273740-331626 GCA_001517045.1 Pseudotsuga menziesii
GAGTGAAGATGAATATATGTCTGAGAAGACAAAAACTCTTTTCGGTGTCTATTAGACTCGGTAGAAATTCTTTTGAGAGTGATAATGACTGGCTAAAAGCAAAGGATAAAGCTTTTGAAATAATGGAACTGGCTCTTTCTCCTAGCATGCGCTACCACAGTAGATCTATTAAAGATCCACAGGAACTCTGGGCAAGATTGGACAGAACCTTTGGAAGCACATGGAGCATACTTGATCCAAAAATCTCGGCCTCCACTCTCTTTGATGAAGTTGTTCAAGATGAAGATGAAGTAGAAGCTTCTACACAGTTAATTCGAATTGAAGACAGTCTCCATGCAATGACTCCTTCTCCTGATGCTCCGGAAGCTCATGAGATCTCTGATATCTCATCTTCTCATATTGCTGAAACAGAAGAAGACATTCGAATCTCTGATATTGAAGAAAAATTCTGCTACACTTCCATGCAAACATTCACTGGTGATTTTCCTTTAATTTCTGTGCAAAATTTACCAGTAATTGCTTCCAAAAGTGAAGAGAAATTTGATTTTTCTCCCTCTAATGTTGTTGCTGGTGTGCAAATATGTGATACCTTGGATATTTTGGAAGAAATATCAGATTACCAGAGTGATCCATTCGCTCCCCACGATCTAGTTTTTCCAGCAAATTCCTGCAGGATTGCATGCACCAAAATTCAGAATTTTGAAGAAGAAGAAAGCCGTGCATCCACCGTCTCGGTTAACCATTTATTTGAATCTGATATTAACCTTATTGGATCTGATATGATATTATTTAGATATTATCTTATATTTCTTGGTTTAATATATCAAATTCATAATCTTTCAGTACCGCGTGTAGCTGTTCTCATCAATGGTGTGAAGAAACAAGTACCGCAAGTCTCCTACAAAACTATTGCTGGGGATTTGATTCCATTTCACAGTTTTGGATCTATTTTGAACCTGTTTAGATCTGATTTACTTTATGATCTGATATCATTTGGTTCATATTTTAAAATTCAAAAGCATTCAGTCATGCTTGTAGCTGCTCTCACCAATTCCGGTGTGAAAAATCAAGTACCACACTTTCTCTTCAAAACTGCTGATGGGGATTTGTTGTTAGTTTCCTCATATGAGGTTGCTGATATTTTATCATGTGATTCATTATCTATTTCAGAATCTATATCAGACTATGTAGCTCTAGCATTCGCTCTCAATAGTCCCAGTGCTTCTCTACCATTGATCACATGCTCATCTTCTCACAGAACTAGTAAAGAGGAAGATTTTCTGCATTCGCCTGGACACCTGCTCCTAACACTTGGGGCTGTTCTTACCACTCATGGTTTTCTGTTCATGGCTGCAACATATCAGTTTCTTGAGTGTTCTTCACATTCTTTGAATTCTCAAGAACCTTTCCTCACTTTGCAGCTGACTTCAGTTGCTCTACATGGGTCCAGTCTTCATCCGGCAGCTGTCTATATTTCTGATTTAGTTGAGCATATCATTCTTCTTCCAAAGAGGAATATTCCTCCAGACATAATGATGGAGAGGTTCACATGCCAGGCCCCAGGATACCTGTGCACAGAGGAATCAGATTGATCCTGATTCTACTTGCTTAATTAGAAGGGGGGTTTTTTTCCCATGTGGTTTTTCCCCAAGCACCTTATTTTTGAGCAGTTACTTTATTTTACTTGATGTAATGGGTGACCTATGGTCTTAGTTACCAGGGCCCACAGTTTGTCCAAGTTAGCATTTAGGGGGGGTGTTAGGATTATTAATCCTCCCTTGTCCAAATTTGGTCATATGTCTAAATCGGGAGTCATGTCTAAATCGGGAGTCCATCCAGTCTATTTATAGTCATTAGCACCATTGGTTAAACTTGACCTAATTGGGGCACATGTTTCAGTTACCAAAGTGCGGGGAACACTAATTGAGGCTCACTGCCACTTATTGCACTTGATTGCATAAGTTTAGGAGTCTCCTAGATCAATCCCTACAATTTAGGAAGCAACTGGGAGTCCTGAAACCAACCAAGGTCAGTTAACCTTGGTAAATGATTAGTCAAGCCAAGTTAGGAGTCAGTTACATTCAGTTCTATCTCTCTACATTCAGTTAGCGCTAGGTTTAATTGATTGCACACATGTGGGGCGCTTTTCTCACCTACCACAGTTAGTTAACCATTATTTAATACTAAATGTAACACTTGGTTGTGTTTTAGAAATCCGATGAACTTCGGTTATGATTTAGACAAGGACAGTTAACTACTGGGTCCTCCGATAGTGATTTAGACAATGTCTTGGTTACCTACAGTCAAGTAGAGTCATCAATTTGAACTTCCTCATGTGGATTCGAATTGCTTGTGGCTATTAAAGCCATTTTACATTATTGTAATTATCATCTGGATTACTTTTTTGATTAATGAAAGCATTCACAGCTGCAAGCCTTTTGCACTGTTTTATTCTTCAATGGCTGAGTAAATAGTGAGATCTTCTTTGTGAGTTGTGTGTTTGTCTACAGATCTATATGCTCAAATTACATGATCTTCTTGAATCTTGGGAAGTATATTCTGTAAGCCTTCAAGCTTTTAGAGTATCCCACAAATATACCCTTCTTTCCTGAAGGATCTAATTTTGTCCTCTTCTCTTTTGGAATGTGTATGTATACAGGAAAGCCAAATATTCTGAGATGGCTGACTTTTGGTTTCTTGCCAGAGAAGACTTCTTCAGGAGTGTTGTTATCGAGTACTCTGTGTGGAGTACGGTTCTGTACATACACCGCTGTCCTTGCAACTTTTGCCGATAGATGCATAGGAAGATCTTGATCATGAACCATAGCTCTTGCAGCTTCCATGATAGTTGTATTCTTCCTTTCTACAATTCCATTCTATTGTGGATTATATGGGGTGGACAACTACCTCTTAATCCCTGAGTCTTTGCATAACTCTTTGAATTCATTTGATGTGATTTCTCCGCCATTATCTGATCAAAAGGTCTTGATCTTCTTTTCTGTGTGATTCTCAATCAAGGCTTTGAATTCCTTGAACTTGCTGAATACTTCATCTTTTTTCTTCATGAAGTAAATCCATGTCTTCCTAGAAAATTCATCAATGAAAGAAACATAGTATACATACTTGCTTAGTGATTTTGATGACATTGGTCTGCATACATCAGAGTGGATGATTTCCAAGATTCCTTTTGCTTTGCTCTCGCTACTTGGAAATGTCTTCTCTGTGTTCTTTCCTTTTGCACATCCTTTGCAGACCCCATCATGTTTTGCTTGTATTTATGGAAGACATTCAATAGCTTTGCTTGTAAGTGGTAGTGCTCTGTAATGCATATGTGCAAGCCTTCTATGCCAAAGTTCATTTCGCTCTACTGTGTCATGGACCAAGGCTTGTTCTGGATGGCTCTTCAATTTGTACAAACCTCCTTCTTGTTCCCCAATTACTACTGCATCATCAATAGTCTTTCCCTTTGGCCACATGATGACTTGCCCATCTATAAATGAAACCCTCATTCCTTTTTCATCTAATGCAGATATGGAGAGGATATTGTTCTTTAGTCCTAGTACACATAATACTTCCTTCATTGTCATAGACTTTCCAAAGTCTAGCTTATAGGAGGATTCCCCACTACCTTTTATTGGATACTGGTAGTCATCTTCAAGCTTCACCTTGTGAGGTGATTCATGTTCTGATAGTTTCACAAAGGATTCCTTGATCTGAGATACCCTTGTAAAGTAAGACTGGATGGTCTCTACATTCTGGATCTTTACATTCTTTAGTTGGTTTCTCAGAGTCATATTCTGGTTTATGTTCTTCCCTTCAAACAATGGTTAGGGCATAAAACATAGCTTTAGGTGTCTTTAGGGAGGACACCTGTGGTATGAGGTGATCCTTGATTGAATCAACAATGATCTTCTTTTCCATAACCAATTTCTTCTTATGTAAGGCCTTTGCCTCATCTCTCTCTGAAATTGGAACCTCCTCACTGATATAGGAGTCCAACTCATTTTCTTCCAGGACCAGGGAGATCCTATACTTCCAGGCTCAAAATTTATCAAATCCCTCAAGATTTTCATCAAGCTTGGTATGATGAGACATCTTAACTGAGAACCTCAAATGGAAATACAAAATAAAGTTAGATCTTACCAGGTCAAGATGTCGGATCTGGATTTGGAGCTGAAATTCCGCAGTGCTGGTTCAGGAGCAGATTAGGGTTTTGCTTTTACGAAGTTATGTCAAACCAAATTATTTGATTTTGATCCCTAACTTTTATTTTGAGAAGGATATCAATCCAGGCTTAGGCTCACTAAAAAATTCCACTTCTGTGAAAAGCCCTAATTTTCGGCAGTAGTGTCAGGTCCAAAATTGAAAAACCTCATAATTGGATTCTGCTTCGACAGAAAGATGCACCCTAGGGAGGAGAGTTATTCCAAACTTATTTTGCTGAAAATATGTGGAGAGAGATCCACAAAGTAGGAATCCCTATTTCCCGCAGCTGCAAAGTGTCTTCTTCTCAGGTTAGCTCTGATACCATGTTAGATTTTTAACATTAAGCTAGCATTATATTAGGATCTTTAACTGAGAGAATAACAAGCACAACAATCAAACACAAGAGACAATGAACACAATGTTTTTCCTCAAGGAACCCATAAATGGAGAAAACCCCGCAACTTCCTCAGAGATAGAATCAACACCAAAAGTAAAACCCCAAAACAGTAAGATGATCTCTTGACAACAATAACCTATTTCTTCCTTGCCCCAGTGTCTTCTTCTTCCTTAGCTATGTGCTACAACTGAGTGTGAGTGAGTATGTGATAAATAGAGAGGCTATATCTCTATTTATACTAATTCCTAACTTGACTAAACCCAGCTAGGGCCGACTTCACTAGGTGATTCTAATAACCCTAGTGCCCCAGAACCGCGGGGAATTTAACCCTTAACCAATAGGAGGGTTATCCACAACGAATTGACATGACTTGTTTACATTATAGAACCTCCCGATAGGAACATCAAGGTATGACATGACTCAAGTACATTACAAATACATCCCGGAATAAACATCGGGTTACAATACATAAGAAATACAAGTGAATACATTCCGAAGTTACAATTACATCAACAAGTATAACATGAAACAATAAATTATGTCCATAAAGGTAACTTATAAAGAAAACCCACATGGATCACTCTACACTATAAGGATATACAAGTACCATCCTAGGGTTTATCAAATACCAATATGAAATTCCCTACACACAATATTATTATCATATGGCTCAATGCCCCTCCTCTAGTATGTTGTGCTTTCCAACAAGTAGTTAGTCCAACACTAGCTATTCCATGGTGGTTTCTAGGTGTCCTCATGCAAGTGGCTTCTCCTCTTTCATGTGCCACATGTACTCTCATGTTCTCAATTATTCTCCATGTGTTCCAATGTTATTACCATTCTCCAATGCTTCTCCTCAACATATGTGTTTGGATCCACAATTAACCTCCATCTATTATCCTCCTCAACCCAATTTTCCTTAAGTCAAGTGTTTAACCTCCAAGATTCATGTGACATGCCACCATGATATTAGGGATATGTTCCCAAATAAAAGTGCCTAGGACTCCTATTAGGTAGGTACCTGTCCTAATAAAGCCACTGAATCCCTTTTTGTGTGCACCTAGTCAATCAGTCATCATGCTAATTAGGGCAACAACCTATTCTATGCTAGCACTCTAACCAAAGGTAAAGCATACACCCAAACTGATATATCCATGTTTCCATGAAGCATTTATAAGAGGCTAGTATACCTAGTGCTCTCATATCAAGGTGAAAACACTTGTGGTGTAACCCCAAAAGATAACACTCCCTCTTTGTGAGAAACATGTTTTTTGTAACATAAATAAAATTCCTATGAATCTATAGCCTCTAACTCTACAAACTCAACAAAGATGAAATAATAATCCTTCAATATGATAGAAAACCATACGCATACCAACAAGTATATGTCCTCATATATCAACATCTAAGCAATCACTACTCATAAAGTTATGTTTCCCTCCAAGTAGTCAACCAAACAATTTGCATCTTGATATTTGGATGGTGAACATGCAAGGAGAATAAAAACAAAAACTTGCTTCACACCACCAAACCAAGCTACTCCTTGTTCCCCTTTCTAGGGGATCCAAAATAATAATGATCATCTATGAAATTGAAGGAACATAAACTTGGATCATTACTTCTTACTAAACTTTGAAATCATTTCAGAACAAGAAAGACATCATCTATAACTTTCCAAAACTCTAGAATCCCTTAAATCATCATCACATGCCAAAATATTTTGGAACCACATAAAGATATATTTAGGATATCATACAAGTATAATCACATCTCCAACAAGAACAAGACAAGTGGTTTTGATCTATCCTAAAAGAATAAGATAAAATATGTATACATAGATTCCAATTATTGATCTTGAAATGCAAATATCAAGGGAAATATAACAGTAACCCATAACGAGTTATCATCAAATTGCGAGCATGAGAATCCCTCTCATGCACCTAAAAAATTACACCAAATATTTAAGCAACATCATCAACTAGGTCACCTCCCTTTTTGGGAGAATCTTGAAGCAAGAGTAACATCAAGGTCAACTCCCATTTCTTTAGAGAATCCAACAACTTTATTATTGATACTCATCACTACTCCCATCAACTACATGTATGGGATAAATAATTGATTCCACCACCATAGGTCTTGAACCTATATTCAAGTTAAATATTCCATAACCTTCTCTAATTCCAAAATGTTACAATATAAGAGTACACATCTAAATAATACACCATGAAATATCCACTCTTTAAGATTAGATATAAGTACAAATTCACAAGATGAACTTTCGCCAATAAATTAACAATATCACATTATCTATCATATAAATGGCCAAAATTTTGTGTCACAACCCTTGAGTTACATTAGAACCAAAATAGATTAAGTTGATAATCACCAATTTTTTGTGAAATGAATTAGCCTCTCTTGGGATCCAAAAATAAGCTAAAAAATCATATGTTTAAGCATGGATATCATATCCATTAGTCCACTCCAAAAATTAGCATATATTGGAACAAATAAACCACCCATCATAGGCCCCCCTTGGCATCACACACTAAAAAAATATCACATACGAGTCATCAATCATAGGTGAACACACACTAACATCCATTGGACAAATAAATCACTTATTACATGTACTCCTAACATCACACCCACTAAAAATAAATCCATAACAACCATCAATGCAATAGAACTACCAACAATCATAAGTGGGAACACATTGGCATATGTTGATTTTGAAAGTGGTGAACATGAACATTATTGTAAAGTGTTGTATTGAAGTAACCTATTGTAAATTTTTAATATCCCTAGCTCTAATAACTATCAATTTCACTCTAGGTAATGATCAATAACTCAAATTCACTTTTGATTTATTTCAAGATTGCATTTTAAATTCATTCATTTCTTTCTTGTTGTGAGATAGAGGGAAGATAAATTGAATAAATATTTGAAAAGTGTTGAAATGACGTGTAAGTGGTTGTACCATGATCTATCCAAATAACAAAACAATAGTTGTTCTTGAATCCTAGATGGTGAGTTAGTTTATTATGTCAAGAGATTCACATGTGCACTTAAATATATGATTGCATCATTTGGGGTCTAAAATGGGACTTATAAAAAACAAGCCATCATATAAAAAAACGAGTCAACAATAATTTCTTGATGGGTTGGAATTCAAGAACCAAGAGAATTTCAATAAAATGAGTCAACCATAATGGTTGACTTGACATATTTGTCATAAAAAACTACCCTTTTTGTTCATATTTTCAACATATATCCCTACGTTTTAACTCAAATTTCGAGCAAAAGCACTAGTTGGACGCGGAATTCAAACGAGTACCCACATTGTAAACTTTTGACGGACCCTGCTTCCCCAAAAACAAGAAATACCTGAAAAATGTGACGATGATGAAAAAATGTGATGATGATGTCATCATCACGTTTTTTCATGTATTTCTTGTTTTTGGGGTAGCGGGGTCCGTTAAAGTATGTAGTGTAGGCTAGTTGGATGTGGAATTTAATTACACATCCAACTAGTGTTCTCACTCGAAATGTGAGTAAAAACACAAGGATATATGTTGAAAATACGAACATAAAAAGTACTTTTTTTTTCTTTCTTCCTCCAAAATTAATAAATATTATTTGATTATTTTAACTATTATCTTATCATTTTCCTTAGGAGGCCCATTTTAGACCCCAAATTTACACTAATTAGTAAGGGTGAAGACTCAAATATATTACCTCAAAATAAAAAAGGAATTAATTTAATAACCAATAAGGAAAAACATTAAATAAACCCTAATAGATGGTAGTCATCCTTATCAAGCTTGTAAAGACTACTTGTTTCCCTTTTCTTCAATTGGTAATGCATATATCAAATAGAGTTAAGGATTGGGAAAGAAAGTACATTTAATGAAAGGGGAATGCAAATATATCTATTAGGGACATGGACACTCAATAGAAGAAAATCAAGATCTTTGATGCCATGGTGCCTCTTTTGAGGCTATGGACCCTTGCTGGTATTGGAGTGACGCCTAAGGGAAAATATACATATGATTGGTGAAATTATTTATATTACAAATCCATTAGGGCCTATGATAGAATCTTCAACCCAATACATTGATTCTAGCTTTAAAGAAACATGCCCCATCATTTGATCATCTTGGTATAGTAAATGTGCCTTGTTATGCATGTATTACTATTGAATCTCTCACTGGGTAACATTTACTAGAACCTACTACACATTAATTTCATGAAGTATTTGGGAAATGAAAACATGAGAATGTATGCACTTCATGCACATGATCCAATAATACCTAGTAGAGACTCATGACTTCACCTAGCGTGTGATCATTTTCTATCGCTCTCAACACCCACTTTTGTTTTTCATTTGCATTTTATAAGGTTAAGAGGGATTTACTATTATTATTACATTTTATATATAATTAAAATGCAATGAGGTATTGGTTTGAATTTGAGAAAGGAAACCCAATTCATTAATTGAGCTCCTCCAAACCATCTTTTTTATTTTTTATTTTTTTAAAGTGTCTTGATTGTGAAATTGGTACCTTCCTATATTTTCCTTACACAATTCAAATGATCACAAAAGAGTCTCAATTTCAAAATTGGGCATGATCCATGGATCAATTCCATCTTGATATGAATCCAATTATCATTTCAAAGGGACTATTTGACTTTTGAATGAATTGATTTGAATTTTCTCCCATTCAAACATCGCCTCTATCATGTCATTGGGTATATTTACAAATTGGGACTTTCCCAAAAAAGGTTCTAATGATTTTAAATCTTCTTGAATGTAGAAATCAAGATTGATTAATGGATTGGGCCTGTTGTGCCACACTTTGTGGGGCATCCCTACAGGCCTATTTTTTCAAAATGACCAAAGATTAGGAATCCATCTTAGCCTCTCTTGGGATCCTCATATGATATAAATGTGGTTATTTTTTTATCGATGATCTGAGGAGGATATGTTAAGCACTGAATATCATGCCATTATGATGATGATAATGTGTATTTTATTAAAAATTAAACAAGGATTCCTTGTAATTGTCTGATGAGTACAACTAGCAATATCAACCCTTAGGTTGACGAGGGTGAAATATGTTTGTTATGTTTATTAACAAAGTGACTAAGGTAACCCTTGGTATTGTTGAGAGATTTTACCCCCTCCTTCGGTTCCAACAATGTCCATGTTACCCACTTTCCACTGTTCATTCCATTTTGATCTACAACCTTGGTTAAAACTTGATATATGGATTTTAGACCTTACCCTTATGTGTTTTCTTCACCAAGGGGACTTCCCAGTTTTCCATGGTGTCTCAGGATTGATCATTTGTAGAAATGAATATTGGATGATTGTGGGTAATTTTTCTTTAATACTACGTGACCCTATCGTATAATAGGATTTTCCAAGTGAGAAATTCTCTCCCTAAGGTTTTTTCTAAGTCACCTCATGCTATGCCAAAGTAGGTGGTAGTTGGAAGGGTAGGTACTCTTTGAATTAAGAGGTTAATCCTACTTGATGTAAGGAATTACTGTGGCAACCCCATTGGGGCCATGGACACTTGATGGAAGTAGAGTTAATGCCATGTCATTGACTAAGGCCCAAAATGCTATCCAGGGACAATACCTTCTAACTTTCGTCCTTAGAAATAAAATATAATATCAAAATTAAAAAGAAAAAATATGCAAAAATAAAAAATATAAATATATCAAAAGAAAAATGAAAATGGAATTGAAATTGCAAGGAAAATCATAAAGTGGTTGATTTTACATCACCAATTGGGTAAATTATATCATTACTTATGACTCCCTTTGTGAGACACATACCTACTGTTTGTCTAATTTGTGGAAGACATAGATTTTTCCTTCTTCCCATTTGATCTAGAATCCATTAATTTTCTTAGACCATGTCAATCCACTTGACTAACCTTGTTTACCTACAATAATTCCATCCTTGAAGGATAAAATAGTTTTTCCCATGCCTTAGTGTTATTTTCATACTAATTAATAGATAAACCATCATCCCACAAACATGTTTGAAGATATTTATGTGGTTGGTATATCATCATGCCATGCATGACTAGCTTCAACTATTGATGATTCTTGGCATGCTTTGAATAAGTGCAACATAGACACTCTTTTCTACTAGTCCATCAAGGACATATGACATAGGTACACCATTTATCCAGGCCTATTGTCAAAGGATGTCAACTAGATCCAAATTCTTCAGTGTCAGTTGTTAGTGCTTCTGGGTGGTCAGATGGGTGGTATGCCATAACTTGACTTGTACTTAGATATATTTTTACTTTGAGCACATTTTTGGATACCCATTTGACCATTTATCTAGACAAGTTCCATTGTATTGATCACTACTACCATAAATTAGTCAGTTTGAAAAAGGTGGTGCAGTTTTTGTTAGTAAATTCAATGCATATTTTCATGGACATACTTTTTTGGGTAAAAAATCAGTATTTTTCCCATATGAGAGATGTTCTAGATTCTTATTGAAGATTACTTTCATCCTATATACTTGCATGTTGGAACGAACTCACCAATTAGACAAGATATGGACCATAAGTTATAGCTCGTTAGTCGACAATTTGCATATTTTCATGAATGTGCATGGAAAACTTGCACTTGATATTGTGACAACTTTTTGGCTTCTTGAGGGTTATTTTGATCTATATTAGACATATCCAACACCGAATGATCAATGTTTGCGTCCTACATAGGTGTTTTAATAACATGTTTAAATTAGGCTTATTTTGGCTAATTTTGGATTAATTGTGGTGTAGACTATGGTTTTTATTTAAAAAATTTCTAATTCTATACTAATTAGTTTATAAAAATAAAAAATTTCACAAGAGATTCTAATTCACTTTGAGATTGCACTTTTTAATTATTTGGAAAAATTAATAGTTTTTCCTTAGTAATTTAAATAAAAATGATCATGGCACAATTGTGGAGGGAAAAACAAATATTTTTGCCATAAAGCCTCAAACTTAAGAAATGAGTCAAGGGAAAAGATAAAAAATGTGAATGAGAAAATAAATCACAATCCTTGATTTTGGTCATGTCACATGGATCAAGCACTTCGGGCCACACATGTGAGCATCGAAAGAAGTCGTTGGTCCAAAAAGCGGATACAGATTCCAAAACATGGTATTTTTATGAGTTAGTTATGGTATTTTATCTTTTGCCCCTTGTATTTGATCCATTCCCCGTGATAATTGGCAATGACACATGTATTTCACAATATTTTATTGTTTTTCCTCCTTAAATGATGGATGTTCCCCACTTGGTAAAACTACTTCAACAATATTTTATATTTTTTGTAATCCAAAATGAATCTAAGCCATCGAGGATAGGATTTCTTGATATCATCTAAGTAAAAAATATTATTTTATTGTAACCACTTTTTGACTCTTAATAAGCATAAGGTGCCCTCATGCTATAAAAGCAGAGGTAAGCCTTAGCAAGGGGTCAAAATTTTTTGGGAATAAAATCTTGCTATGTTTTTGTCTAGTAGCTATTGCTTTTGGAAAAGTTTTTTGGTCTCACTTGGATATGTTTCAATATTTTTATGTGGGTAATGTATAATTTCATGGAGGTAATATTGTTTTTATTTTATCTAATTAATTGATATCATGTTAGTAGGAATGTGATATATGGTTTTCCTCCTCATTTTCATTAACATTGTTTGATTTTGTCTAAATAATTGATCTTTCTAATTCGTGTTGTTGTAGTTTCATTTTGAGCTAGGTTTTACAAGTTTGGTGAGATTTGAATATATTAAAGAGATACCTACATGGAAGCCACACTTTTGGATTGAATTTGATCCTCCTCTTAGTGGGTGCTCAACCACTCTGCAAAGCCTCTTTAACTTCATTGACTCCATTTTACCCAATTCTTTTCCACCATGGCACTAGTATACAGAACTAATTTGATGGTATGATCCTCCAAAATATTTATTCCACTTATTTTTTTTTAGAATTCTTCAATTTACTGTTTTATGCTTGGATTTATCCTTTGGAAGAGATCTTAAATTTTCTAAGATACAATTTATAATTTTATATCTTGAAACCGTATATCTACTAAAGAGATATCACATATCCC
Source organism: Pseudotsuga menziesii (assembly GCA_001517045.1). Classification (NCBI taxonomy): domain Eukaryota; kingdom Viridiplantae; phylum Streptophyta; class Pinopsida; order Pinales; family Pinaceae; genus Pseudotsuga; species Pseudotsuga menziesii. Next base: position 286,477 of record LPNX010844454.1, read on the forward strand.
CATTTCTAATTAGTTTCCAAGTATATTTCAGTGGCATTTTATTTCAAATAAGAGCCCAACTTAAAGACTAGCTTTCATTTAACTATAGATATTGAAAATTTATTATTGTTATTCTTGTGAATTTTTTTGCATGTTTACTATGAGTAACAAGTTTTGAAATCAATATCTAAGATCCAAACTTCTAATCCTAGTGATCTCATCCATTGAAAAAATTACATGTTAAGAACTCATATATCGTATAGCTAGTGGTGCTAGGTCCTCATTGGAATCATAATATCCTCCTTAGATTGGCTTATGCTTATATTGCGGGATCTCCAAACCAAATTGACCCTTTATGGGAGGTTTTTGCTGCACAACATAAAACTTATTTGAAACATATCAAACACATATTTTTTAGGGTTTAAAAATTCAAAAATATATAAGCTACATCTCTCAGGCACAATGTTATCAATAAATGACCTTAAAATTACTTTTAAGGGCTTCCAAGATCAAATCGTCCCCCCTTTGGAAGAAGACTTTTCCTCATCACTTGAACATTTTTTTTTTAATTATTCCAAGGGTCTTACAAATTCAAATAGAAATTTTAAACTTTTCTTCAAGTGTCAAAGATTCTCTCTCAACCCCAATGTTGTCATAATTCCGAACTTGCACATGCTTGAAAAGCTCAATTTTCAAATCGACAACCTTCAAAAAGAAGCTCCTTTTTAGCTAGACATCACCTTCATTTTAACCTTGAATTTACTCTCATTAATCCAAAGCAATCATTTCTGTGAGTTGAGCCTATATTCCATAAAATTCCCTTTTTCAAATCTCATAAGGTTTCAATTTCTCAATTACACTTTACGAGCCTTATTTAATCCTAACGATTTGGTGGAAGAGCTCTTTACAAGTAAAATCAACATATTTGTTTCTTGATCTAGTTTTATCTTGAAGGGAATTTCATAGGATTACAAGGTAAGATATGGAAACACATTTTTGTTTGATTCCACATTTCTCTCTTGCTTAGACCTGATTATGATGAAGCTTTCCTAAAGTGAGTAGTTACAAATATGGTTAGACGATTTTAATCACCTGTGTGAGATACTGTTTTGATGGTCTATGAAAGATCAAAATGTATTTGAAGTGGTTTATAAATTGGATCATAGACTTCCAAGTGATTTTGAATTTCAAGAAGATTTTAAATTAGACATAGAAAGTATATAGATGCTCTTGTGAATCCATTTCATTGATCATTGAGAAAATCTAAACAAACATGAGCCATGTGAAATCTGATTTAAAATTTTATGTTTTTTTTTTTAATTTTAAATTATTATTTTTTATAATATGATGTATTTTTCCATGAAAAAAAGATCACAGCCAAAATTTTATTGAAAATTCTGAACTATATTGTTTATTTGGATTAAAATCCCGACACATAGTATTCATCATATTTTGCTTACATTTACAGAGAATACTTCATCATATTTTCCTAAAAAGTTATAGCTTTCTTCATATTACATCTAGCATCCTTCCTTGAAAGATAATAGAAAACTGTCCTTAGTACTTCTAAGTAGATATATCTTTTGTATTTGGACTATGGATATTTTCTCCTCCAAACTATATTGAGGGAGGTCATGCCTACAAAAAAACATGCATCATGGGAAGGGAAGTTAGATAAGGATAGGTACCGAATCAAGTTCCTTGATGGAGTCTTGGTTGATCTCCCGAAATTTCGAAGTGCCTTCCACAAATTGTAGTCCCAATTTTCAAATATACTTAGCTTGGACATTCCTGTCCCTGTATATATGATGAAAATAGACTTTATAAAATTATTTTATAACACTACATATGTCCTCATATATAGGCCTCTTAAGTATATATTCTTTGGTGGTCCAATTAAGGTAAGCCAATTAATCACTAATAATGAGTCCCCATAGACTTGTATAAATTTCAGCCCAGGAAAAATAGGCAGCTTAAAGACCATCAACATTGCAATTAGTTTATCCTTATTATTTGTATCTAAACCTACCATAGCTACACATTTATACCAGTGACTATCAGAGATGAACAATAGACCTCCAACACCCCCACTGCTTGGTATGCCTTGAGTAGAACCATCAAAATAGCACACCATGCCTTTGACTTGTAAATCTGCTCTAGTTCATTCATTCTCTTATGTATATCCTTTTGGATATGAGGAAAATTTTCCAAAATATCAAGGCTCTTTGCACCATAAATACGTGGAAGAATAAAGGTATTATCTATTTAACAACCTACTTCTTTAAGTTTTTTAACTTGCTGCTTTAAAATTATACCCTTGGAGATATAATATATATCAGTTCATTGAAGAGTTAGAGCTTTGACAGATGCATTTCTATGCATTTGAAGAAGAGTTAGTAGAGATAACTTGTAAGGATGTAGAGAAAACTCTTTAGCGATGTTTAAGAGGGGTTTTGGGATCCTTCCCTTAGGATACAGTCTATAGTTGTAGGGTGCTAGGTAAAGTTAGAGTTAATTATAAAATATATCACTAATTGCTTTCTTTAATGAGAACCAATCTTATAATGAATATAATATCACATTTTCAATTCTCAAACACAACACATATGACTAGCATTAGCCATGAATATGAGAACTACATTTTAATTTATATGAAAACAAACTTATTTCACTGTTCATGATTCTACGCAGTAAATATTGAATGTAGAAAGGAGGAAAACTGCGTTGGCTGAGTTTGTTCTCGACGTTTCGAGCCACATAGTAGGGCTCATCATCAGGAGGAAGTTTTCCGTGGCTAAAATAGTTCAAGAAATTAGCTTATTAATAAGAGTGGAATATTTTTTTAGGTTTTGCATAAAACCGACTTAGCCCTAAATATTTTCTTAATATAATAAAAATTTTACTAAATCTAAATATTTTTTTTTAAATTTTTTTAATATATTAAGAAACAATTTTATATTTTATAGAAACCTAACTTAATCATTTAAAATTAAAACTAAAATAAAACTTGTTAATTAAAAACCTAAAAAACAAAAAAAAATATATTTTAAAACCTAAAGAACTAAATTTTTTTTAATGTAAATTTATTTAAAGAAATTCCTACAATAATTAAATATTTTCAAATCTAATTTTTTTTAAAATTCCCAGCAAATCTAAAAACCTAAAGGGTTATTTGATTCCTTCCCAACTCTTAGGAAAAGGTGTGAAAAGAATTGCTTAAAAATCTTTATTATAAATGTTTTTTGAAGCCATTAATATTTTAAAGTTTTAAGTATTTTTTAACCTATTTTAAAAATTTTTAAATTTTATTTATTATTAAAAACCTTTTCAAACTAGAAAGCCTCCTAAATCTTTTTAATTAATTGGTGTCCTTTGTTTTATTGTGTGTATTAGTGTCCTTGAGAAGGCGGATAATAGGGCGCCAGTACTCATTGAGTTTGAGGCCATCATCCCTATTTAGGTTTAAGGGAAATTTTTCTATCTCTATAGCTTCCCTGATTTTCGGTCGTTTGTAATGCTCTTCTCTAGTGATAAGTTTAGTTTCCTCAATGCGTATGTGGTGGTGTGAGTGGTGAGCGTGTTCAGCAAGAGCCAATTTTGGTGGCGATCATGCATGATGTCAACACAATGTTCTTTAAGTCTTACCTGGACAGAGCGTCTAGTTTCCCCAATATAGGGGATCTCGCATGAGCAAGGAACACTGTAAACACCTTTCTGCTTTAAAGGTTCAACTGGGTCTTTGGAGGTATCTATCATTCTACCTATCGAGTTTGGAGAGGCAAAGGTAACACCAATGTTCTTTTTACGAAGAATCCTGGCTATAACATTCGTTGTTCCTTTGATATAAGGAAGGGTGATCATAGTTCCTTCAATGTTCCTAATATTTTTTGGAGACCTGTTACGAACTTTCCTGATAACCTTCTTAATTTGATATTTAATGTAACCATTCACTTGGAAGACGTTACTTAAGTGGTCTATTTCAAGGTTTAGGTGGTCATCATCCGAAATTCTGATAGCTCTAGTTAATAGTGTGTTCAATACCCCTATCTTTTGTGTAGGTAGATGGTGTGAGTCTGCATGTAGGTACCTGTCAGTATGGGTCTTTTTTCTGTAAACTTGATGACCTAGGACCCCGCCATTATTCTTTGTGATGAGAACATCCAAGAATGGGATTTTGTTGTCCTCTTCTATCTCCATGGTGAAATTAATATGATCTGATCCGCTGTTCATATGCCCTAAAAAATCCTCCAAGATTACCTTCCCATGTGGCCAGTTTATGTTCGTATCATCTACAAACATTTTCCACCATTTTGGTTTTAAAGGGAATGAAGCAATAGCGGCTTTCTCAAAGGCCTCCATGTATAAGTTAGCTACTACAGGGGAAAGAGGGGATCCCATAGCGATACCATCAACTTGTTCATAAAGTACACCTTTAAAGCTGAAAAAAGTAGATTTTAGGCAAATTCTAACTAGTTTCTCTGTTTCTTCATTGGTTATCTCCCTGACCACTACCAAGGCTTCATCTATAGGAATCTTAGTAAAAAGGGACACTACATCAAAGCTGGCTAGAATATCTCCATCCTCCACCTTAAATTCTTTCAATTCTTTAACCATGTGTGTGGAATCTTTAATGTAAGACGAGGTTTGACCTACTAAGGCTCTTAGCTTTTTTTCAAGGAACTTGGCTAAATAATAAGCTGGGGATTCTATAGTATTCACTATGGGTCTAATAGGAACACCGTCTTTGTGTATCTTGGGTAAACCATAAATCCGAGGAACTGATGTATCCTTCGGGATTAATTTCTTCTTGGTGTTCTCGTCAAGAGAGGAATTTTTAATGGCTTTTGTAACCTCTGCTATAATTTTCTTTGTGGGATCCCTATCTAGCCTTTTGTAACTTCCACTTGCTGATAAATGATCAAGAATTTTTTTATCATAATCTTCTCTATCTAAGATGACTGTAGCGTTCCCTTTGTCCGCTTTCAGCACAATAATATCTTCATTATTCCTTAATTTTCTTAACGCCATCCTCTCATCCAACGATATATTGGTCTTGGGAAGCCTTGCCTTTCTAATAGCTACTTCACACTCTTGCCTAGCTTCTTCAGCTTGGGTTTCTGGGAGAACTATTTCTTGAACTATTTTAGCCACATAAAACTTCCTCCTGATGATGAGCGCTACTATGTGGCTCGAAACGTCGAGAACAAACTCAGCCAACGCAGTTTTCCTCCTTTCTACATTCAAACTTATTTCACATTTTCTAAGGTACATCAAGGGTATTTCTAGCCAGCAATTACTTAGCTCAACTAAATTTACTCTACTTTATGAACTAAATACATTTACAAATAAAATAGTCCACCATGCCTTTTTTCTCCATGTAGATCAATACCAATCACATTCATGCCTTCCTCTTCATAATATTACATTTTTAATTTACACCATATTCTTAGAAAACCAGCCATTTAACCAAACATGGAAATACACATGACAAGGTTAGTCACTAATATTCCTTATAAGAAACATGCACACATACAATACAATGTATTATGAAGTTTTACTTGATATATGAAACATAATTTCAAGCAATAACATACATAAGATAATCATTCTACTTAAATGCAACATGTGTCGGGGAAGCAATTTACCTAAGAGGAAGTCAAATAATACAATGAAAAAATTAGAAAACCTTTAACAACATAATGTAATGAAACATGGAATAATTCATATCCTAAAATAGAAATTTTTTAAAGTACCCACTTGCCTTCAGACTAAAATGTCTATCACAAATGGGTTTTAAACCCAAATTTACCCTATTGTAAACATGAAGCATGATCATATTTATGTATGTGAGAAACATCTCCACTTTTGAGAGTAGACCATCTTCGGTCTTGAATATAGGTATGAGAAATATCTCTACTTTTGATACTACACCATATCTAATCATGAATTGGCAATAGATCCCAAGTAGGTAGGAATCCTTTACTAAAAAAATCTTGTTTAGTTAAGGATGTTGTTTATCTCTACAACTTCATGATATGATGAAGACTCATTAGAGGAAATTTCAATTTAAAATAGGCCTTCCAAAAATAATACAAATTCCATGTCATCATGTATTAGCCAATCAAAATGCTTTAAAATTAAAAAAGGGAGGACCTCTTAAACAAATTTTTAATATAAATTTGGGGATATGTATCATAAAAAAACTACTTTGTTTGTTTGTATTTATGACATATCTCCCTGTGTTTTTACTCAAATTTCAATCGAGAGAGATCGTTGGATGCGTATTTAAATTCCGCATCCAATGAGTACCCACTCGACATACTTTTGACGGGCCCCTCTACCCCAAAAACTAGAAATACCTGAAAATATGTGATGATGATGTCTGCATCCAATGATCTCTCCCGATCGAAATTTGAGTAAAAACACATGGATATATGTCGAAAATATGAACAAAAAAGTAGTTTTTTCTTTTCTTCCTCCAAAATTAATAAACATTATTTTATTAATTTTTCTTAGGAGGCCTATTTTGAGTTGAAATTTCCTCTAATGAATTAAAAAAAAAAGTCCTTTAGTTTCTATGAGATTAAAGGGATGACAAGATATTACGGTTGGTTGTGGGGCCTAATCTTCCAGATCCAGAGATATTATTCAGTCGTGTTTGTAACCTAGGTGTATTGTACACTCATTCCTCCTGCCTTGGGGTTCGGGGGCGGAGTCTTTGAGAATTTTTTTGGGATATGTGTTGGCCAACAGTTTTGCGAACCCATGGCATTGGGTTAACCCTATAATTTTCCCATTGTATTTCCCCTATAAAAGAAAGCATTGTAAAACGACTAAGTATGGTATTGTATTGTATTGGAAGAGAGACTGTGAGGGCATGAAGAGGAAGTGCAACGGTTTTGCTGCATTTTGTATCCCTTCACCTTTCTGGAATGTAATAAAAGGACTGACAATTTCTTTGTGGACGTAGCCCATCATTTGGGTGAACCACGTTATATCTATGTCTCTCTGTAATGTTTTAATGTGTTTTGCATCTTGTTAATGATTTAATTGTATATCTGTTATTGCTCTACAGTCCCGTTTTCTAACAATATTATTCCTCCTTGTCCATACCATGTTGATCCAAATCAAGAGTTCTATCGTTTCTCATTATATCAATGAAATACTCAACATATTGTAAAAACATCAACACACTCGAATCTCAAAAGAATTTGAAGTCACTATATGCCTTCTATGTGCAATTTTAACTCTTCTCATTGAAATTCAATAGTAAGGTACTATAGATCTCATTTGACATGTTATTCCCTAATATGTTCTATGATACTATAGAATTGTCCCATATTTCATGATACATATTTCTACCCCCCTAGACCTTCATATTCTTCTCCTCTATTCAGTCACCCATGTTAATGTTATCATATGTAGTGGCACTGGGTGGTAGCAATTCTATCACATATGTGGCATCATTGGACATTAAAACTTACCAACCATTATGTCCCTATGGGAATGCCTCTAGTCCACTAGTTACTAATTAATCATCAATGTTCCCTTTTTGGACTATGATAATTTTCTACATCTCTCCAAAGTTCACCAATTATGGGATGAACCTAACACGTGTGAAGTTGGGAATGCCTCCCAAGTTTATAATGGTGCTTCATCCCACCTATTTCAACTAGACATCCAATGGTACTACAAAATCCCTCTATGCCATAAGGCTTCATTAGAACAAATCCAACAATATCTCACCTTTCCTAGCTATCTACATTAGTTAATCCTCATGACTCTTATTTCCAAAAAAAATTCATGACCTTGAATTCAGTATCAACATTCAAACTAGACATTATTAATATGGAATGCCAATTGAACCTACTAATTCTGAGAAGGAAGAAAGTTTTGCTTTAACTAAATTCTAAGTTCATATATCTTAATATAATATTGACCTACCGCCAAAGGTCCCTAAGGTCCCTTTGCATTGCACGACCCATAAACCCAATGTTAGAGTGCTTATAATTGTAGTGTTGTCGATGATTTTTCCTAGTCCCCTACTGCCATGTTTACCTTGGAAGTTCTCCGAGCCTATTTGGCATGATATAAATCTATGTTTTCCACATAAGCATGATAGATTCTTTTGACACCCATTTTATAACTTTTGATCTAGATTGAACCTACTGATATTTGTAAGAAGCCTATTTATCTTGAGTTTCACCCATACCTTATGATGTTTCATGCATATGATGTTTCAAGTGAGGAACTAACTATTTTGAAACAACAATATCTCTTTTCAAGTGAGGAAGCACTAGTTGAGTGATCAACATTATTGCATTTTAAACTTTTCCTTTAATCTCTTGTCTAGCCTATGTTCTTGTTATCATGTTATCATATCCTTTTGGTTTGAATAAAGGTGGATCTCACAATTACAACATCAACTATTATACCTATAAATGTGTAGAGATGGATTATATGTTCTTGCAAGCTCATTCGTAGCTTCATCAATAGTGCAAATTGTCTATCTAAGTATCACTATCATTTACTTTTTTTATACATTGTTTTTTATTTAAATAAAAATGTAAATTTTGTATATTTAATTATAGGTTTATATTGTTGTGTAAATATTTATGTAGAAGACAAATTTCACCACATGAAGGAGTCGTTGGGTCAATCTTCAAGGAAAAATTGTTCAAGGAGGTATGTTGATACAATGACATATGCCAAGCCAACATGCATATTAGCAAGCATTTGTGTCAATAATCAAAGATTATTCATTTAGAGAATCTAGCTTGTTGTATCATCAACAATCATTTGATCACTAGTCAATTCGAAGGGCCATGGAGGATTCTCGTGTATCATTTATGGTATAACGTGCATCCCGACCATCTGTTGGTATAATTTTGTGTAAAATTCATTTATGTTAATATCAATAAATTCTAATTTTGCACATGTTCAATAATATTGCATCTTTACACACAATTGTGTTTTCTTTTGTAGAGGAGTAAGATTTAGAAGAGGGTTGTAATCAACGAGTGAATGAAGATGAACGTGCTACCAATTCTATAGTGAGGGGTGACGGTTGAGCAAGGAGGGTAACAATTGAAAAAGATGTGGGTTGCACTCCCATAACAAATTATCCCTATGAACTATGTGAGGATGTTCCATGGGAAACACATGGAAATAATTGACCAGTCAAGCATGTAAATCTCACCATGTGAAGTTGAAGGATGATCTTGTTAGTTTGGGTATCCCTAATTAGAGTAGGAAAAGTTTTGATATTGTGTTGAATTCATTGCAAAAATATATTGATGTATATCATACTCTCATACTAACTGCAAATGGATTTATTGACTTGATGCGTAGGCGAAGGATAGTTGTGGTGGGTCTCAACAAGTGGGATTTTGTGAAGAAGAGGGTGACAAAAGAGTGGGATACTTCCATGTTTAATTTTAAAGAAGGACTAAAGCGAAAAATGTTGAGAGTGAAATATATCAAGCAACCTGAAATTGCACATTTTTTGTATGATCGATTCCTTGCATCCTAAGGTAGATTTCCATGGAATGAAGAGGTACCAATTTGTTTTGCTAGATTTGTTTATCCATAGTTTTTTGAAGAAATGAAGCTAGATTATACCAACATTCCTTCCAAACCTTATGGAGTTGGAATAGGTCAAACATATAATAGAAAAGGTGCTTTTCGAGATCCCATATTTCCTCGATCTATATCTCCTTTGATATCTCACCTCGCTAGGCTTGTTACTTTAAGATAAAATATGGATCCTACATCCCAAGTTCATAGAAATACAAGGGATGTTGTAGCTAAAGGTATACAAGTGGAAATTGTAGGAGTTGATGTGGGATTGAATTCAGAAGAGGGCACAATCTAGTTTTTGTCAAGGGTTTCTCTATAAAACCAGTGAGGACGTAGATTCAATGAGCCTTGAAGATCTTAGGGCTTATGAAAAGGAATGCCATGATGTATGTTTTGAGGTTTAGTTTCACGATAAAGAGGGAATATGAGAGGTTTGTATTTATATTTAATCGATATTTTTTCATACGTTATGAATATCACTTTTGGTTTTTATATTTATGGCATCGCAAAAGTAGATATATAACATTGAATGTTAAATGGATGTTAATTGATTGCATTTTTCTAAATTGTTGAATCAACAAAATTTTATTGTCTCCAATAGTGAAAATGGAGAACATGAAAATAAATTGGTAACTTTTGTTATTTATATCTATATTTATGTATTAAATGTATCAAGTTCGATGTTTTTAACAGTTCATTTTAAGTAATTTATCGATCTCTTGGTTAATGTGAACACATGTTTTTAAATTGAAAATGGTTTTGTTCATAAGTTCTATTAGGTTTAAATTTTTTGAAGATATTTCATCTTTGTCACAGGAATTGAGAGCGAGTATGGGTGGCCATTAGAGGAAATTTCAACTCAAAATGGGCCTTTTAACTTTTATTCAAATTCCATGTCATCATGTGTTAGCTAATGAAATTGCTTTAAATTTGAAATANTTATATCATTTTAGGAGGCCCATTTTGAGTTGAAGTTTCCTCTAATTAGTAGGGAAATCGTTTACAAATTATTATTGTCTTTAATTTTATTTTAATGAGTTTATTGTAGTTTTTGAATTTAATTTATATTTTTTTAATTGGAATGAAATTCATATTTGTATTTACATATGTTTTATGGACATTTGTTACAGGTCAATCGTGAGGAGAGAGGGAAATGTGCAACATAGGATATTGATCCTTCTTTGACATAGAGTTTTTATGGGCCGCTTTTGTTATTTTTAGAGTAGAATTTTTTATTAACATTTGAACTAGATTGTATTAGGTATATATACATGTTGGGTGCATATTGTAGTTGTTTTGGATGTCGGTTCTTTAATTTTGGATTAAATATATCATACTTTTGTATGATAAATTTTCCTATCATAGATGTCCATGAATTACTGTTTTATTAAATATACATGTTTTATGATTTTGTTTCATAATGAACTAGTTGATATTACATAGTCAAAATATAGTAATAATTAGTAAATTGTAGTGTTATACACAATTTTTTATGATGTAAAAGATGAATCTCATCAATGATCCAAAGCTTGTAGTTTGGAAGTGTTGTAGACAATTCCACCAACCTAATGAGATCTTGAGAAGTCTTTATTTCCCCAATAGTCTTAGATACTTGATTCTCTCTAGCTTGGTATGTTGTACACAATTCCACTAGCTTAGTCAATTCTTGAGAAGTCTCTATTTCTCCAGTTTTACTAGATATCTAATGCTTTATACCTTGTAGTGTTTTACATAGTCTTGTATCATGTAAAATATGGATCTCATCAATAATCCAAAGCTTGTAGTTTGGAAGTGTTGTAGACAATTACACCAACCTAATGAGACACTAAGAAGTATCTATTTCCTCATGAATAGTCTTAGATACTTGATGCTCTCTAGCTTGGTAGTGTTGTACACAATTCCACTAGCTTAGTCAATTCTTGAGAAGTATTTATTTCTCCAATTGTCCTAAAGCTCCAATGCTTTCTACCTTGTAGTGATCTACATAATCTTGTATCATGTAAAATATGGATCTCATCCATAATCCAATGATTGTAGTTTGGAAGTGTTGTAGAAAATCCCAACAACTTAGTGAGATATTGAGAAGTCTATATTTCCCCAATACTCTTAGACACAATTCTAGCTTAGTAGTGTTGTACAGAATTCCACTAGCCTAATTTGGAAGTGTTGTAGACTATTATGTAAACTTGATTAATCTTGATGTGTGCAATTTGTAACTTATGTTTTAATGAACTTATGTGAAATTTATTTAATTCAATGTTCAAATTGTTTTATGACATTAATAAAACTCAAGTAGTATGTTTTAATGTTAAATACTGATTTTAAACTATGCCATGTAAAAGATGAATTTCATAACTGAACTAAAGCTTGTAATATGGAAGTGTGTTATAGACTACAATGTAAGAGTTGAATTTCATTTAAATTATACATGTATAGTTTGTATGTTTAATTCAATGTAAAATTAGTTAAGTCTCATAAATGATTTATAGTATGTCTTGATGTTTGTAGTAAAGTTAGGGTTTAATGTTCGATGTTGAAATGGTTTTATGGCGTAACTAAAGCTAAAGTGGTATGTTTTAACATGTTTAATGATTAACATATATGTATGTCATGTAAAATATGAATATCGTTGATGATTTGAATGTTGTATCTTGTAAGTATGTTGTAGACTATTATGTAAAATATCAATTCCATAAATGATTTGTAATATAGGTAGTATTTCTTAAAAGATTGACCTATTTGCCCGACCATTTGCACCGATCGGACCGGCAATGTCGGATGTGACCGCTCATCGGTTCAGTGGTTTACTCCTTTCTTAAATTTTATCTTTACCATTTTATGTTCAATGTTAAAATTGTTTTACGACATTGATATTTAGTTCAAGTAGTACATCTTTTAGTGTTTAATGATTAACATTGATACAGGCCCACACCGAGGCCTGCATAATTCCGAGGACAACTTAGTGTATTGGATTATATACACACTCTTCAAGATTACAAGACCTCTCTTCCATAGGAATTACAACCCATCACTAGCTCTCCTTCTAAATTTAGCGCTCAACACATGTGCTCCTTAAGCACTCAATGGCTTATCACATTCAGCTAAAAAATATGGAGAATTGTTTGACTTTACCATGGAACCAACTACTCTAAGCTAGAAGGCTCAGGAAATAATACAAAGGCGCTTAACCCACACACCGTTTGATTGAGTTCTGCAACACACAACTCCCATCGGATTTCTGTCTATAACGCATTCCAATTCCTCTGTGCATTTACTCAAGATATCACTGCGACCTAGAAATGCAACAACATGATTTCCTCCAGACTTAATTCACTCTACAATTTCAGCTATATGTCGATTGTGTATACACCGCTAAACCTTGAAATCTACAAGAAAACTCCAATTCTGCACTAGGAACACTTAATACTTGGGTTTCAAAATTCTTCATAGGTATTCGATGCCCAATTAAAGAGTCAGGGACTTTCCGGAAGTATAAACCCTGGTTCTCATCGTCTATCCTCTTTCAAGGTCAACCCTGCTTGGAATGGTAGCAAACATCGACCAACAATAAATGACTCAGATATTTGAGTCCCACGGCTAGTATATAATTGAATGTAGGAAGATCAACCTCTTGGATATTGCGCCCAAATGGTGCACCAACGCCTTGCTTCTCCACACAGTCAGTTGAGCAAGTGTCCTCTTGTTCCCTAAGGTAAATTACTGCCCAGAAATGAAGCAAACTCTATGAAATGCTTCCACACTACCCTGCAACAAGTATACTGCTCTCTGTCTTCTCACAATAGAGCTCACGACCTCCTACAACAAGACTCATCAATTCTATGTCACTTGGACAATGAACTTTTTCAATCAAGTTCACAAAATCATGAACTATTTATTAACGTTTAGTCCTACAGGAAAACATGTAGCTTCCATCAAACTCTTCACACTTGATCTCGATATAAGAAACATATCATCATTTACACAATCTCATTTACTTACAGAAATACACAGATGAAATACCAGAAAACACTATTTATTCACTGCTTGAATTTTCTGTAGGAAACCCTCGGGCTTCCCAAACCAGTATTTTACCTTTTTTCCTGCTGTAATAAAGAGATTTTTCTCACTCCCTCTCCCTATCATTCTCCCTAAATCTAGACTCTCTACCTTTCTTTTGTAACTCCCCTGATCATCCGGGAGAAAACCTATCTACTAACAACCCTCTCCACAAATAGAGGGAATCTTTTCTAAATTCAGAAAAACTAACTGCTAAAATACTGCAACCAACTAACCTAGGTGGCACAATCTCCTCGCAGGGAGATTTAAAATGCCATATATTCCTATTTTGACTCAGAAATTGACAGCATACAAAACTGACAATAATTATCTCCTAAAAGTACTTTGAATAATAGAAAATCTCCAAATTCTTAGGACTGCTAGTCCTCTTCCAAAGCCACATTCGTGGCCCTGCCTTTGACGGTCATGCATTAGAATCCCAAGGTAAGATATTTATGACCTCTAGGTCATATGATTCCAATTCCTAAATCACCTCGTTCCCAAACCCTGTACTGCACCTCTCCATTTCCTCCACTTTCATCACTTTTCAGGTTTAGTCTTAACTTGCCAGGCTTCCACACCTTATGTTCCAATCTGCTATTGTACTCAGCCAACACCACTTCTTCAGCTGATGAAGTAAAACAATTCCTCTTTTCCTCCCTCATATTGCACATTCTCCTGGATTGTCTTAACATGACTATCCATAGCTCCTCAATTTTCTCATCCAACTTCACACATTCACTTTTAATCTGTTGCTTGCTTACCTCTACCATCCTTTCATCCTTACCATCCTTGAGGAAATATCCCTCTGCAACATGCATCTACTGTCCCTGAGCTTTAAATTCACTTCCACATTTAGGTTCCTTCAGTAAATATCTCAGCAACTTGATTCTCATGTGATGTCTTCCACATCCAATATCATCATTATGCCAATCATAGCATTCTGCTTCTCTTCTACCTTCTTCTTTCACCCTAGAAAAATAGTATTTCTCAAGATCTGATACTTTTTCTGCTTGAAGTATTTCCAAATTGAAGTATACTATTTCAGGTTTAGAAGTATACTTCACAACTCCATTCTCTTCACTGTTCCTCATGAAAGTTTGTTGTTCATCATCACTATACCGCAAAAACATAAATTCATCATCATTGTGAGACTTTAAGGTTTCACTTCTCTCGATTCCAACTTGATATTCAAAACCAATCTCCCATTTTGCATTCACTTCAGATTTGACTGTTCCCACACATAGATTTGTATCATATTTACACAAATCCTTGGATAAAAAGTCTTCATTGTATTTGCTCAAGAATTCATATTGCTTCACTTCTTCTTTTCCAGATTTTTCATTGGTGACAATCTTCCCATCTCTACTTAATTCCAATTTTACAATTTAAATGTTCATTTTCTGTTTTGCTAATCTATTCTCCAAAAGACGTAGCTCATGCCACAAATATGCTAGCTCATTTGGAACTTCTTCCAAAAATTGTACACTTTCTTCATCATTTTCTTCCTCCACATTAATTGTCAACAAGCCTTCTTTATTTTGGCTATATTCAAAGTTAGCATCCTTCAGTAATTGATGATCACCGACAAAGTCTTCAGTAGCAACACTTGGTAGCTGCTCTTCTTTAGCTTCAATTTTCCATAACTGTCCAATATTCACAAAGTCTTCCACAACAATATTCAACAACTATTCCTTTTCCTTCCTCACAAGATTACAAAAATATTCTTTCATCTCTTGAAAACCCTGAGTTTTTCTTTTCTCATCTTCTATGACAACATGAGTGTTGGGCTAGGAAAAGTGCACAAGAAAGAATCTGACGTGCAAGCAAATGATGAAAAGTGTGCGTGCAGTGGGATAAAAGCAAGTCAAGAAGGAAGCAAATGAACAGGTGCAGAAAGATAAAACATGCGCACAATTGAGAAAGGCAGGATAAAGATAGAAAAGAAGCGTAGAATTAGAGGAAGTTGTGACAAGGTTGGTGAGACAAGGGAAAGCACATCCAAAGTCGGTGGAAGAGGTAGATAGAAGAGTTAATGCTAGAAAGGCGAAATTCAAGGAAGATTGCAGAAGGACGAATCAACCGAAGGTAGAAGGACAGTTTTGCGGCTAGTTATGACTGGTGCAGAAGGATGAAAGACGTTTCCGCAGCTAGTTAAGGCCGTGTTTAATGCATTGCAAGACTTTTGCGGCTAGGTATGGGCCGACATTTAATGTAATAGATATATTTTGTAGCTACCTAAGTCTATAATAATTGAG
The DNA here is from genome assembly GCA_001517045.1 of Pseudotsuga menziesii. NCBI lineage: Eukaryota > Viridiplantae > Streptophyta > Pinopsida > Pinales > Pinaceae > Pseudotsuga > Pseudotsuga menziesii. The sequence continues at coordinate 302,349 of LPNX010844454.1, forward strand.
TTGTACTCATTCAACCCCGTGTGGTCTTTTAAATGCTATAAATAGAAAGAACCCGCTCTGTATGAGGGTTCCTGGTTCGGTGAGTTCGGTGGGATGTTCGTCGTTTAATTCATTCACTTAGTTAGATTCAGTTAGTTCAATAGTAGTTCAATAGTTGACTTAGAGAAGGGTCTAGTAGAAGGAGAAGGCCGTTGAGTCGTGGATCTTGCAGCTGTGTGCACAAATTGCTAGTAAAGTAGAAGAGTCGATCCAGGCTATGTGCGGATCAATGAGAGTATATAGAGAATAAACCAGAGAGCATGAGAACAAGAAGATTGAGTCAGAAAGACATATCTTAAGAACAATTTGCAAGTTGGAGGCTACAAGGTGCTATCTATATTTCTCATGCTAGATGAAGAGCACCTTGGTGGTTTTTCCTAGATGGGTTTCCACGTTATTTCATGTGTTATATGGATCAATGTTATTGAATGGTGAATGTTTACGCGAATGTTTGCTTATCTTACATTATTACAATTATAGTTGTTGTTGAATGTATGTCGCAGTATGAATGAATGAATGTTTAAAAGTATTGTCAGACTATTGTGTATGAGTTCATGTTTAAGCTACTAAAGTTAAAATATAAGTCAAACCTTGTCTATCAAGTATAAGGAATCGACTGCGTTGCATCGTTGCACCAGTTGTTGAGTGGAAGGACAGGGTCATGTCGCATAGGTGGCCTATAGCACTTAGTTGTGCCGCTGCCGCAGAGTGAAAGACTCCATCCCACCGTCTTTGTCGAGCACCTTGGTCGTGCGTTAAGGGACTATAATCCGTTGCCAACTGCGGAAACATGGTTATGGTAGTTACACATTAAGATATCTTGGGTGAGACTGCACCTACCTCACAGGCGTTGCCGACTGAGCTTTCTCTATCGATCCGATGTAGTTTGTTGTCTTGTTGGTATTTTGTTGTGGTTGAACCGTAGGTTGAGACAAGGAAGAGAAAGAGGCCGACAAATGGTTTCGTTGTCGGGACCTTAATCATTTGAGTTAAGGGAAATGTTGTGGCATCCAACGAAGAGCGAGATAGAGGACTGGCTAGAGTCTAAGACGCTAGCATTCGCACAAGAGGAGAGCACAGAATCTCAGTTGAGGACAAAAAAATGGGTAGACCAGTACATATACACTGATATTCACTAGATATTCTTCGCATATTTTCCCATTATGCTGCACAAGTGGCTGTCAAGATTGGCAAGAAGGCAGACAAATTTCCAGAGAAGAGAAGCAGTTGAGTGGAGTGATCAGTTGGTGCGCGAAGTAACTAGTGTAAGTAATGCCATCTCTATAGTTGTTTATTTTTGGGTTGACAGTATTTTGCAAGGATATATTACTGAGTTTGCAATAGAGGCTATAACCTCATATAGTGAGGCTGAAAGAAATTTTTTCCAAGGACCCAGAATATTATATTTGTTATCTCTTAGTACATGGATCAAGATGCTTGTTTATGAGACGGGTATCTTGCAGTTGAGTAGTTGAGTCGCATACCTCAGAGGAAGGCAATGTCACAAACAACCTATCAAGAAAATGGAAAATGGCAAGTTGATATGTTCCCAAGAAGCACAGAACCTGAACTAGAACCTGGATTCCTAAGGAGTGGAAGGAGATTCAGATCAGGGAAGAGAAGAAAGACAGAGGAAGGTCGACGAACTCCTAGTCTGTTCGAAGAGAATGAGCATGAAATTCAGTCGTAGATAGATGAAGGATCTTGTGACGAAGGAGAGGAATATAGCCCTATTTCAAAAGGAGTAGAAGACTCTGAAGAGACTGTCAAGACACCAAGGTCAGGACACAACTACATCACACCAGGAGTATCGCCAGAGGTCAGGTCTAGAGCTTCATCTCCTAAAAGAGTTGTTAATACTGATATTGCTAGCACTGCGACTAGAGCACAAGAGAAAACACCCTCGTTTAATTAGTCATCAGATAACCTCGACACCAACTCAATGGCTAGGGTGGATATTCACTTACCCACATTCAATGGAAATGGAGCAGAAGATACAGAGAAACATTGGTTCATCTATGAAGCTGTTTGGATGGTTTGCTTAGTTCAAAATGCGGGCTTAAAGAAAGCGTAGATGATCACGACTCTAAGGGGTCGTGTGCTGGACTGGTTTATGAAGTTCTGCATAGTACCACTAGGAGCACCACAGAAGTCCCTTGAAGAGATACAAGCCACAACGATCTCTGCGTTCAAATAACCTAAATATGAATCACAGTGTATCACTGAGATCAAGGAAATCAAATAAGCATTGGCAGAGTCTGTATGGGACTTTGACTAACGATTTAAGACTTTGATGGCCAAATTAAACTTCCAAATGTTGGATGTTTAGCACAAAGAGTGGTTCATTGTCGTGTTATTAGCACACATCTAAGGCCCATTGATGCAGCAAAATATCGATTTGTAGATGAAAGCGCTAGAATTGGAAATGAAGCTGGAAGCCTCACTAATCGATGTCACATCCCCACCCCTCTACTCGGCGGAGAGGATGCAACTAACATAGCTTCTACATATATCGGGAATTTTAGCCCCATGAACATAAGATAAAATTCCATGAAGTAAAAGCATACATAGATGCATAAATGATTATCAAACAATGGAATCAATTTCATTCATTCACAACATTTAACATGTCCGTATTGAGTTATAAAATAAACGCATTTTCAAGGATTTAAACACAAGAGATACATATCTTAGAAGAATATTGTCCCGCAACTAGCTACATCGCTGCAACGTTCCACCCAACCATAGGCTAGTGTGTTCATCAATCTCTCAGCAACACTGCCACCCTCGAGCTAGGCATGATTTCCACAAGGAATAAGGGAACACTAGTAGACTCACACATAGCCAAGGATACACAAAAATCAGCCAAGCCAACACAGTTGGGTTTATCAAGCTATAAGGGAGTTGGAAAGGTTGACTGCTAAGCTAGTGAGCTCAACCAAAGAGCTATGAACACCTGCACCAGATCTAGCCTGACTTCTAAAACATCTACACACCCAACACAAGGAAGCATCCCCTTATCTTCTACACAGTCCCTCGGGCTATGCCTCCCCTTCCAGTGCTATTCAGAGTGTGCAAAGAAGAAATCCAACCCTCTATCTCTGAAGAGTGCACAGAGCCAAAGCCTGTCACAGAGTGAGCCGATATCCATGGTAATAGAGATATCCAGTGCAAGTGAGCTATCAGATGTGACTTTCACCTTGGAGTGTCTAATTGAAGAGGAGATCGAATCACCCGAAGTACAACAACTAGAACAAGAACCAAAACTCAACCTGATGGTGTGAACAAGAAAACATACTACTCCCGCGACTTCTCTGGCCCCTGTTCCACCCCCTGGTTCGAGCCCTTTGATGAACCCTATTAAGAACCCACCAACTGCACATGCACAACCTATCATGGAGTTGAGACAGGCTGGAGAGAGAGCGCTTGGAGACTCGTCTAGGCCAGGACTGACAAGGAAATGCAAGGCTAAGGTCGTTGTGGACAACCCTGGGAAAGAGCTGATGGAGGAGGACTTGTTGGAGGAAGAGTTGTTGGAGGAGGACTCCCCACCTTGCAAAGACCTGGGAAAAATAAAACTTCCTGCACTATGTCCGGCCGAGGAGAACTGAGGTGAAGCCATTGATGCTTCCCAAGAAAGCACGCACATTTTTAGTTGCACCACAGATCCCTGATAGCGTACTCCTGCTAATGGACATAATGCCAAAGCTCGCCAAGTTGGCATTCGAGGATATTAACACTCGCTAGTAGCTAGGTTTGAAAAGAAAGAACTGCATGCTCATGGTTTAATCCACGCAAACTGATCTCAAGGTTCTAAAACTGATGAAGTGGGCTATTGGCGTTGACCAAGCAGGATTGATGAATTTGTTGTTTATGCTGCATTTTGGTCACATCCTGTAGGCCAATACATATGTGAAACAACTCTTGGTCTGTTTCCACAAAGGGTGCCGATGTCTCGATCGACCATACCCGGTCGATGTCGAGCTTATCTCGTCGATCACAGGACTTTTGAAGAAATGACACGACCCCACACCGTATTTGCGCCAGAATAGGGATACCACCAAGATGAAAATAAAGTATAAGCTTCAACGCATGGGTAGGGGATTCCTAATTGGTGCTATTGAAGACGCCAGTGTGCGGTTCATTGCAAGGATCCTATATTGAAAGATGCTGCATAAGATAAGTCCAACTGAATGCACTGCTGGAGCGGTAGAACTTGCAGAGCAATGCGCACAAGGTGTGACTTTCAACTGGTCGCAATGCCTATTGAATGAATTGATAGACGACGCAGCGTAGGCCCAAGAGGATCCCAAATACAAATTTCACTACTCCTGGCTGCTCATCCTGATCTCGTTCACCTTGTGGGCCAACCCCCAAAACTATAAACCAATGGATGTCCCACTACCTTTCCTTGGCACAAAGTACCCGAACCTGTGGGAAGACAAGAAAAACAAGATCCACCAGACGGATAGTAACATTAAGTTTTTTCTGCATGACAAGGTGCTTCGTGATGTTATCAGGGGATCCCACAGAGTCCGGGCTGCGACGGTGCACATATACGCAGCCTTCATCAATTTCCAAGCAGGTGCACATAACATTATTTTGGAGCCGAATAACGACACGACCAAGCAAGCGCACCAAGTAGGGTTCATGATCACTGATGATGATGTGGACGCAACTGTCAAGGAGTGGCTTGATGAATGGTGCGACTCAGTAGCAGAGCCAATGGAAGGAGGCAGAGTCCATGAAGACCCACCACTTAACTAGGATAACGACCAAGGAAATGAGGGAGGAGACAATCAAGACAATCATTCGTAAGGAGGAAAATATGATGACAATGGTGATGGTGGCTCCGATCGAGGAAATGGAGAACAAACACCTACTAATGAGGACATCCATAACCGCCAACAAGAACAGCAACAGCAGCGTGGGCCTCAACACAAAAAGAGAAAAGCTGAAAAATAGGCTAACATGGACACATTAACTGAGGACGACATTCGCACGCTAGCAGACACTGTAGCTGAAGTCGCCAGGAAGAGCCTTGAGGTTCTAAATACGCAACATGAAAACATGGATAATCAAGTTACGAAGCACCTTAATAAGCTCATGGAGGCCCTCAATGATGTGAAAGCCACTGTCGAGGTTGAAAAATATGGCATGGATCCCAATGTCTTGTTAGTCACACTAGAGCTAGTGGCTCTAATTAAACTACAAATCCACGGGCGTAACATCTGGTCATGAAAAGTGAGCACAAAATTCAACCGTAGGTAGACGAAGGATCTTGTGTTGAAGGAGAGGAATATAGCCCAATTTCAAAACGAGCAGAAGACTCTGAAGAGACTATCGAGACACCAAGGTCAGGATGCAACTACATCACACCAGGAGTATCGCCAAAGATCAGGTCTAGAGCTTCATCTCCTGAAATAGTTGTTAATAATAATAGTGCTAGCACTACGACTAGCGCGCAAGAGAAAACACCCCTGTTTAATTAGTCATGAGATAACCTCGACGCCAACTCAATGGTTGGGGTGGATATTAGCTTACCCACATTCAATGGAAATGGTGCAGAAGATACAGAGCAACATTGGTTCATCTATGAAGCTGTTTGGATGGTTTTCTTGATTCAAAATGCGGGCTTAAAGAAAGCACAGATGATCACGATTCTAAGGGGTCATGTGCTGGACTGGTTTATGAAGTTCTGCATAGTACCACCAGGAGCACCACAGAAGACCCTTGANCCACAATGATCTCTAAGTTCAAATAACCTAAATATGAATCACAGTGCATCACTGAGATCAAGGAAATCAAATAAGCATTGGCAGAGTCTGTATGGGACTTTGACCAATGGTTTAAGACTTTGATGGCCAAAGTAAGCTTCCAAATGTTGGATGTTCAGCACAAGGAGTGGTTTATTGTCGTGTTGTTAGCACACATCCGAGGCCCATTGATGCCACAAAATATCGAGTCGCGGATGAAAGCGCTAGAATTGGAAATGAAGCTGGAAGCCTCACCAATCAGTGTCACATCCCCACCCCTCTACTCGATGGAGAGGACGCAACTAACATAAATTCTAGATATACTGAGAATTTTAGCCCCATGAACATAAGATAAAATTCCATGAAGTAAAAGGATACACAGATGCATAAATGATTTTCAAACAACGGAATCAATTTCATTCATTCATAGCATTTAACATGTTCATATTGAGTTATAAAACAAACATAGTTGCAATGATTTAAACACAAGAGATACTTATCTTAGAAGAATATTGTCCCACAACCAGCTACGTCACTGTAACGTTCCTCCCAACCATAGGCCAGTGTGCTCATCAATCTCTCAACAACACTGCCACCCCCGAGCTAGGCATGATTTCCACAAGGAATAAGGAAACACTAACAGACTCACACATAGCCAAGGATACACAAAAATCAGCCAAGCCAACACAGTTGGGTTTATCAGGATATAAGGGAGCTGTCAAGGCCGACTACTAAGCTAGTGAGCTCAACCAAAGAGCTATGGACACCTGCACCAGATCTAGCTTGACTTCTAAAACATCTACACACCTAACACAAGGAAGCATCCCCTTATCTTCTACACAGTCCCTCGGGCTATGCCTTCCCTTCTAGTGCTATTCAGAGTGTGCAAAGAAGAAATCCAACCCTCTAGCTCTGTCTATGAGTTTTCCTTCTTCCACTAGGTTTATCAAGCTATATCAGACCCCATTTCCACTCCAAAAATAGTTCAAAATCAAGACAGTAGGGTATACACAGCAATTTCCAGAAATGGGATTGATGAAAAACGTTTTTCAACCAAAAACATAAATGACAATGGGTAAAGAAACCCCCTTAATAGAAATTTGATTTCTAGAATTTTTTATGGCCCCAACGTGGCCAAAACGAACTCAACCAACACCCAAAATTTGTGGCTTTGTCCCCCCCATTGACTGTGCAACACTAAAACACGAAATTCCATAATCGTGGAGATGTGGAAACAACACAAAGAAACGCAAGAGAGATCCTAGCCACTGATTGTTAGCAAAACCACTTCCCAGCCTTGGGAAAAATGAAGAACACAACAGAGCACGTGAATGGTGAATGCTAGGAGCTCCAAAATCATGAGTAAGACAACCCAATCCTTGGAATTTACAAAAACAACCTATCATCCATGGGAAAATGAAGCCAACAACAAAAAACATGGAATGAAAACACACAAGAAAAACTCCAGCTCCTCCCAAAAACCTCAACGTGAAGGAGAATGGTGAGGAAAAATGAAAAACGTGGATGCATGGTAGAATGGCATACATTTTCGGGCATTTTCCTTGCCAAGGAAGTCAAAACACGTTTTTGGGCATTTTCCTTGCCAAGGAAGTTAGAACACTTTTTAAAAAAATGGGTTCTCTTCCCAATTCGAATTTTTTCCCATACTCTTCCCATTCCATGCAATAACTAACTCAACCACATTCTGGCAGAAATAAATCTTTGGGGAAAAATACAAGGAAGGTAGTTGATAGTTTGATGGGTTCTCTCATGGAAATTTGGATTTTTCCCATTGGCCCCAAAGGTTAAATACCCCCCCCTTATCCTTAGGAATCATGCCCCCATCTCGTAATTGTTGCATTGACATAGTTGGTTGTGTGTTTTTTGATTAATTGCATATTTACATGATGTTTTAAAAATCATAACATGCCTGGCTAGCACAAAATACCATCGGCACTGATTTAATCGCCGAAACATAAAAACGATAATCCATGGTGGAGATTTTTCCTTTATCTCCACACCACGATTAATTACAATATATACATCATATACATTTAATTCAAATGGGGTGAAAACAGGGGTGTTACAATCGGGGATGGTGCCGCAGGAATGGTGCAGATCCAGTCGCAGTTGGCTAATCTAACGATATAGCTTCAAGACATAAAAAGGGTAAGGAATCCCACGAATATTTATGGTGCAAAAAATGACGAATGGATGGACACACCAAGGATAATTGTTCGACCTTCATGAATTATGTCTCATCCGGTGCGCCAAACCCGTTAAGTGCCCATGGACTACCCTGGTGTCGCATATGCCAAACTAGAGGACGCAACGACGAAGACTGTCTATACTTGCAAAATATTGTAAGAACTCCAAAAAACCTGTTCGGTAAATTTTGTGTCAGTAGGGCATGAAGAGAAGGATTGCAAAGCATACCAACTCTTGAAGGAAAAGACAGTCGACACATACTTGATGAAGAATGAGGGGCAGACTTAGGATGAATCGGCACAAGCATCGTATCAGCCTATGCATTTCTTGCCCAATCAATATCAGAACTAGTACTAGCCTTAGTATGCACCACAACAACCATATGCGCAGCAGAATCATTATCAGCCGCCCTACCGGCATAATCATTAACCCCCGCAGCAACTACACCCTCAAGGAAGGGGTGGTGCAAAACTTCATAGGAAGAGGGGGAGGAGGAGGATTCAGTAGAGGAAGAGGTCAAGTTACATGCTATAATTGTGGACAACCAGGTCACTATGCCAAATATTTCATGGAGCTTGCAAAGACATGTTCATACTGTAAGGGACATGACCATAATGTGGAGCAATATCCTCAATTGATTGCAAAATGGAAAGCAAGGACCATCACAAGTCCTAACCTTGCTCAGAATCCGAACCAAAATCCAAATCCTAACTTGAATGTCGAAATTATTGTTAATGAACTGAGAGATCCAAATGTTGATGTTGTAACACGAGGAGGTGTTGTGACTGGGGTTGATAAAGAAACCTAGAAAGAACAACTACAACCATAGGTGCAACTTGCGATGCGGAAGAAGGATCCATTCGACGTCCAAAAACAAAAGCAAGTATTCATGGACGTGCTACATGAATTTGTGGATCCACAAGAACCGTCGACATCAAAAGAAGACAGGGAGATGCCTGAATGATTTCAACAGATATTTCAGAAGAAGACTCCACAAAAGGTTAGTAAACTCAAGTCATTTTTTTCAAGTTGCTTAGTGTTAATTCAAGACAAAGATGCTATCACAAAACTTCAAGCACTGATAGAAGAAACACCAGTAGAGCTGCAACTTGCAAAGAAAGTTAACCAGATCAATAAGAAATTCAAAACTGGGCACGAGTTAAGAATTACTTTGCAGATAGGGGATTATGACATGGATTATATCATTTTAGACCTAGGCTCTGATGTCAATATTTTGACATGACAAACTTGGGAAAGTATGGGCAAGCTGCGCTTGGATTGGTCTCCTGTCTAACTGTTCCTTTCAAATCAAGTAAAGTTTCTACTAATTGGTAGATTGAGTCAGGTCCCTGTTGACATTGAAGGGTTGCACACATTTACAAACTTTGAAGTCATTAACATTGTTGATGACACCAATCCATATTCCGCGTTGCTGGGAATAGATTGGGCCATAGAAAATCAGACCATTATCAATTTCAAGAAAAGGATCCTCTCATTCGAGGATAATGAGATGAGAGTAGTGTCCCCCATTGATCCGTTGGAAGGACAAGATATGTCGAACTTGTCTACAATGAGGGACAGGGTGACTATCTCGACCAGATATACAATGTCACTGCCATGCAATAATATTATATCAATCCAACAACAGATGGCAACCTGAGTTGGAAGGGTGCTAGTTCCTGCACATTTGACTCAGGGGAGGCCTTGGAGAATTGGCCGCAAAACCGGCTACATGAGGTCTCTATGAGAAGGTGCGCCAGAGTTACAAGATCTGTGCGATGGATGGAAAATGAGCTACGAGAAATACCCACCTATGAGGGTTTACCTAACCTTGTGACCTTCCTAACTGAGTTTGAAAACCTTGTAAAAGAGTCGCAATTATTTTTTTGCATTAGACCATGTGCTGAAGGCTACACCCGCTAGATGGTGGGGTACACAAAAGCAGTTCATAACATAATGGCTACAATGCAGAAGGTTGATGGAAGTCAGATTCAATGAAGAAGTCATCACAATGAGTCACAAGTACATAGGATTGTCGATCCCTGTACAACACATAAATCAGTGTCGCACTGTATTTCCAAAATACCCACGAAAAGAATGGGTCCACCATTTCATTCACACGTTGGAAATGACACCTAGAATGTGGTATGGATCAATGGAGTTGCGACAAGGAAACCAAGATTGGGAAGGACTCGCTAAGCAATTTAGGCAAACATTTGAATTTGGTGATGAGAAACCTATAGTTGATGCTGTGCTTCAAACGATAAAGGAGAAGATATTTGCTGAAATTCCTATTGAAGAGGCCAATTATCACCTGTGCAATGCGGCCATTCAGTAATGGATGGCTTGTTACAATCTGACTAGAGACCCAGATGATGATCCAACTAACATAAAATTATTGAAATCAGAGGGCACACGCATAATGGAAGGAAGTGGAATTTCCATTGACCAATTCCTACGGCCACTAAAAATCAAGAAAGTAAACATTGGGTCGCCAGAGAACCCAAAGTTCACCAATATAGGAGATTATTGGGATGAAGAGACAGTCGTGAAGATCACAGACTTGCTGCATGAATACTAGGACCTATTCCCTACCAATTTCTCAGAGATGAAAGGAATAGTCGGCGACATAGGGGAGATGAAAATACCCCTGCGACTAGATGCTAAACCCAGTAAACAACGCCCGTATAGATTGAATCCAAGATATAAAGAGAAGGTAAAAGAAGAATTGGATCACAGGATTGACGCAAGAATCATTGAACCTATTGAGGAATCGGAGTGGATCAACCCTATAATGGTCCAGGATAAGAAAACAATAGGTGAAGTTAGGATCTGCGTTGACCTGAGAAAGTTGAACGATGCATGCTTGCATGATCCATTCCCAACACCATTGATAGATGAATTACTTGAAAGCATTTGAGGGAAATAGATGTATTCATTCATCGATGGCTTCTCTGGCTATCATCAAGTTAGAATCGCGAAGGAGGATCGCAACAAAACAACATTTGTCACAGAATGGGGATGCTACCAGTATACGGTAATGCCCTTTGGACTCAAGAATGCACCTGCTATTTTTTCTAGAATAGTAGTCTCTTCTTTTAAAGATTTCATTCATAAATTTCTTGAGGTCTACTTTGATGATTGGATTGTGTTTTGTCTAGGAAGAGACCATATTGAGAATTTGTGCATGATGTTGGGCCATTGTCGCCAGTATCAGATCACGCTCAATTCCAAGAAATGTATTTTTTGCACACCATTTGGTGCTTTGTTGGGTCACATCGTTTCTCGCGATGGTATTTTGGTCGACCCAACAAAATTTGTGATTATCCTTGACTTACCACCACCTACATTAGTCACACAAATCAGGTTCGTGCTAGGACATACAGGATACTACATGAAGTTCATTCGAGGATATGCAAAGATCACTGCACCGATGGAAAAACTATTGAAAAAAGATGAAAAGTTTCAGTGGACACCAGCTTGTCAGGAAAGCTTGGACAAATTAAATAACAAGATGGCCACTATGCCAATACTGGTATTCCCAGACTGGTAAAAGTAATTCCATGTTCATGTCGACGTGCCGTTTGTCGTGCTCATAATAGTCTTGACACAACTAGGAGAGGGTTCGCTTGACCACCCTATTGCTTTTGCTAGTAGAAAACTGTCAACGACAGAAGAGAACTATGCAACGACAGAAATAGAAGGCCTTGCTATGGTCTATGTGCTCCAAAATTTTAGAAACTATTTGTTGGGTGGACATTTCTAAATGTACACTGATCATTCGGTGCTAAAATACCTAGTCAACAAGATAGTGTTGGGGGGGAAGATCTGTAGATGGCTTGTCATGTTTCAAGAATCTTATTTTGAGGTCATTGTCAAACCTGGTCGACTGAATTTTGGGCCAGAACACCTGTCATGAATAGAAAGTGGTGAAGAACCAACCAACCTGGAAGATAATTTGCCCGACGCACAACTGTTTGTAGTTACCATGATAGAATATCAGAACAAGGAGTTTAACACAATCATCCACTTTTTGAGTACAGGCTATGCGCCTCCAAGATTTTCCGTTAATCAAAAGAAGCACTTGGTCGTTCGAGCTGTTGATTTTACATTGATTGCATGACCCTTGTACAAGTTGGGCGCGGATAAAAAATGGCGTTGCTGTGTTTTTTATTATGAGCGACCTTGGTTTATGAGTGAAGCACATGTTGGTGTCGCAGGTGGACACTATGTGGGAAAGGAAATTGTGCACAAGATATTGTAGGTAGGATTATGGTGGCCAACCATACATAGGGATACTAAGAGCTTCTGTAGGCGCTGTGATATCTGCCAGAGAACAGGAAAACCATTACACTGCGACAATATGCAACTTGCACTGCAGATAACAATGCAAGCATTCGATAAGCGGGCCGTTGATTTTGTTGGATCGATCAGTCCACCAGGAAAAAGAATTGGTGCGAGCTACATTATCATTGTGGAAGACTATTTAACTATATGGGATGAAGTCACGTTTGTTAAAGATTGCACCGTTGCGAATGCAAGGAAGTTTTTATTTGAAAATGTGGTGACTAGATTTGGGTGCCTGAAAATTCTACTAAGTGACCAAGGTATGCATTTTGTTAACAAGATGATTGCTGAGCTTACTGTAGAATTCCAGATCCAGCATAAGAAGACGACACCCTATCATCCTCAGGTGAATGGAACAGTCGAAGCCTTTAACAAGATTTTGGAGGGGTGTTTTGGCGTTGTTTTTGCAAAAACCATCGTTTTTATGCCTAGAGTTCTCATTCTTAGTATAAAGTTCTCATTTCATAGTATAAGTGGTTTTATAAAATATTTTGTAAAGATGTCAATGAGGATGAAAGATGTGAAATTATGAAATCGCTTAGTGTATAAATATGGTTTGAAACAATCAATTGTTGCTAGATCACTTGATTAAGATGTGGGTTTCATTTATAAGGCAACCCGAGTTCAGTACTGTTGGGCACCCTATATGCAAGTTAATTAAAGCCAACATAGAGAGTGTTCAATATAAATTATCAACCCAAGGAAGTCTCTTATTTCAAGGATAATATGCACTATATATGCTTTAAACACTAAGTAGCTGATGTTGTAAGTAAATGACCCTATTTTTCTGTTCAGCCACACTCAACCCATAATCCACTTAATCTAATTTACTTTCTCAAGAATGCAATCACAAGTACCTTCTTACAATCCTTCATCTAGAATTAAAATATTCAGGAAACAACATCTAGATTACTTTTGCAGAAAGTAAAATCCCTAATTACCAAACCATCTAAAGATCCATTCAACTATCCTGATTCAGTTATTCTATAGATTCGAAGTACAGAAATTAAATTCAACTATTCTAGAAATTCAAGGTACAGGAATTAAATTCTGCAATTATAATTGCGAAGGAACAAACTGTAAAGATCTAAAGAAAACAACAATTGAAAGAACTAGGGATGAATAGGGCTGTTATAGCTATCACACAGTTTCATAAAAGACAGTTAACCTAATAGTCGACTGACACACCACACCACTGCAATTTTGCAAAAGATGTAATTACTAATCATTCAAATGACACACAACAATCGATAACTATTGCAGCTGACTGTAAACAAAGAGAGTTATCACAAAATCACACAACATAATAAATGAAATACATAATTAAATCAGCAATCCCTGTGGGAAGGTGGGCCCAGCCTTCACAAAGAGATGTTGGAAACAACACACGTTAAAATGCCGAGATCTAAAGAATCAAACTCCTTGTATTAAAAAGCGGCATATGAACACGCAACCTCATAGCTGATACAATAATTTGGTTAAAAGTTCAACCCCTGGCTCAGAATAGTTCCTAGTATTTATACAATTACAATCATAACATCTTCCTACTATTATCGGGCAACCATGAAGATCTCTGATCTTCAGGCTTTCCTAATTACAATGAGTTGTTATAGTCGTGGCAAGATGAGAGTAGAAAATATAGGGAAGCTGTTATTCGAGCCAGAAATAATGATCATGGTTAATTGAGAAGATAGTCCATGGATTGCAGCTACTTCTGGGCAGCGGTGCACTATTGTCTCCAAATCTGTCGCAGTCTGTTGCAGCTACCCTTGTACAACTTGCATGGAATAATACCTTTGGACCGTGTTCTTTGAGCAACGATGGAATGGATGGCGATCAACTCAGCAATGAATGTCCATTCCTCCTTTGGCATGTTCAGCCTACTTCACCTGTATTATTTACCTCTAAAATTATCTTTATAAAACCACCATATATTAGCATAATTTAATATGTAAAGCCCTGATTACCACAATCCTAAGCATTAATAAAATAAGACAATGATTAACCATACCTGCATGACTTGAGGGACCATGTGAAGGAAAAAAATTTGTTTAGCATGCATAATAGAGTAGGATGAGGCAAAAAGAGGTAGATAAAGGTGGTAAAAAAGGGGTCATTTCCGGGCCCAACATATCCCCCCAACTATCCTGTTGCATGTCCTCATGTAACAACCTTCATTATTCTAAATCTGAATATGGCGTTGTGCTTTATTCATGGAGAGAAGAAAAGTTGTATGGGAATTCATATGTTCCCTGTTTTTCTACAAATCCCTTATGGACAACCCAATATCTCCAACACCTCTGCTCCTCTGCCCTTGTTAATGAGAAATCTTCCATGTATGGTTTTTCTTGCCACCAGATGAGAGGAAATTTAAATTTGAGTCCCAGCCAATTAACCCCACATCCCCTCATGCATCCAACATAACCCTCAATCCTGGAAAGTGCTTGTTCAAAATTCCTGTAACAGTAGGGGTCCCTATTTCTAAGGGTTGGAGAGGCAACCTGCCATCTGTGCTGACTACCTTCCAAAGCCACTTGTTGATGCATGGAAATCTGGTCGGTACAAGTAGAAATAACCCTTTCTTGAAGTTCCATTATATGTCGATTTTGGATGGGACATGAGAGTAAACTATGATGTCAAGAAAGGAGAAGACCAGGATTCTGAGGTTCACTTCGAATCCAAATATTAGAGTGGGCCTCATTGTGAGAGAAGGTTTGGAAAGACCTTTCCCATTGAACATGATTGATCACAAAGGAGGCAAAAGCCCTCAGCTGAACATCACCTGAGAAAGGGACAGGATTTGAATGGTGGTCCAAAGGGCAAGCCAACTCATGCAAATAAAGCTCACACAACAATTTTTGGTCCTCAAAATCACTTCCCAAAAATGTTTCCAGCAACTTATCTGAGGTTGCTATTTCATATGGCCTCCCTTCTTTTACAGCCCTCAATTTAAACCAAATGAATTTCTCAAATAAAAATACAGGGTAAGAGGAAGATGGTACTCTAGTACCCAACAATTCCTAAGAAAGAGTATACAACTGATCTTTTCCCACCTGCATGTATTTAAACTTTTTTATCTCCTTTAGCTCCTTTTGTAACTCCTCCCCACGAAGTTTTTGGGTCATGAGTTCTTCTACCCATTTTTCCTTCAATCCCCTGATGGTATTTCTATTTTCAGCAAGGGAAACCATCCCTTCTTGATATCTCTCCACTTGACTCCTCCACTTCCTCACTTCTATTCTCAGGATCAAGAGTTATTTTGTAAGCTTCATGGTTTCTTCTTCTTCAGGATGTATTTCATTATCAGAATCCAAATTGATAAAATTTTGAGGAAATTGAGTCCATACCTTATCACTTGATATGCCAAATTGAACATCCTGTACTTATGATATCACTTGTGGGGGTGTTGTTTCTTGTGTAACATCGTCCCTTCCTGGAATTTCTTTTGCAACAACTTCAACCATAGGTGGTTCTGAAACAACTTCTGGAGATGTTGGTTCTTGTGTAACAACATTCTCTTTTTGGAGTTCTCCTATAGAAACTTCAGTAGCTACTTGCGAGTATGTTGGTTCTTGTGGGACAACCTCCTCCTGAATTTTAATCTCCTTATCTACTTGATTATCAACCGCAACTTCAATAGTGGGATGCAAGGCCGTTGGTTCTTGTGTAACAAAGCCCTACCCTTCTCTTTCTTCATGCTGATGGGATTGTAGAGTTGCTTTCATGTCTTCTACAATATGGGGCCGTTCCTCGAGGATTTTAGTGTCCCCCGAGGATTGTGATTGCATTTGTTCATCCTCTCCTAAATACAAATTAGGAATGATGACCATCCCGGGTTTGACTTCTTGTTGCAGCCTAAGAGTCCCCACATAAATTTCCAGGGATGTTGGTTCTTGTGTAGCAACATCCTGGTTAACTTCCTCGTTTTCCTGCTATTGGGATTCCATTTCTATTATCTCTATGTCCTAAGACAACTCAGGAGTCACAGTGCAAACTTCTTCATTAAATTCCAGGATATTTTCAATCCCTGGTTCTTCTTCTTCCCTCATTTGGGTGGAAACTTCAACAAGAATATTCAAGGATATTGGTTCTTGTGTATCAGCGTCATGTTCGACCTCATCATCATTCTACTACTGGAGTTCCATCTCTATTATTTATGTGTCCTAAGAAGGTTCAAGAGTCACAACGCAGACTTCTTCAACAAAATCAGGAATAACCTCGACCTCTGGTTCATCTATCCCAACTTGGGTGGCAACTTTAACAGGAATATTCAAAGATGCTAGTTCTTGTGTATCAGCACCATGTTTCTCTGCTACTTCCCTTTGCTAGATTTTCTCTTGGGGAGCTTCACCATCCTTCCAGTCAGGTTGTCCTTGTTCTTCCATAGCTGTAAGTACGGGTTGTTGTGTCACAAAGGCATGAACTATGACTTTGTAACCTGACTTGTTAAAGATTTCTCCACACACAGGAAAAACCACTCTTTCTTCCTCATCACCAGCCTCACCAGGAGTTAATCCTTCTACTTGGTCTATAGCCTCAACCAGTGTGTGCAGCTTCCTTTCCACCTGTTTCCTGCATGCTTCCTTCTAGTTTTCTAGTTCTTTTCATAGTGATTGTACTTCCTCCCTTAATAACCCATTTTCATACAGGAGTCCCTCAATTTGAGGTTCTTCTATAGACAGTTCTTGTGGGGCATCATTTGCTTTGGGTCCCAGAATGGGGAATTCAATCTGTGCTTCTATGGTTTCCCATCTTGCACTTGTTGCTTCTCCTGCTATAACTGACCTGGTTCTTTTTCGTCTTATTGGTGGTGATGCTCGTATTTCATCTTTTGATCTTCTCCTTTTTCTTCGAGGTACTGGAATTTCCAGATTTGCAACTGATGTGGAAGGGATATCCTCTGTTTCAACATTTTCTTGTTCTTCCTCAATCAGAGTCCCTCCCCATTCAGGGGAAGATTCAATGGTCAAGACCTCCATGTTTTCTTTTGTTATCATGGCTCTAACATCCTCGGCTTCAACTATCACAGCATCTAATGTCGCTCTAGTTTTAGCCTCTGCTGTCAGAGCTGCCATATTATTTAATCTCTCTGTAGGGTTTTCTTGTGCATTTTCCTCCAATTGTGCTACTTGGTCTTCTGACTAATCCTGCAATCCAATATCATTCCCCCCCCCAACTAAATTGGAGGGACTCCGAACCTCCTGTTGCTCTTCATTTCCCCCCAACTATTGATTAGTAGCTCTTCTTAGTTTTGAACAAGCCCCAGGAGTACAGGTACTTCTACCTCCTCTTCTATTGGAACACCGGGAAAAAGGGTGGGTTCCTGAATTTGACCTGTAAATTGCTCCCAGGTTTGGTTTCATTGAGCCAAGGCCCATAAAATTATTAATTTAATTAGGCCATGGTGGGTAAGGGAGGAGTTTGGATGCTTAGCTATTCTAACAAACCTCGCCAAATGGTGTAAATCATGTAATAGGTAAAATGGAATGTTTAGTAGGCCCTATGACGAAGATGAGATAATAAAGGCAATTCAGAGTAATAAACCGCTTTATACCTACCTTCACAGGTGATATACTTTTTGAGGAAAATTTCTACTTGATCCCATGGCCAAGGCAATGACTGTAATTCTATCCCTCTCTGTGAGTGCCGAATGTGCTCCCCCTCTCTCAGAAAATCCTGTACTACAGCAACATTGGGGGTTCTTCGACCAAACCAAGATTTTCCCACCTAAGGAAGGCCAATGACCTCAGCCACTATCACTTCAGAGACTTCAATACGTAACCCCCACACCTCTAAGTGGGTTTCTGTAAGATTTAAGGAGAATTGTAGAGCTGTCTTGTGATGAAACCCATTCAGGCGTTGGAAGAACTCAGTCCAGCCTGCAGCTTCAAAAATAGCAAAACATTCAGCATTTATTCTCAGTTCTCATGTATTGGGATGTTCATGCCGAGCTGGGATACCCATGTTTGTTTGACTTCAGAAGTGTGCCTCAATCTGACAGATTATAGGTCCGGACAATGGAGGTTAGAGCACAGAGTATGCATGAATAATTAAGAGTGGAGTTGGGTAAATTTGGAAAGTTTCAGAGCATAGCAATTTTTGAATTTTTTTTCCAAATTAGGAAAGGTGGCAGTTATCAGGTATCATAAATAGCCATTAAGTCATATGAGTGGAAATTTAACGATATGCAGGTGTAATAGTGGGCATGGAGAGGAAGGTATGATTAATGTTGTCAGATCTAATTAACGCTTAATCAAGTAAATAATCAGAACCATACCTTCGAAAATATGCGATGAAGGGTGACCTTTGGAAAATAGTAGCGCATGTGAAGTGTAGCCATTTAAAGTTAATCATTATTGCAAGTATGCTGGAATGACCTTTTCTGCCGCCAAACCAAAACCATCGTGTCAATTTTGTTAGAATCATGATGAATACTGAAAAATAAATTGGGATCGCCGGCATCAGAAATTGGAGCCCAATCTGGAGGAGTCTCTAACCAAGGTTGCTAAGAATTTTTCCAAGAATGGAGGAGTCATAGCTGTAGACCATAGAAAAATCAAGTAGTTTAGCAGAGTCGCGGTTGGGATTTATAGCAAAATCAGCCAGTTTTGGCGGAGTCGCAACTGCCTGAAAAGGTGAAAATGGACCAAAGTGAAACGGTGTCGCAGTCGTCGGAAAAGGTGAAAATGGACCAAAGTGAAACGGTGTCCCAGCTACCGAAAAAGGTGAAAATGGACCAAAGTGAAATGGTGTCGCAGCTGCCGGAAAATGGGGTAAAGGGCAGGAATTTACGGTGTTGCAGCTACGTGGAACAAGGGCGGGAATTTATGGTGTTGTAGCTATGCCAAAATGGGGTAAAGGGCGGGAATTTATGGTGTTGTAGCTATGCCGAAATGGGGTAAAGGGTGGGAATTTACGATGTTGTTGCTGCGTAGAATGGAGTAAAGGGTGGGAATTTATGGTGTTGAAGCTACGCAAAAATGGGGTAAAGGGAGAGAATTTACGTTGTTGTAGCTGCGCGGAAATGGGGTAAAGGGCGGGAATTTACAGTGTTGCAGCTGCACGGAACGGGATAAAGGAATATGTTGCAGCTGCAACAGATTTGTTCAAGGAATTTTCTTCTGATGCAGGAAGTTACAGAAGGAAGACCATGGTCAATAGGCCTGATAATGACCATTGCTCCTTAGGAGCTTCTCTACACATTTTATTCTAAAAGAAAAATGGATCAAATAAAAAAGGGAAAAAAAATAAAACTAAAAAAAAATCAATTTATTTATGTACAGAAAATTTATGTGAGATTTTGCAGCGATTATCTAAGGATTAACAGGGGCAGAGAAAGATTCTTGTTCTTGTTCTAACTAGTATTCTGGATCAGCTGTAATCTATGAAGTAAATGCATCTTTTGAAATGGGTTTATGGTACAGGTGCAACCTGTGACCATTAGAAAATAATGGTACACGATTCTCATCAATGGTTACCAAGAGGACTGTACCATTATCAAATACTCTGTCTACCAGGTATGGGCACAACCATCTTGTGCATAATTTACTCTTGAAGTCCCTTCTGAATCTTGAATCGTATAATAGTGCCCAGTTTCCTTCGCATAAGACTTTCTTTTTGATGAATCATTCGTGCCCATTGTATCTCTATTGCTGAATTAATAATGTCTGATCCATAGAAGCTAAACGGTTCTCGTCAAGTTCATTCAATTGATTCAATATTCTCTTCTGGGCTTCGGTCACATCTAAGTTTACCTCTGTAGCTGTCTTCAAAGTTTTAATTTCAAATTCAATCAGGAAGACAACACTTTTCCCATACACCAAGTCATAAGGAGAGAAACATGTAGTATTGTGCCAAGTAGTATGATATGCCCACAATGCTTCCAAAATTCTATCAACCCAATCTCGACAATGGCTCTTGACCATTTTGGTAAGGATGGCTTCAATAACTTTATTGGTGCTTTCTACCTGGCCATTGGCTTGGGGATGGTATGGTGAAGCTATCCGGTGCTGAATATGGTACTTTCGTAGCGGAGCTTCAAATTGATGTGACACAAACTGAGGTCCTCCATCGGTAACCACTTCCTTGGGTACTCCGAAATAGGTAAATATTTCACCATACAGGAAATCGATCACAGCTTGGTCATTGGCTTTCACCAAAGCCATGGATTCCACCCATTTCGTCATATAATTGGTATAGACCAAGATGTAGGCTTTCTGCTTGGAATGAGGACTAATAGGAGCAACAAAATATAAGGCCCATCTGTCAAAGGGTTCAACCACCAGTTGTGGTTGAAGAGGCATTTGATCTAATCTATTGGGTTGGCCCATCCTTTGGCAATTATCACAAGACTGGACATATATTTCTGCATCCCTAAAAAGGGTCGGCCAATAGTAGACCATTCTCAGCGCTTTGTGTCTTGTCCTTTTATCTGCAAAATTTCCCCCACAAGGCTCATCATGGAAGGCCTTCAAAATATGAAATATTTCATCTTATCTTACACATCTTCTGATCCCAAGATTAGGGCATGTGTAGAAGAGATGACCATCTATCCAACAATACCTAGCACTTTGTTGAATAATTTTCCTCTTTTCTCTTTTGGACAAATGTGATGGAAGCTTTCCTGCAGCCAAGTAGTTAGCAACATTTGCATACCAAGGGGAGTGAACTAAAATTGCAAATAAGTGTTCATCTGGAAAAGAGTCCTCAACAGGAAAATTATCATCACTGTTAGTAAAACGAGATAAGAAATCAGCGACAACATTTTCTTTTCCAAGTCTGTCTATAATGGTGATATCAAATTCCTATAATGATAACAACCACCTAGTTACCCTAGCATTGGTAACAGGTTTATTTATTAGATATTTGATGGCCGAGTGGCCAGTGTGCACAAATGTAGGATATCCAGTGATAGAATGTCGAAATTTGTTAATGGAGTAAACAATGGCTAAAAACTCCTTTAGGTTAATAGTATAATTAAGTTTAGCAGGGGCAAGGTTTTTACTAATATAATAAAATGCATAAGGTGCTTGATCATCCTGCTGTCCTAAAACTGCTCCAATGGCGGTATCAGAAACATTGAAGAAATGTGAAAAGGAAGGGTCCAATTGGGCCCTCTTAAGATAGGAGCTGTGGACAGCTTCTCCTTAACTTTAACAAATGCTGTCTGGCATGCCTCATTCCAAATAAATTGCACATCCTTCATTAATAGTGAAAACAAAGGAGAGGCAAGTTTGGAAAAGTTTTCTATAAATCTTCTGTAGTATCCAGCATGCCCTAAGAAACTTTGCACTTCTTTTTGAGTTACAGTAGTAGGTATATTTTTTATTACCCTGATTTTAGAGGGGTCCACCTGGATGCCATAAACATAGATAAAATGCCCCAACACCACTCCTTCACTCATCATCATATGGCACTTTTTCAGTTCTTAAAGATAGTTGGGTCTGTTCGAAGCAAGTTAAAACCTTTTCCAAGTTTTTCAAGGCTTCTTCAAAATATTTGTCATAGGGAGTAAAATCATCCATAACAATTTCCATACTATCATTAACTAATTCTGAAAAAATGCCAATCACAGCTCTTTGAAATGTGGTTGGTGCATTGTACAAACACAAGGGAAGCACTCTGTATGCAAAAGTTCCCCAGGGACAGGTGAAGGTAGTTTTATCCTGGTGTTCAGGAGCAATCTGGATTTGATTATACCTGCTAAACCCGTCCAGGAAGGAGAAGAAATTCTTCCCAGATAAGGTGTCAAGTACTTGATCAATGAAAGGCAAGGGAAAGTGATCTTTCTATGTTTCCTTGTTCAACTCTCTATAATACACACAGACTCTCCATTTACCATTCTTCTTGGGTACTATTACGAGTGGAGACACCCACTCGCTTTCTGAAATGGGATATATAAATCCTGCTTCCAAGAGTTTATGAATTTCTTCCTTCACTATGTCCCTAATATTGGGGTTCATTCATCATTGAGGTTGGCACATAGGCCGAGAATCACTTTTGATATAAATGTGATGGGTGCACAGATTAGAGGGGATGCCCCTCATGTCTGTGTACTCCTAGGAAAATGCCCCCTTATGTTTTTTTAAGAGAGTGATCAAGCACTTCTATTCATCCAGGGAAAGGCTGGGATTAATATTCTGGGTTTTTCTAGACTCTACCTTGATAGGAACACTTTTCAAATTTTTCAACACTGGAACTATGTGAGTGTCACTGACTAACGCCTCTTCTGTGATATTTTCTTGTTCCTCTTCTCCTAGAGTAGCATTCATGATCTGATAAATTTTCTTATTGACAGAAGTGGGTTCACTGATGAAATTATTAATGGCATCATCTTCAGTTTCATCTTTAAAATTTAAGGCCTTCCCTATCGTTAATAATGGCTGAACGCACTCTTCTTCATCTGACTCCATCCATGATGGAGTTTCAGCTTCTAAGCTCAGATGAGCGGAGAATAGAGAGTGAGGTTCTTTATCTTAGTTCCATCTGATATGGTCATAGACCTAGATCGAAAGTTGATGCAAGCATCAGCTATAGCTAACCAGGGCCTTCCCAGGATCAATGGGTGTCCACTTAGCTGCGACTTAGGTTGTAAAACCAAGAAGTCAGCAAGATACTCCCAAGAATCAATTGAGATAATGATATTGTCCAAGATTCCTTCAGTTTTAATAGTGGATCTATTTGCTAGTTCTAAAATAGTAGGAGTTGTCCTAAGATTAGTGAGCCCAAGTTTCCTTACAGTTTCAATAGTCATAACGTTAATTGCTGCTCCTAAGTCTACCAATACGTTGGGTATTTGTGTGCACTCAATCTGTATAGTGACAGTGGGATTCCCAGGGTCATCATATTTGGCCAAGAGGGTTTTCCCATTATTAATGTAGATAATTTCCCTACTACATGAAATGTGGGCGGATCCTTGGGTTTCCTTCCTGGTTTCCTTATACACGGATCCCGAACGGTTCTGGCATAGATAGGTACATCTTGAAGGGCCTGAAGGAGGGGAATTTTAACATAAATAATTTTTAACTCTCCTAAGAGGTTAAAATGCGGTTGTCCCACTACCTTTGGTAACATTAATCTTTCAGGGTATGGTGGTTCCCTAATCAACTGGGTAGGCTGTATGTCGATAGATGTGTCATTCTTTGTTTTAGTGGGCATATTAGTAGGATGTTCAACGTATTTGACAATGGGGGTCATTGTACTAGATAAATACTGTGGATTTATCCCTTCTTCATGCACAGAGGATGGAACATCCTCAATTATCAAAGGCTCCACTACCTTTCCTGATCCTAAGCAGATATCGTTGCAAGGTACAGGAGTAATGGAGTAAGAAGGCATGTTGACAGTTTCAAACTGATGGAATGCTTTATTATTTGGGTTAGGGTTAGGTTGAGCAAGCAGCTGAGGTCGTATTGACATATTGGGGACATCATTATTCAGGAGTTGCAGCTGCAACTGCTAGTAAGGCTGAGGATATTGTTGAGGAGGATATGGTTGTTGAGGAAACGTTTGATGTGGAAGCTACTGAGAGGGTTGGCTATGGGGAAATTGGTTCCCTGGATGGAAATTCCTCCATCTAGGAGACCATAAGTTCTGTTGGTTTGGTGGCTGTGCCCAAGGGTTCCAAGATTTAAAATTTTGCATTGAAGTTTGAGAGGGGTACCATTGAGGATTAGAATAAGATGAAGGGAATTGTGTATTCATATGCTGCATATTATTCCAATTATTCATGTTATTCAAAAATGGAAACAAGTATGGAGTCATACCTTGATTTCGAGGCTGCCAGGGCTTTTTCTGTGCAATAAAGTAAGCTAGTTCCACCTCTGGATTTGATGCCTACATAACAGCCTTCACTTGATGTAGTGATGGGCAATCTTTTGTATCATGGTTCAGCTCACACATCTGACACACTTATACCTTGTCGAGTGGGAACTCCTTCAGAGGGTGGTTCTTCCTACATATACGGAAGAATACACCTAGTGTGAGATCCTCTACTGCTTGTTTCTGCTTTTCCCTCAGGACATCTATCTCTGAGGAGATGGCGCTCATTATTTCTGTTTTTAAATTTTTGAGGAGATTGCCTATCTCTGCATGGGTGGCTCCTCCATTAGATGAATTCTACATTCTGTCGAAGACATCACGCTCTAATTTGTCCCGTTTGTCCCGTCTTTTATTCTTGGAAGACCCCTTGGAATACCTTTTGCATAGTTCCACGATCTTTTCAAAGGAGTCCTTGGAGATATCCCCCTTTCCTAACAGGTTTAACATGTCTAGGAAATCATCCCTAATCCCATGAAGTAGGATTATTTTGAGCACATATAACCCCATATTAGTCTATCCAGCTCTCTGCACATTATATAAAATCCTTTCAACAAAATATTCCAAACTTTCATCGTCCTTCTGTACCATTTTAAACATTCCCTCTCTCTTATCCTTGGTATTGCAATACTCATGATATTTCTCCAGGAACACCTGTTTCATCCTATCCTAGTTAGTGACAGTTCTACCTCCCGGGCTCATAAACCAATGTAATGCATTGTCCTTCAGAGTTGTAGGGAAGAGTTTTAGCTTTTGTGCATTGGTGGTGTAGTCATAGCTGTGACAGAGGATTTCGAATTCAAAAATAAATTCATCTAGATCCTCTGTCGCTTTTCCATAAAAGTGAGGAAACACTGATGGCGATATATTTTTCATGGGGGCTATCCCTCCTAACTGTTGAATCGGGAAATGAAGTGTATCCATCATCCCTTCAGGAAGGGAATTTCCCTCCTGATGATGATTTTCTTCCATTGCTTCTTCCTCTTCGGGATCGCATCTGTTACTCATATTTTCTTTTGTTTTATCCTCTTCGTCCTTCCACTGGTCATTGAATTTCTGATGGAACTGTGTCCACTCCTCTTCAGTCACAACCTTCTTGTTAATGTGATAAATCAAATCTCGATCAGCCGATCCTGTAGTACTAACTCTGTCTTCCTATGCAGGGGCATTCGAGGGTGTTGCAGATCCTCATGTGTTCTCCACTATAGAGACTTACGCTGCCACTCTAGGGGTGATAGGGCTTCTTTTGATGGGTGTTTCCTGATAGTGAGCCCCAGTAGAAGAATTATTTCTATCAACCAGATCATCAATGAATGTTCTTCTCCCCAATGTTGAATTTTTCCCTCGGCCTCGACCACCTGAAACATTAGTATTCTGTGGGGTTCTTGGATTTATAAGATGATCACGCTGTACCCTTCTTGTATTCATGCAACCCAAAACATGCAAACCAAAAATAACTGAAGAGGAACGAATAAAAATAATTATTGGATGCAACTACAATAGTGTCTAATACTTATCCTTCCCCAGCAATGGCACCAAAATGTTGGGCACCCTATATGCAAGTTAATTAAATCCAACATACAGAGTGTTCAATATAAATTATCAACCCAAGGAAGTCTCTTATTTCAAGGATAATATGCACTATATATGCTTTAAACACTAAGTAGCTGATGTTGTAAGTAAATGACACTGTTTTTATTTTCAACCAAACTCATCCCATAATCCACTTAATCTAATTTACTTTCTCAAGCATGCAATCACAAGTACCTTCTTACAATCCTTAATCTAGAATTAAAAGATTCAGGAAACAACATCTAGATTAATTTTGCAGAAACTAAAATCCCTAATTACCAAACCATCTAAATATCCATTCAACTATCCTGATTTAGTTATTGTAGAAATTCAAAGTATAGAAATTAAATTCAGCTATTCTAGAAATTCAAAGTACATGAATTAAATTCTGTAATTATAATTGCGAAGGAACAAACTGCAAAGATCTAAAGAAAACAACAATTGAAAGAAATAGGGATGAACATGGCTGTTACATCTATCACACAGTTGCATAACGGATATTTAACCTAACAGTCGACTGACACACCACACCAGTGCAGTTTTGCAAAAGATGTAATTACTGATCATTCAAATTGACACACAGCAATTGAACTGGAAGTAACACACGTTAAAATGATGAGATTTGAAGAATCAAACTCCTTGTATTAAAAAGTGGCAGATGAACACGCAACCTCATAGCTGATACAATAATTTGGTTAAAAATTCAACCGTTGGCTCAGAATAGTTCCTGGTATTTATACAATTACAATCATAACATATTCCTACTATTATCGAGAAGCCATGAAGATCTCTGATCTTCAGGCTGCCCTAATTACAATGAGTTGTTACAGTCGTGGCAAGATGAGAGCAGAAAATATAGGGAAGCTGTTATTTGAGCCAGAAATAATGATCATGGTTAATTGAGAAGATATTCCACGGATTTCAACTAGTTCTGGGCAGCGGTGTGCTATTGTCTCCAAATTTGTCGTAGTCTGTTGCAGCTACCCTTGTACAGCTCGCATGGAATAATACCTTTGGATCGCGTTCTTTGAGCAATGATGGAATGGATGGCGATCAACTTAGAAATGAATGTGCATCCCTCCTTTGGCATGTTCAGCCCACTTCACCTGTATTCTTTACATCTCGAATTATCTTTATAAAAACACCATGTATTAGCATAATTTAAGATGTAAATCCCCGATTACCACAATCCTAAGCATTAATAAAATAAGACAATGATTAATCATACATGCATGACTTGAGGGACCACGTGAAGGAAAAACATCTGTTTAGCATGCATAATAGAGTAGGATGAGGCAAAAAGAGGTAGATAAAGGTGGTAAAAAAGGGGTCATTTCTGGGCCCAACAAGTACCCTTAAGGGTGGCTTAGTTGGGAGGAGACACCGAAAATCCAACCATGTTAAGGGTTGGTGTGGCCTAGGTCGGGTGTGATCCCTGAGTGATTTTGACAGCTTAGATTCTCCTAGGTTGTGGCTTCTTAGCCAATAATTGAAATGCACTAAACCCGAGTGAGGGGAATTTCTAATAAAAGTGGGTCCCATTTTTTCGGCCAATGTGATTTTTTTGCAGAAAAACATTTTCAGCCGAAAGATATTTAGGCATTCATTTTAATGGTGAGTAAATGGTAAATTGTTTTTTGGACAAACTTTTGTTTTTCCACAACACTGTTAATACCTAAAAACATAAAGGTTTTTAGGTTTCTCCAATTTTAGAAGGTAAAACCAATATCCAATACTACAAAGCGACTTTCCAAACTGATACCACTAGTTTCATCATTGGATATACTTTCTGTAGGTACAAATTTTGTTGTATTCATTTGATATATTACATTTTTTTGTTAGCATGTGTCTATTTTTGTTTCATTGCTTTCAGAATGCAATGAAACAAAAATTGAATGTCTTCAAAAATACACAACAAAATAATTTGAAAAAAATTATCGGGCAGTTTGTTGGAGTGCTTTCTTTAGAGGGGTGCTCTTATATTGTTTAGTTTTAGTGGAAATTGAGAGAAATGTTGACTCTAAACAAACATATTGATATTCATCCAGTTTTTCACATCGATCCAATTCAAAAAAATATAATAATTAGTATATTCACCCATATGAATATACTAATTAGTAGATTGTCGTAGCATATTTTGTTTTTAATAAACACAAGTTTAACAATGAGTTCATGCAACTCAAAAATCATGCCTATTTATTAGTCCTTTCATTTTATAAGAACATATTTTCAAACATTTGCTAAATTGACATATCAAATATCCGTTTAAAAAAGGGAAAAATATGTAATAGAAATATAGCATAATTCTCCAAAAGTTTTGTTTATACTATAAAGTGAAATTCTAAACACAAACATAAATTTTGTTCACCCGAAGTTGATAAACATGAAAAAACCCAACTTTATTCTCTCATTATAACCCCCAAAATAGACACCCACATTCATGATATTTCCCAATTACATGCCAAGCTGGGATTTTCAATTTTCAACTAACAGTGTGGCCCCTCAAGAACCATCAACACCTCATATATGCACACCATCACTATCCCAATCATCAATGGTGAAATGATCAACTAACCATCACACCTCATAAGGATAGTCTCCTTCTTCAATGCCTCTCTCGCTAGACCGTTCATCAATCATAAAATTAAAAATTACTTGAAACTCCTCATAATGACAAGATCTCTCCCCAAAACCTTCTACTCATTGTAGGTCCTATTTAACATAACAAAGGGCTTAGGTCCTATTGAATAGAACAAAGGGATCCCTTAGAAACTTGAGAAATACAATGGAAAAAATATGCATAAATATATGTGGAGACCTTTTATTGCATAGATAAACATAGGACATGTGGAAATTAATGGTTGGATGGAGGGACAATGAATCTGGAAGAGTGTTCTAGAAACCTTCCCTTGGAGAAAAATTCCTATCAGCGTAATAAATAAAAAGTACATGCAAATGATTGTTGAGAAATCAAAGATTGCAAATAATGAAGACAAGGTACACAACCATTAAATAAGAAACCTTGAAATTTTAGTTTCATCATGTTGTGAAATATGATGAACCCATTTTTTTGTGATATTGGTGAAACTAATTGGAATTGGTACACATCGTTGGTTATCATGAAGACATTGCACAAAATCCAATTCTTGTGATGTTGGGCAATCTAGGTGATCTTGGTCATCAACCATGAAAGAAGGCTTGGATAGTCCCTCCTTGTTAGTTCAATTTGTTATAGTTTTTGTATCCTTTGATCCTATAATTTTTAAAGAGAAATGACAAAGGGTTATCTACGACCTATATCCATTTTTACCTAGTTTGTAGTTCTCATTCATGGTGCATGATCTTCATATTTGTTTTCATTGTACCTGAAAATGGAGTATGCAAGTTAAATGGCCTTGGAGAGAGAGAGACTAGGAAAGTAGGATTGCAAGTTAAATGGCCTTGGAGAGAGAGAGAGAGAGAGAGAGAGAGAGAGAGTAGGAAAGTAGGATTGCAAGTTAAATGGCCTTGGAGAGAGAGAGAGAGAGAGAGAGAGAGAG
>LPNX010844454.1:331808-348307 GCA_001517045.1 Pseudotsuga menziesii
TCTTCACTAGTTTTACTGTTAATCTCTATTGCACATCGATGTAGGATTACATTGTGCTTTAGATCCTTAGCTTATGATTTAATTCTTGCTTCCATCAAGTCTATTTAGAAATATCACATGGTATTAGAGCGTAGGGAGATTGGTATATTTAATTAATCCTTAATACAAATGTTCATAGTTTTCTTTTGCAGGTACGACAAACTTCTATGGATTTGATATCAATTCCTCCTCTATCACCATTCAATTATGTTGAGTGGAAATTGAAGATGGTTGCATATCTTGAGAACCATGAGCTATTTGATGTGTCTATTGGAGCTATGGAAATTCCAGGATCTGATGATGAGAAATATATTTGGTTCAATGACTATGACAAATAATTTGGAGCCATGTGTCTAGTCATTCCTCATAAGATGTGATATTTCATTGACACTGCTGAATTCCCAAGTGAAATATGGCCCATATTGGACAATGCATTTGGTCAACTTATTGAAGAGATTAGTGCAAATCATTGGGAGAGTGCATCTGACACCTCCTTGCAATATCCTCCAAAAGTATTTACAGCCTCCACTACTTCTCATGAAGTTGAAGTTGTGCAAGATGAAGAAATCATAGAATATTCAACTCATTCAATTCGAATTTGTGAAAGTCTCCTTGATGAGACTCCTTCTACTGCTAGTATAGAATTTTTTGAGAAACTTGATGTCTCGTGTTTTTATGTAGCTTCTCCAAAATAGGATATTAAAACCTCCATTTTTGAAGAAGAACTCTCTTTCCATCCTTCTCAATCATTCTGCTATGATTCTTCTATTTTGAATTATGAACAAAGTTTTCCAATGACTACTCTAGAAGTTGAAGAGGATTTTGATTCCTCTCTCTCCAATGTTGTTGGTGGTGTGTAGAATAGTGATATTTTGGAATAAATATCATATTTTTGGAGGTATCCATTCGCTCTCATTGTTCCAATGCTTCTTATGTTTTCCTACATGATTGCTTGCACCAATTATCATAATTTTACTGAAGAAGGAGAAAAATGTGCATTTTCCATCTCAATGGTGCACATAGGACTTTTGTTCCTCATTCTTGGAGATGATATCACCTTGGTTTGTTTGAAGTTAAAGTTTCAAGGCATTTCAGTCATGATTGTGATTGTTATCATCAATTTTGGTGTGAAGAATCAAGCACCTCAAGACTCCTTTAAAAAATTTGTTGTTAAGAATCTTTTATCAGTTATTGCTCTATCTCGTGAGTTTACTGATGTGTTGGATAGTGACTCATTGGATATTTTGGAATCTATATAAGATTATGGAGCTCAATCATTTACTCTCCATGGTCCCATGCCTCCTCTTCCTTCCTACATGATCACATGCACACTTCCTTACAGTGATAATGAAATTGGAGACATCATGCATTCGGTTGGACACTTTCTCCTTACATATGGAGCTAATTTTATCTTAATCGGTTCAATGTTAGATTATGCAACATCTCTGTTCCTTGGGTTTACCTCACATGGTTTGAACTTTTAAGTAGATTTGCTTTACTATTAGTTTACCTCAGTTGTTTTGCATGGTTCCAATTTCCATCTTGCACTTGTCTATGTTCTTGATCTAGTTGAGAAGATTCATCTTCTTCCAAATTAGAATATCCCTCCAGACATCTAATAAAGTTCAAACCTACTTGGATTTGGAGCGGTTTATTTCTAGTGTACCTCATGTCCATTTTTTAGGAAGGATTTCCTCATGTGGTTTTAGGACTTGAGTCAACCTCCTATAATTTAGGAGCATACCATTAGTTAACTAGCCTTGATTTCATCACCTGAGTTAGTATGAGCTCCGATGACCAAAGACACTCAACTAAACACATCTTATAATCCCTCCATAATTAGTTATCATCAGTTAACTAGATAATGTTCCTTCTTGGTCCACCTACTGTCAGTTACACTCATTTAACTGATATGCTTTAGAATTTATGACTCACAATTATGTCTAGTGATGTTTTCTATGTTATCTAAGCATGCCACATGTGTGGAGTTAAACTTCCTCTTTAAGCTCACGAATTTATCCTTTGGAGAGGTATTTATATTGTACTCCCATTATTGATAAATACATAAGAAGGATTTATTCCATTGAGTTCTTTCTGATATGTATTATGTTCAGTATTTTCTTCACTAGTTTTGTTGTTAATATCTGTTGCACATCTAAGTAGGATTACAATGTATTGTAGATCCTTAGCTTACGATTTCTTGTTTCTATCAAGGCTATTTAGAAAACTCATACTTATCATGGGTTATTGTCTTAAGACATGTTCCATCATAAATGGAGTTAACGATCATGATAATGATTGGAATTTGCATAAATTTTTAGTATTTTATGATGGCTAAGATTGTGAATATGATTAATTTTTTAGATGTTCAGGAGATAATATATCTAGGGACATTGTTCATACTCTGCCTCATTTGGTTCATGATATGATTGTGATAATGTAATGCCCTTAATTTAGCATATGCAGGTACTGCATAGACTTATTCCATAATAATTGGAGATTAAATGAGCATGATAACATGTGGTATTATATGAAAATTTATAGTATTTATGATGGTATGATTTGATGTCATGCGGTATTGCATATGTTTTCTTGTTTCATAAAGGTAACAATATGATTATTAGAATGCGGTTTTATTCATAATGGTTTCATAGTATAATTCAATGGCATGTGATAAATACACATCTATTCTTGTTGCATGTTTGATAAATAATATGGTATGGCGATGATAGTATGAGATAATGACCTACATATTCTTGATGTTTCCAGATGTTGATGATGTTATGGTGATGATCATTGATTAACTAAATGTTGTGAATGGAATTTTTGCTTAAGGTATTTCACTACCGAGCCATCAAGTTCAGTTCATTATAGGATCTCATGGGAGACAATAACTATGAGGGAAAATGGTTGCAAGCAAAAACTTATGGGTTGGGAACCAACTAAGCAAGTGGTTTTTTTTCCTTTGTATAATTCTTAGAAGTCCATGACTTAAGGTATTTTATTCAAGGAGGAGGCATATGGAGAAGGACTTTCGATGCCTAGGGTTGGTTCCTTAATGATGCATATGGAGGAAGTATGGGCTATCCCTTCAAGATGTCTGGGGTATAATAATACCAATGCTAGGTCCATTATACCAATAACTAGATGTTGACTAATCCCAACAAGGCCTAGATTCTTATGAGGTTAATTATAATGAGGTTGTAGATTTACAACAAGTTGGGAGGGTGGATAAGCCATAGAAACTTCACAGGGAACTTTCAATTCCTACTGTATGATCCATATTTCGGTTACAATAGATATTCCATGCCATGGAAAGCATGACCATCCAGAGTATAGGCATGGGAGATTATGGAGATGACAGATGGTATCAATACTCATGGTGAGCATGTGTAAGGGAGGAAGAATAAGAGCTAAAAAACTTTTAACAATAACTTTGGGAGGAAATTCCTTGAAGGGGAGCAGTATGTAACACCCCTATACTAAATAATTGCATTAGTTTTACAAGGGACATACTTGAGTTATACTGTATGTGCAAGACACATTCATGATGGCCACATGAGTGGGTCCTATCCTTGCATAATAGTGTTAGTTTATGTAGGTTCATATACCTATGATGATAGTATTATAATAAGAACATGAGGATTCACTAAAACATAAATTTGCATAAATTCATAAATCAAGTTAATTCATAATTAAATATAAGAGGGGGTTATTGAGGAAGTAAATATGACCTATTTATCTAATTAGTGGATTTTTGCATGGGAATATTCACATGTGAACATGTGTCTGATTGGGGAGAGCTCAGGAAATCTTAAGAAGAGGGAAACAAGAGGACTAGGAAGGGGATCTTATTCTTCCTACTCATTTTGTTCTTGGGGGCTTAGATGAGATAGTTTTTTTTAAGGATAAGGGTAGGATCCTCAAGAAGGATGGTACTTTGGCTTGGTATTGTTGAGTGAGGTATTGGGGGATCTTAGTATATGAATAGGAAGTTAGTTTGGAGGAGAGTAGTCCACACATGTGATTTTCTCAGTTTCTTCTAGCTATGGTAAACGTGTATACTTCTACAATACATTTGTAAATATGAAATTATTAACTCACATTTTCCTTCTTCCTCATCATGTCAGTTCATTGACTCAAGTGACTTGGGTTTCATGGTTTACATGATAATTAATTGTTTTATTTTTTATATTATTGAATCTCATTTGATAATATAAGTTGTAAATATTTTATGTTGTTATTACCGTTATGGATACACAATCTTTGTTGGAGAGTCCCAGTGGACATAATAGCATTTGATAGTTTAGTTAGAGTTGGACAAACAAGGATTAACGACTTCATGCAATGAAGAATCTCTCTATCAAAGTTGAAGTCGTCACCTGACCTTGACTAAAACAAAATCTCAAAGAAGAGTTTAAGTACAAAAATAATCACATCAACATTCATTCGAGAGTTAGCTTTTAAACTATTGGACACAAATGTTAAGTTAACATAAATAATCTTGATTTTTTTTAATGAGTTTTCAACTTCCACGTGTAGATAATGCAACTTCCAGAAAA
The DNA here is from genome assembly GCA_001517045.1 of Pseudotsuga menziesii. Lineage (NCBI taxonomy): Eukaryota > Viridiplantae > Streptophyta > Pinopsida > Pinales > Pinaceae > Pseudotsuga > Pseudotsuga menziesii. The sequence continues at coordinate 336,410 of LPNX010844454.1, forward strand.
CAACTTTGTGATTGTTTATTTTTAATTTTTTTATTAATATATATATATATATATAACAAAGTTTGTTTTCACAATGATTTTTTTAAGAAAATATTTTTAGTGTTTTTTAATAATAATAATAATAATCTATTTTAAAGATCACTGCTAAATAAGACACCAATTTAATGTATGAGACCCTCTTGTTTGTGGGATAAGTGATCCGCCTCTGGGTAATGAATTAACTCTAAAGTATACATAGGTGTACATATCCTACCCTCCTCCGGATTTGAACATGTGATTTAACTCTAAAATATAGAGAGGTTTACATATCCTACCCTCTTCCGGATTTGAATATGTTCTTAACCATTAGGGCCACTCAAAAGAAAACATTAAATATGAAAAAGTATTATTTTCAATATTTCCTCATCTCAATTCAAATTTTGTTACTTAAACAAATTGAAAACATTGATATTAAATATGTCGTACAATTTGTTAGAATTCTTTTTTAATAATCAATTATTCTAGTATTTGCTTATTATGGTGCAACAGAACATCGAAAAAAATATGATGTGTTAGGATATTATTTGTATTATATGAATTGAAATATATTAAATAAGCCAAGAATCCAATATCTATGGTTCTATGGATTGTTGTCTGAAATTTAATTAATAATAGTTTCAATGATTTAATTAATAGTTAATGGATGTCTTTTGGATCCATTAGAGGTAAGTTTATTTGTTCCAATAGTGGTGAAAAATACGGTCGAAGAGAGTCCACATTGAATATGGGATGCAAACATAAGTATGGTGTAAGGACCATATTGTAAAAAACTCAACTTATTGTGCAAGCTATTGAATATTTATTTCCTTAGATGCAATGAGACCTAGTCCTTGATTTTGTGTGAATGAATAATATGATGCTTGTCATGTTAGGTCTTAGCTTTCTCACTCACTTGTTGTAACATCTCATGTTCTTGTTTCTGAATCTCACAAACCCTATCCTTGAACTTGAGTGCTTTGTTGACCTCTCAATGTCCATGGTTTATGTTGATTAGACTTGTCATTCGACCTGACTAAGTCAATAGGTGCTAAGGTTTGAAATCCATAAAAGACTTCAAACAAACTCTTTCCTGTTAAACTATGATGTGCTTGATTATAGTTATGTTGGATATATTGGACAATTTCATCCCACGTTTTGTGATGATTTTGGTTGTACATGTAGAGAAATTGTACTACCATGTGATTCACAACTTTTGTCTATGCATCAGTCTAAATATGGAATGAGGTCAACATAGATAGTTATACATTGATATACTATCAGAGTGTTTTCCAAAAAGTGATAACAAATCTAGAATTTATATCTGAGACAATTGTAGTTGGTAATCCATAGTGTTTCCAAGCATGCTTGAAGAAGAGCTAAGTGGACTATTGTGTTGTTGTACTCTTCTTGCAAAGAATGAGAATAGTCATTTTAGAGAATTTTTCAACCACTAGCAGGATTACATCATGCTAGTTTTTGGTGAGAAGATATCAAGTCAAGTAATCCAAGGAAATAGATTCCTGTGGTCGACTTGGAATGGGAAAGGGCTTATGCAAACCTTGTCGTTGATTCAATGGATTAGAGATGGAACAAACCACAAAAGACTGGATATACTTGTTGACATCCATCTTGATTGAAGGAAAATAGAAATACTTATGAAGTAATGTAAGAGTCTTTGTTTCTCCAAAATGACATGTTGTTTTGTTATAGATTGCATCCCAAATGAGTTTATCCCTATGCTCACCTAGTGGTACACAAAGTTGTATGAGCTTAAAAGAAAATTTTCCTTTAAGTGGTAGTCGAGAGAAATCAACTAGCCTATCACAAGTTGTCAATATACTAAGGAGAATTCAGTTTCTTCTTCATGTAGTTGAGGACAAGTAATGGTGTCATAAACATCATAACCATGCATACTTAACACTTTAATAAGTGAAGTGACTGATGGTCAGATAAGGAATTCAGCTATTGCATTGGATTTTCCTTTCTAATGCTTGGTTAATTTTTTATTGTGATAGTGAACTATAGAGTCTTATGGTTTGTATGAATATTTTCACTGAAATTTTCCAAATTTAATGACAATGGATGATCTACTTGAGTGATCACAGATCCCATGGCATAGTATAACTCGTTAGTCTTAATTTCAAATGGTTGATGCAAATCAGTTAACACAAGCACTAGAGTTGTGAAAATCTTGTTCTTAAGTTGTTCAAAAGCTTGTTGTTGTGTTGTTTTCAATTTGAAAACTCTCTTTCCACCTCCTTTAGTCAACTAATTCATTGGCCAAGCTATGTAGTTGAACCCCAACACAAATATGTGATAGAAATTTTCTAAACCAAGTTTATGAATGTTTCTTGGAGAAGGCCATTCCTTGATGACTTGCATTATTTCTGGGTCAACTTAAATGCATGTTGAGTTGATCACATAGCCCAAATATTTTATACTCTTCATTGCAAAAGATAACTTCTCCAAGTTCAAGTAGATTTTGTATTTTCTGAAGTGTTATGAACTTGTTGAAGCTAATGTGAATGCTCATCCCACAATCCACTAAAAATCAGGATTTCATCTATATAAACAATGACACATTTTCCTACAAAAGAGCTAAGAACATAATCAATATATCTCATAAAACTTGCATATACATTAGTTAAACCAAAAGGCATGACTAACCATTCAAATAGACCTTCTTTGCTTCTGAAAGCAGTCTTCCATCCATCTGAGGACTGTATGGGATTTTGATAACATCCTGACTTGAGGCCGATTTTGGAAATAATTTAGCATATTTCATATAATCAAGTAAATAATCTATTCTAGGAAAAGGATATTGATTCTTTAGTAAAATATTGTTTGAGATCCTTACAGTTAATGCACTTTCACCAGGTCCCATATTTCTTAGGGACTAGGACAACTAGACTTCCACAAGGAGAGGAGTTAAATCGAATATGCCCTTTGTTGATCAAGTCTTGAATTTTTCTACATATTTCTTCATTATCTAAAATAAACCTTTTGTAAAAAAAAAATTGGGTAATGAAGAACTAGGAACGAGATCAATGGAGTGCTTTACCTCACAATGTAGTGGTACTCCAGTTGGATCTTTGAACACATATTTGTATTCTTCAGTTACTCTTCCAACTTATTATTGCTATCAATAGTTTTGGTCGACAGAAAGTTGACTAGTTGTTGTGATCCTCTTGGAATTCTAAGGTTTGATCATTGACAAAATGAATCTTCAAGCATGGTTTATCATCTTTTTGGCTTGTTTTGTTGAAACTATTTCTACTATTGGCATGGGTTGATGTTCAAGCGTTTTATACCACTGATTATGGATTTAACAGTAACTTTATATTGTATGGGCTGCTTATTTCCATGTCTCTCCCATAATTAGGGTTTCCCAAATATCACATTAGCTACTAAGAGTGGTGCTAGATCATAGAGCACCTCATCCCAGAAAGGATTGATGAAGAAGGTGATTTTTCTTAGTCAGGTGACCCTAATTTATTTTCCATCCTTCATCCAAATAATATTGTAATGTTATGGATGTGGATTAATAACAAGACCCGATTTATTCACACTGTGTTCAGATACAGTTATTTTGACTACCATTGTTCACAATAAAATGCAACGAGTTATTATGTACCCATATCTCTGTATGGAATAGTTATTCTCTTTCCTCTTCATCAATGATGGTTGAGTTTGTGAGGGATATTAAAGTTGATGAAAAAATATTTGAGGATTCTAGATCTGATTCCACAATAGATTTTCCCTCCAAGCTTGGGTTGGAGGTAGACATCTATGCCAAGAATGTATTCAAAGATTTGCATTCAGATGCATCATGCCAAGTGGAGATATGATAATCACACCATTTCCCTATGGGGGAGCATTTGTTATTTTGTCCCTTATCTTTCATAGGAGGATTTTTACCATGATCTTACTTCTATGAAGTAGTCTGAGTAGACTATTTTGACTTCTTGTTGAAAGGTTGACCTATTGATTTGGTCAAGAACAATGATGTTTCCTTCAATTTCACCTCAATATTGATGGCACAGTAGAATGCTTCTACAAGAGTGTCAATGGTGATAAATTCCATCTCTAGTTGGATATAAGAATCTAATCCACCGATATACTTAAAAAAGTAACCTTTCTTCCTCCCTAATACCAAGTCAATACATTAGTCATTGGATTTCATTAGCATAACTCTGTACATTCTTATCTTTCCATTGTCTTAACTATTTCCATTTCTTACATTGTTGTTCTATGTACTTGGGTGGATAAAATTATATCCTGACATGTTCAACACATTTCACCCATGTGTCAAAGGGGTGATGTTCTTCTTTTCATTTAGATGAAAGATTTCCCACTAGAAATGTACAGAACTAAACATCTTCAGAGATGCAATGGTGACTTTCTTAGCCTCAGAAAGTTTATTCTCAGAGAAATAGGACTCTAATTCTTGTATCAAGTTGTCTGCAGATTATACATCAATATTTCCTTCTCAATTTTGTATGTCCAAGTTCATTTATACCTTGAAGGTGATAACCTTATTGAAGGCATATCTCATCAGGTTGCTATACGATGTCAAGCCTAATGAACTAGTAATTCAAGAAAGGATCTCATTGAAATGCTCATACATTTCAGTTCTCTATCGAGTGAGTGTTAGATCTATGAGTTTTTTAGACTCATTATGATGAGTTTTCTCCTCTCTTTCACATTCCATCTTTGGTATATGGTTTCGAGTAGATAAATACTCGAAGGTTAAAGGTAGAGGCAAGTTAAATACTTGGGTCTTAGAGCATGTATAAACATGCATAAGTTTGTTAACTGTGCAAGTAGAGTTTAGGCAAGGATAGAGAAAACTAGAGTGCTCTGATACCAATGATGTGTGTCACCCAATGAGTCATCAGGAGGACAACATAGTCTACTAAATGAGTCAAGATCTAATATGGTGGAAGAAAATTATACTAGACTGAATAAGAAAACCAATGTAGGTAATAACTAAACAAAATGACTAGAAACAATAGACAATACCAATCACATGAAAATGAAAGTCAGGAATTGACAACAGATAAACCCCAAGGGTGAACACTCCAGTTTTATTGAGAAAACACCTGTAGGAACTGTGCGGAACAAATTGAGCCTTCTCTTTCAAAAACCTACATTAGTGTTATTAAGGACAACAAACCCTTTCATATTCCAGATTACATGGATATATACAAATATGAGGGATGCTTGGGTTCCTAGTCGTTGCGTTTTAGTTACAAAGAAACAGTTAGAACTTGACTAAGAAGACTTGCCATTTTCTTTCCATCTATTGGATAGAAAAATATGAAGAGGGACTATCGCCACATCAATAGTGTTTTCTTGATGCCTTCTAATTGTTCAGGATACCAATTGACATGTGTTTGATTCATCGAATGTTGTGGGGAATTTATGATGAGAGAATATGACTAATTCGATGGATCAACTTATTCACAGAGTTGACTAATTTGATAGATCGATTGATCCACATAATTGACTGAGTTAATGGATCAACTAATCCGCATAATCAAATGAGTCATCTGAATTGAGATCCAACCAAGGAGTCGACTAGGACTATGCATTATTTGATGGTGCCAATCGAGTCCTAGAATGGATCAAGTAATGATTTAAATTTTATATGGATATCATGGACCGACTTAAAATAATTCAATTTTGTGCTAACAAATTTAATTGTAAAAAACATAATATACAATGCTAGATTGTGATTTATGTAAGGTATTATTTTTTTGTGTTTTGCATTATTTTTATTGCGCCAAGAGGCGCCCTTCAGTCCAATATGGGGTAGATGTTGTCCCATAATTCCTAAGGCTCAAAATAAAAATAAAATAAAAATAAATCAAAAATCAAAATTCCAATATGAGGGAGATGTCACGTAATGTAGTCTTATGCACCAAAAAATAAATCAACATTAAATTGATGTCAGATTAAATAATAAAAAAACTTTTAAATAAAACTAAAAGAGCAATTAAATTGATCATATCAACTTAAATTTAAGAAAATATACAAAAAATTTACACCAATTCTCATTTATTACTATCATAAATATGGTAAAAGTTTGACATACATATTACTATATATGAGAATTGCTAATGTGCATTAAAGAATTAAACTTTTATTTAATAAATCAAATTAATATTGTATTAAATAATTGAACTTTTCTTTATTAAATCAAATAATTAGAATTTTCCTTTTTATATTATTCTTTACTTAATCTAAATGGAAAACAAAAAGACAAAACAAGACAGATAAAATAAATACTTTTAAATACATTCAAAGAGTAATAAATTGAAGCCATCATATTAGAGGAAATTTCAACTCAAAATGGGCCTTTTAACTTTAACTCAAATTCCATGTCATCATGTGTTAGCCAATGAAATTGCTTTAAATTTGATTTACCGTATAGGTCTTAAACAATTTTTAATATAAATTTGGGGATAGGTATCATAAAAAAAACCACCTTTTGTTTGTATTTTCGACATATCTCCCCTTTTTATTACTCAAATTTCGATCACGAGATCTCATTGGATGCGGAATTTAATTCCGCATCCAACGAGCTCTCCCGATCGAAATTTGAGTAAAAACACGGGGATATATGTCGAAAATACAAACAAAAAAGTAGTTTTTTTCTTTTCTTCCTCCAAAATTAATAAATATTATGTTATTAATTTTTTTAGGAGCCCCATTTTGAATTGAAATTTCCTCTAATAGGCTTAAATTTAAGAATATATACAAAAATTTTACACCATTTCAAATGTAATATTACGAGAAATACTTTAAAAGTCCAACACATATATTTAAAGAAAGTTTAATTGTTCAATGTATAGTAATATTCTAATTTATTACTAACTTAAATAAATAAAAAATGATAAGTTTTACAAATATATAAGAATTATTAGTGCTCGTTGAACAATTAATTTTTTTGTTACCAAAAGGATTTCTTTAGCATGATATTAACTTTAGTAAAAATTATTAATGTTTACTTTTGCTTTGTATATTATCCTTTAATCAATATAAATGACAATTACAAAAAGAAAAAAAATAGATAAGATGACAATATAGTTATACTATAATGTTCTTTAGATGGATTCTAGGGTTGAATCATTCTTTTGTTTTAGAATCGAGTTACAATCAAATTTATTAAAAATATGGATGGTAATAGGAGTGGGTTAAGAATTAAATAAAATTCTTTAGATATGGATTGTAGTAGGAGTGAGTTAAGCATGTATTTAGCTATGGATTGTAATAGGATTGAGTTAAGAATGTATTTAATTGTGGATTGTAATAGGAGTGAGTTAAAAGGTTAATAATATTAGAGTTATGGTTAAAAATGAATATAATATTAGGATTAATAATATTACGTGGTAGTAAGAGGGTTAATAATATTAAGGTTATAGGGTCAATAATTTATTAGTAGGCAATATTACTATTAATAACATTGCTCCACAATAATATTATGGCTCTTGATTAAGTACATTGCATTGATTTCAATTTTATCTAATTTAATTCAATTGACTATGGTTCTTGATTGAGTACAGTGCATTGATTTCAGTGTTATCCTATTTATTTCAATTTACTATGGCTCTTGATCGAGTATAGTGCATTGATTTTAGTGTTATTCGATTCATTTCAATTGACTATACCTTTTGATTGAGTATACTGCATTGATCTAGTGTTTTTCCAATTCAATTCAATTGACGGTGGCTCTTGATTGTGTTAGAATAATCAACCCATAGTTTACTACCTTAGACATTAATTTAATTATTTTTGTCTTATTTGCCTAGTTCATGTGTCCCACCTTATGCAAGTTGTCATTTACCTATCCATAGTGGTAAAAATTGCCTATTTTGACTCATGTAGCACTTGGGAAACCTCAAGGAATCAATTCTGCTTTATTCCTGGCCTCTTAGGCGCCCTTCTACTTTTTCTGCTTTATTGCCTGCTTTTTCAGTGCTTTAAGGCAATTGGGAAAGTTTGACTAGGTGAGGTGAACTAGTTTTTTGTCCTCTACATCCTCCACTCTTTTCTCCTTGGAAAAGCATGTATGAGTTGTCATTCCATCACTCTTTAGCTTGCCTAAGTGCTTTTGCCAATTAGTGAGCTCCATGACTGATTTGGAAACAGCTTTTTGCACCTATGGGGGATTTGCTTAATTTTGGTAAGCCTGCTTTTGACTAGATTCGAATTGCTCCTCATGAATTCAAATCCCTTATGTAATTATTTAATGCAGAAACCTATTATGTTACAGGGTTGGCTATTGTACACTTATTCAATACAGTTTAGTGTTCATCTCAATATTCTGTCTCTTTTGTGAGTGATTTTGCATGTACAATTGATAATTGCTGTGAGTAAAATTAATCTATCACTGGGATTAATTTCCACATGGTATCAGAGCCATTATAGATCGATTTCTCACCTTCAAAATTGTTTTGCATGTTCGACATCAGTGACTGGGAGCCTTCTACTAACAACCGAGACAATTTCTGAGCTATGGATCAATCTCAGAAGATCATCTTGACTCCCTTCAACTTATTTGAATAGAAAGTAGAGATGGAGATACTGTTGAGAGCGAAAGGCCTCTACAGGGTGACTATGGCAACAAAAGCAGAGCCCAATCCAGCTGCAGAGAAGATAAATGGCACAACAGGAGGGATGAGGCCTATGGTCTCTTATGTCTGAGTATTTCCAGAGACCTCCTTTTCCATATTGATGGATTGACATCACCAAATGAAGTATGGGATAAGATTACTGATCTTTTTGGAAAGACAGATGAGATGAGGGGATATCAAATCGAAAATGAGCTGATTTCCCTGAGTCCCAATAGCTTTGAATCACTACAACTCTATTTCTCCATGTTCAAAGCACTTGTTTTGCAGCTAAAACAGCGTGGGATTGAAAAGAAGGATGATCAGCTGGTCTTGGCCATTCTCTTGAAGCTTGGCCCTGACTATTCAGTGTTTGTTTCGACCTTCTATGCCACAAAGTTGACAGCTCGAACCTGGAAGATGCCTAGCCTTGCAGATTTCATGGAATCTCTCACACAAGAACAAGACAAGTTGGTGATGATGGGAACCATCAAACCATCGAAAGACCAAGCTCTGGTTGCTGGAGATTCGAAGGTGGATTCAAAAATAAAAAAGAAAGCTAAAATTCCACCTGAGCAAAAGAGAGACAAGAACAAGTCTCCGGAGGAGCCACAAGGTTCCAAGAAGAACTACTAGAAGAAGAAGAATAAAGGAGAAATGAGCAAGTGTGCATACTGCAATAAGGGCAATCACACTGAAAGCTCTTGTATGAAGAAGCAAATAGACATGTTGACCCAACTCCTAGAGAAGAATGGCATCTCCCTTCCAGACAACTCAAAGAAGAGAGAAGGAGGATCAAGTTCAGAAGACAGAGAGAGAGTTCATGCATTGGTTGCTGGCACATCAAGCTCACCTAGTTTCATCATCGATTCTGGAGCTTCAAGGCACATGGTTTCAACCAAGGAGACATTATCCTCACTTGACATGTCGAAAGGACCACCTATAGTACTGGGAGATGACTCTCTCACTGCAATTTTGGGAAAAGGGAGGATTGATCTTGATCATGGTCAGTTTAGCAATGTGTTGTATGTGCCTGGTCTTGCCTCCAACCTCTTGTCAGTGTACCAAATGACTCACACTGGGTCTCCAAAGAAGGTCATATTCTCCCCTGATGAAGTTGAGTTCACAGATATCTCAAGTGGTAAAGTCATTGCAAAAGGAGTTGCAAATCATGCTCAAAAGGTATACATGTTCTCACACTTCTTACCCTACTCAAACCCCTCTGCTCTTCTGATTCATGCTAATTAGGAAAGCAAGCTTTGGCATGAAATATTTGGCCACCTAAATTACAAGTATCTTTTTGATCTTAGTGAAAAATAGATGGTCATAGAGTTTCCCAAGATACAATTTTCCAAAGGAGCTTGCCAAGGTTGTATCCTAGGAAAACACCCAGAGCATAAATTTGAGAGAGCTAGTCATGAGAGAACCTCTGCACCCCTCGAGCTGATCCACAATGATGTTGCTAGCCCATTCCCTCATATGTCCATGAGTCAAGACAAATATGCATTGACTTTCATAGATGACTTTTCCAGGTATTGCTAGGTTTACTTCATGAAACACAAGTCTGAAGTTTTTGGCCTCTTCAAAGTCTTTAAGGCTTTGGTTGAAAATCAGTCTGGGAGGAAACTCAAGGTCCTCAGATCTGAAAATGGTGGTGAGTATGTCAAGTCTGAGTTTATTAATTATTGTGTAGATGCAGGTATTCAAATGCAGCATTCTATCCCTTACACACCACACCAGAATGGTGTTGCTGAGAGGAAGAACAGATCACTGAAGGAGATGGCAACATGCATGATGGAGGCCAAAACTTTGCCACCAAAGTACTGGGCCGAAGCTATAAAATTTGCAGCCTATATCTAGAATAGGGTGCCTCATAAACAGCTTAATGGTATGACTCCCTTCAAAGCATGGAGTGGGCACAAGCCAGATGTGACCCATTTCAGGATTTTTGGCTTAAAGGCTTGGGCTAGAATTCCAACAGAGAAGAGGAAGGATTTGCAGCCCCAAAGCCAAGAGTGTCTATTTGTTGGGTACTATGAAGATTCAAAAGGGTACAAGTTGATAAATTTGAGCACAAATAAATCCTTTATTGAAAGGTGTGTTCAGTTTCAATAAGAACCCCTTGCAGCAGTGGAAGTTGGAGAAGCCTCTTCACCACCCGAACCTTTGAAAGTAAGTGAATAGTTTGTTGAACATGCTGATTCTGATATGTATGATAGTGATGAGTTTATTGCAGAACCTAACATCCCTACAAGGCCAAAATGGGAAGCCAAGACACTACATGCAGCAGGAGAGCTAGCTGGGGATCCCAATGACCCAAGGAGGACTAGATCTCAATTTGAGAGTGGTCTGTGCATGAAGGATCCTATGTTTGATAAGAAATGCTATCTGATGGTGGAATCAGATCCTCAAACATATTAAGAATCAGCAGGAGATCCAATATGGCAAGCAGCCATGAAGGAAGAGTTCAGCTCACTCCAGAAGAGCAACACATGGGAGCTAGTGGATATTCCCCCAGGGAGGAAGTTAGTTCAGTGTAAGTGGGTCTACAAGACCAAATTTGCTGCTGATGGTTCACGTATAAAGTACAAGGCCATATTGGTAGCCAAGTTCTATTCATAGGTTCATGGCATAGATTACAATGAGACCTTTGCACCAATGGCAAAGATGGACTCCATCAGGCAAGCCTTAGCCATTGCAGCTTCAAAGCAATGGGAGGTACATCACATGGATGTAAAATGTGCCTTCCTGAATGGATATCTCACTGAAGAGATATACATGCAGCAGCCTCAAGGATTTGATACTAACCCTTCTCTTGTGTGCAATTTGAGAAAGTCATTGTATGGGCTAAAGCAAGCCCCCAGGGCTTGGTATGCCAAGATTGATAGCTTCTTGCTATCACTAAATTTTGTTCGGTGCAAATCAGATCCAAATGTCCATTTGAGGTTAATTAATGGTTCATTAATGATCATTATGTTATATGTTGATGACCTTCTCATTACAGGAAGCTCAAAGGATGAGATTGCTTCCTTGAAGGGTGCAATGAACCAAGCCTTCTCCATGACAGATTTGGGGCTCTTAAGCCAATTCTTGGGGCCTGAGATTGCTCAAACCAAAGCTGGAATCAAAGTGCACCAGTCCAAGTATGCCTTGGATTTGCTTAACAAATTCAGAATGAAGGACTACAAACCAAGCAAGACTCCTTTCCTTTCAGGAGTGAAGCTGGAAGAAGTTGATTCTTCACCTATGGTAAACAATACACTGT
>LPNX010844454.1:356164-400703 GCA_001517045.1 Pseudotsuga menziesii
GGTGAAGAATGCAGAAGTGATGATGGCCACCTTGAATGGCCTCCCAGGATCATGGAATTCATTCATTCAAGTAATGTGTTCCAGAAGGAAGTGATTACTTTCAGAAGACTCACAAGAAGAAGAAGCTCAAGAAGAGAAGGTGGGAGCAACTGAAGGTCAAGCTCTTTCCATCCAAAGAAGATACCTCAAGCGATGAGGAATATGAAGAACTCAACTCTTGAAGAACTTCTTATCCACCTTAGCTTTTGGATAAGAAACGATGCTATTATGAATGAAGAAGATGATGAAACTGAAGGCTCAAGAAGGAGTCTACCCTCGAAACAAATAAAGATAAGTATTCAATTGTCATCTCATTATATTATTTTGTTATGCATTTGTTTATATTCAGTTATTGTATTATGCATGATAGGATGTTTGCATTAATGACAGTATACTACTAATATGCATGTGATGGGTAAGTAGCTGATGGTGCTATACAAATTCTCCATTGCTACTTATCTAGAATGAAGCCTCTTTGCTGACATATTGGATTAGTGCACAATCCCAATGTTGTCCTGGTAGAGATGGAAGGCATCTAGAAAGTTTCAGTGAAATATGGATGAATGTTGTATTGGCTAAAGTAGTTGCATGATCATATATTTATGCATAAGTGTTTGCCAGTATAAATATTCCTTATGAAATGTTTCTAACCATACAATTTCATTTGACTTGTAGGAAAGATCGCATACATAATCGCCTACAAGCAAAGAAGAATGAAGACTTGTTCCGAAGAGCAAGTGACGAAATTTCAAAATGAAGAATAATATGACAAGTGCAGTGACATCATTGATGCAGAACCTTCCAGACAAGAAGAAGTAACTAATAAGAAATGGAAGACCAGTTCAAGAAGAATGATGTCAGGGCATAGTATCGAGACCTGAAGAGAAGTTCATAGTTCCATCATGCAGTAGATGGAAACATCGTGGGATACAAAGCAAGATTCGTAGCATGAGGCTTCTCACGAAGAGAAGGCATAGTCTACGAAGAAACATTTACAACTAATAGAAGTGAAGTCACATGACATGCATAATCATGTGTGCAAATGAAAGAAGGCCTTGTCCAAGTTCAGAAGACACCCATGGGATATCACATACATGATGAGCTTGATGAATATCTTAACCTTTGCTACAAGGTTGATAAAGGATGACAAGCTCACAGATGGGTGCAAGATGAACTTTTGAAGAAGTTCAAGATAGAGGATCTTAGTATCCAGTGATCCTAGATGGATACTACTTGTCACTCCAGTACAAAATGTTTCAGTGCATAGAGTACGGAAGAAAGAGGGAGTATGATGCTCCGCTTCAGAGGGAGTGATTGCAGAAGATCCTGAGGTTCGACATGGTACGACAGGATGGGCAGATTATTGATGATTCTAGGATTTACCAAGAGTAAAGCAGATTCCAACCTTTACTACAAGGTTGAAGATGGCAACCCAGTGATGCTTCTACTGTATGTAGATGATCTATTTGTGACAGGTACAGATGGGTTGATTGTTGATACGAAGAGAAAGCTTGCTGCTGAGTTCGAGATGAAGGACTTGGGTATGATGCACTACTTTCTAGGTATGGAGGTGTGGCAATGTACAGATGGAATCTTCCTTGGACAAGGGAAGTATGCAGTAGAGATCCTAAAGAGGTTTGGGATGATGGACTGCAAGGAAATGGCCACACCTATGGCATCGAACCTGAAGCCATTGTGTGATGCTTCGTCAGATTCGGTTGATGCTACGATGTATCGTCAGATGATTGGGTCATTGATGTACCTGACGAACACGAGACTAGATATTTGCTTTGCTGTGAACACCTTGAGCTAGTACTTGACAGATCCGAGAAATGTTCACTTGATTGCCGCAAAGCATATTCTGAGGTACCTGAAGGGTACAATTGATTATGGGCTCAAGTATGATGCGGATCAGAAGATTAACCTTGGGGGTTATGTTGATTCAGATTGGGCAGGCAGTGCCATCGATAGGAAGAGTACTTCTGGATGTTGCTTCAGTTTGGGATCAGGTGTGATCTCTTGGTTTAGCAGGAAGCAATCCTGTGTGGCACTCAGTAAAGCTGAAGCAGAGTATGTCGCAGCTTGTTCAGCTAGTTGTGAGGCAGTATAGCTATGGAAGCTACTGTCTGAGTTATTTGATCTCCCGTTGGAGGCTACTAGTATCTTCTGTGATAACCAGAGTTGTGTGAAGCTGTACGAGAACCCAGTGTTTCATGACAGGTCAAAACACATAGAGATCAAATATCACTATATCAGGGATATAGTGCAGAGAGGAGCTGTGAAGCTCCTGTATGTTGCGACGAACGAGCAGATTGCAGATGTGCTGACGAAGCCACTAGCTAGGGTGAAGTTCGAGTACTTCAGAGAGAGACTTGGCGTGCTTCAGATCGAGGATACTTCGAGGAAGAAGTGATGGACACATTTGATGAAGCCATTCCAAGCATGTTGGAAGGGGGATCCTTCACATGGCTGTGGATGTAAGCGCTGGATGATGTGTGCTTGGACCATGTATCTATATATGTATCAGGTGGATACATTGTATGGTTAGGTAGATCATGTATGATGATAGATACTTGGTATGCATCAGGTAGATGCACTATATGATCAAGATGATCATGGATGATGAGCTTCAGGATGTTGCTCCAGATGATATGCAGCAGGATGTTGCAGTGATGATGATCAGGATGATCATGAGTACATCAGGATGATGTATGGTGAGTATCAGGTTGATACTCTATGGCCGTGGATCAGGTTGTGCAGATGAGCATGTAATTCGGAGCCCTGGGATATTTGCAGATGGTCTTTTGAGGTTTTGCCTATGGCATGTAATTCGGTGCCCTGGGACATCTGGCAAATGCTCTTTCGAGGTTTTGCTCTGGGAGGACATGTAATTCGGAGCCGTGGGAGATCTGCAGATAGTATTTCGAGGTTTTTCCTATGGCATGTAATTCGGTTCCCTGGGATATCTGGCAGATGCTCTTTCGAGGTTTTGTCCTATGGCATGTAATTCGGTTCCCTGGGAGATCTGTTAGGTTGGGCTGTGTGCCCGTAATCAGTCCTGGGATGCTCTTGCGAGGTTTTGCCATGACCACATGTAATTCGGAGCCCTGGGAGATCCTATAGGTAGAGCTGTGTGCTCATAACAGCCTGGGATGCTCTTGCGAGGTTTTGTGGTGAGGTCACATGTAATTTGGAGCCCTGGGAGATCCTATAGGTAGAGCTGTGTGCTCGTAACAGCCTGGGATGCTCTTTCGAGGTTTTGTGACGCACGTAATAAGTCCTGAGGATTCCACAGTATGGCCGGTGATGATGAAGACCTGCAGGTGGTGAGCCTACATCCAGCATGAACAAGGGCTGGCTCTGTAGAACTTCCTATGACGAGATAGTACACACTTGATGATGACCAGTGGAGATCTAGATCGAGCTATGATCCAGATCCAGTTATGATGACTCCAAGAGATCCAGATCGAGTGATGATCCAGATCCAGTCCAGTGATGTTGATCCAGATCGAGTGATGATCTAGATCCAGTGATGCCATTTTTGATGATCCAGATAGAGAGATGATCCAGATCCAGATGACTTGAAGATGAAGATGACTCAGAAGATCCAGCTGATACAGAGAAGAAGACCAGTGCTGAAAAATTGTGTCGAAAGAATACCTTCCTAGTTAAGAGGGAGTGTTGATGTATATGTAACTTCAGAATGTATTCTTATATGTATTTTATATATTGTAACCCGATGTTTATTCCAGGATGTTTCTATTATGCATTTGAGTCATGTGGTCATGCCCCGATGTTCCGATCAGGAGGATTATTAATGTAAACAAGTCTTGTCAAGTCATTAGGTAAGTCCCCACAGTTATGGGGCACTTGAGTTATTATACACTAATTAAGGTGTAGGCTCGAGTAGTAATTATTAGGTCGAGCCTACGTGTGAAATGGTAATTCAAGTGAACGGACTAATATAAATAGAGAGGGTGAGTCTCTCTATTTATCACTTGCTCTCTCAAGTGTGGCGCACCTTTGGAGAAGGAAATATTTGGCTTGACAGAAGACAGAAGGCTGTTGTTGTGTTGGGAGGTCATCTTACTGTTTTGGGATCACATCTTGTGGTGATACTATCTTAGAGGAAGTTGAGGGGTTTTCTCCATTTATGGTTTCCCCTCCTAAAAGCTTTGTGTCTCTTGTCTCTTGTGATGTGCTTATGTTATTGATGTGCTTGTTATTCTCTCAGTGAAAAGATCCTAACATAATGCTAGCTTAAATGTTGAAAAACTAACACATATCCTTCATTGCATCATTTAATTCTTCATACTATCGAAAATAAATTTATTTTATTTGGGAGATAACAATGTAAATTTCAATTATTTTTTTAATTGTTGCATGAATTATTCAGATCATTTACTAGAATAATTCAAATTGCCAAAATCTGACTTAAATAAAATATCCTTAAATTATACTTTGTAATATTTTTTAAGAGTAATTGATAATTGTATTATATCAAAATGGTTGAAAAATCATGTTCAGAAGCATATAATAAGTCTTCATTGTATTATATCAAAATGGATAAAGTCATGTTCAGTAGAATACAATAAGTCTTACAGAAAGAAAAAAGTTGTCAATATTGTCAAAGAATGAAACATTCAAAACTGCTTCATAAAAAACCATCTATGAGATTGTCTAGAAATCCTAAAGAACCATCTATGAGATTGTTTAGAAATCCTAAAGAACACGTAGTGCTATACTTCCTATATAGAAAACTGATAAAATAAATTACTCATGGCTACTTGTTAACATGACTATATTGCACAAGAGTATTGTTAGATCGAAATCCGGATGGAGTTGATTATCCAGAAGGTTCTTGGATGAAGCGAAGGTTCTTGGTTGAAGATCAACACACTCCTTGAAGATCAACGGCAGGAAGAGCAAGATCGTCGGCAGGAGGAGCAAGATCAATGTACTCCTTGAAGATCGACGGCAGGAGGAGCAACATACTCCTTGAAGGAGGAACACTTGGCATTTTGTTTAATAAGTGTAAAGTGCTGAGCATATTCCTTTAATATTGTAGCTGACGGTATCAGGATATGAAATATCTCCTAGGATATGGAGTTATGACAGTTCATTCTGTTTAACGTGGGGTTTTATTTATGGGATTTTTTGGAGCTTTAATTTGATGGATTAGTGTTTTTTACTATGGTGATACTAGCTTTAGTTTTTTTATTTTGGCGGTTTTTTGGAGGTTGGCCAATTTTGGTTTTGAGTGCATTGATTTTGGACGTGGTGGATCTGTTCATTTAAACTATTCTTTATCATTTTTTTGCACCTTATTCATATTGTTGCACCACGTTGGTATTCATGTCGCTTTAGGACATGAAAGCACTGGCGTGCACTCCTCCCAAAACACAGCAGGCAATCAAGCCTTCGGAAGGGAGTTTGGCATGTTTCTCGTCAGTTGTTTTTCCATTGTGCAGAGAGGATTTCTCCTCTCATGAATATTTTGACGAACATTATGATTTGAATTTTACAGTGGGATTAGGGGAAAATGGTGTGGATTTGTCTAATAAGGAAAAGGATCATACTGTTATTCCTTTGGGACCTACGCTTTCTAAGCATAACGTTGTTCATTAAACACATAAAAACATATGGGGCATTAGTAAGCCCAAATGGCATAACAACAAACTCATAATGGCCATATCGAGTTCTGAAAGCTGTCTTAAAGATGTCTTTGTCTTTAATCCTAACTTGATGATATCTAGACCTTAAATCTATTTTCGAGAACACCGTGGCTCCATGTAGTTGATCAAACAAATCATCTATGCGGGGCAGCGGGTATCTATTTTTAATGGTCATCTTATTCAACTGACGGTAATCTATGCAAAGTCACATGTTCCATCCTTTTTCTTAACGAAGATGACAGGTGCCCCCTAGGGAGACACACTAGCTTAGATATACTTTTTATCAATTAGTTCTTTTAATTGAGATTTTAATTCATTAAGTTCAAGTATGTTCATTTGATAAGGGGCCTTTGAGCTAGGTACTGCACCAGGTACCAGCTCAATAGTAAAATCCAATTCCCTTTTCAGAGGTAGTCTCGGAATTTCTTCAGGGAATACATCAACATATTCTCTTAAGACTAGTATGTTGTCCAATTTTAATTTATCTGTCTTATTTAGATTCTCCTCATCAATTAGTGTTACTGCATAAGCTTTACAACCCTTCCTAACAGCTCTCTTAAGCTATAGAGCAGAAATCTGCCTTATAGTGTTTTTTCTAGGGATTCTTTTTACATTTACTGGTTTTCCATCATTGTTTAAACATGTGAAGGTTTTATCATAACAATTTAAAATTACCCTATGTTGTTCTAACCAATCCATACTGATCAGTCAATCATAAGAACCAAGTGGTAATATATTAAGCTTCACAACAGTTTCAAAATGATCCATAACTATTGCACATTCTTTTACAAAACAAGTTACCTTTCTTTTAGCACCAGTGGCTAACTGAACTAACCAAGAATTTTCAAATTTTTCAACAAGCAACTTACATTTTTCTACCATTTTAGGTGAAATATAACTAAGACTAGCTCCTGGATCAATCAAAATAGCTATAGGGGTTTGATTTATCATACCTTCTACTTCCACCATGGAAGTTTGATATTCTACTTGTCGATTCTCCAAGGTTGCATTGATTCTAGGCATAGTCCTCGCTAATTCTCCAACAGTCATCCCCTCCTGTATGGTATGAATATTACTAACAGTCTTTTTCCGATTAGGACAGATTGATGCATAGTGTCAGCCATTACACTCCCCGCAATTTATAGGTTCTTTGCGCTCAAATTTCTTGGTGTAATTACCATGGTTATTAGCAAATTCTTTACCCTTAGAGTTATTATGATTGCTTGGTGAATTATTCTTATTCCCTTGGAAATTTTTGTTAGGAAAATTTCTGGCTTTATTGTTCTTATAATTTCTGTTGGGCACAAATTCTTTCTTCTTTTAATCATACTGATTATTCTTCTTCTTGGCCTTCTAGTTGGCCATGCTTTCCTTTTTCCGATTCTATTCATAACAGAAGTTGGCTTTCCTCATGGCTTCTTCCAAAGTCTTTGGGTTTTCATGCTCAATCCTGTCCTTAATATAATAAGGTATACAATTGAGGAATCATTGTACCTTTGGTTTCTCATCTACAAGGTATGGCACATACCTAAGTAGACTTAAAAACTTGATGTTCATATCTTTCATTGCCATTGATCCTAATTTAAGCTCATAAAATTCTTTTGCTCTCTTTCATAGTATTGCTCAGACATAAATTTCTTTTTAAAATACCTCTTGAAGGTACTCCAATTTACATTCTTCTATTTCATTCCCTTAACTCTCTTCAAGTCCTGCCACCAAATATCAGCCTTTCCTGAGATTGTAGATGGCCATTCTAGCCTTTAACTGGTTATAATAGTTATATATTTGGAAGTATTTCTTCATCCCAAATAACCAGGATTCCGCTTCCTCCCCCTTCTAAGTCTCTCCATTGAATGTTGGTGGTTTTATCTTCTTGAATTCCCCAGAAATTTCCTCATAAGGTTTGTATTTCCTCCTTTTAGTGTAATGGTTGTCATTACTACTATCACTAGTAGAATGGAAATTTCGTTGTTCACCAAACACTTATGAGGATGAACTACTTTCATTTTTAGTGTGTTTCATATTTTTAATTTTATGTTGATGACTAGTATCTTCTGATTCAGTTCTTCTACCCCTACGCTCAGTTTGAAACCTTTCTGTTAGGATCTAATTTATCTCCTCTTGAGCCCTCAGAATCCTTTCATTCTCTCGTTTTACAGATTCCATTTCAAATTTTAGGTATTTTACTGTTTGTAACAGTTTTGAGGAATTGGTAGTTAAATCTTATGGTATAGGATCTCTTGGTAAGTTTTATGGTTCAGTAAATGGAGATTCCTCCTCTACATATTCTTCCAGCCTTTCCATACCTGTTTGTTAAACTTCAGAAACAATTTCTCTGTTGAATAACATTTAAAAGAAAATACATCAGCATAATAATTCAATTTATTGTTTCATAAAAGTTAGATGGGCTTCATCAAGGCCTAGTGTTTGAACCTTGTGCTCTAATACCACATGTCAAAACCCCAAATTTTCACAAAAATTTAAAATTTTTAGATAACATAAAATGTTTACAGTTGCAATTAGATAACTGCTAGCAACTAATAGAAGAAATGAAACAGAAAATAAAAGTAACCATTAAACTTTAACACATATAGATTAATGTTGTTTTAAATTTGATATGTGATGTAAGTAATCTACATTCGAATAATTAGCTGTACTGATGGTTTGAATGTCAAGTAGGTGAGGATTCATTTTCTAGTTGGGGCTTACTTAGCGATTGCTAACGTATCTAGATTTCTGGATCTTTACAGGCTTAACAGGTAAATTTTGACCCAGTAAAAGTTTATTAAGGCGTTAAACCATATATACTTCTTTTCATATAAAAGTACTGCTAGAGTAAAAGTTTGCCTAGAAGACTCAAGATCCTGCAAGGTAAAGTAATGTTTCTTTTACTTGATTCACAATATGGTATTACCTCATCTTTGTGTCGTAAGGGTTATTAAAGTCACCCTACTATTTCTCTTTTTTCAAAAAGATCTTTAAGATAGATAAAACCTCCTTCTAACTTTACTCTAAATGATTTCCAATTCTTAAAAGAGCTCATGATATAGTTTCATAACTCTTCCTTGGGCATAAGAGTCTATTGCTATTATTATCAAAATAATTAAAGCACTGCTTATCATTATAGAAATTGACCTAAGCCTTTCAGACTAAATCCTACTATGTACGTTTTAGATCTATTTTAATTAGGCTTCAATATAGTGAATTTATCAGCTTAACATCGCCCATAATTTTAAAGTATCCTCAACATAAAAAAAATATCGTCAAGTTGTGACTTGAATTCCCATTTTCTTTATGACTAACATCATGCGATAACTTCACATTACCCTACAATTTACTTAAATGTAAAATTAGTGCAATAAAATCCTAATGAGTTTACTATTCCAAACTCCAAATTTTAACTTAATCTTGATTCAAAATCGTCTTAGAACTTGGTAACTATTATGGAGTCAAAGATCATGTACTTGTAGGCTTTATATCCTACCTCTAGTACTATAGATCCATTTTTAAGAGTAGGAGCTATTCCTGTATATAAATGTTACTATACCTATATACACCTTATTATTTTAAATCTAATTCCTATAGCTTAACAATCATAGTTCATGATTATAAGACCAAGCTAATAAAGGCATTATCAATCCTGTTCAAGCTTCTACTCTCCTCTTGATCTTTTCTTATAAGTTTGATTATGAAAGGTTATAAGATCCTTACAAAACTAGGCATCAAAATCATAGATAAAAACTTTGAGAAACAAGTGCATCAAATCCATATGCAAATCGGTTCTTTACCAAAGCTATTTACAAGGTTTAACATTAGATTAAATGGTAGCACAAACCTCGTTCATTATGAAGGCTTGACTTCATTGTGACAATATTATGATATTGACTTTATGTATAAGATACATTATCATTGTATGCAATGATGTGAATAATTGACAATTATTTGATCTGAAATAATGCAGTGAAGACTATACAAAAGAACCCACCATGATGTGGATCGAAATGTGGGCACGTGGAACTCTCCTTGCCATGCAATACTTGACTTAAAAGCTTACCTTGCAACCCTAGTCCACATTGTTCAGTGAGGGTTTCGGTCTCTACATGGTTGGGTTTATTGCGGCCATGAGGGCTTGTAGTTACTCACCTCCATCTCCACTATCTGTGTATTTTTTTAAAAGAGTCGTTGTTTAGGGTGAGAGTTGTAAGTCATAGCTTGTGAATGAGTTGATTCTATAACCAATCTTGATGTGTGTGAAGATTGTATTACACAGTTGATAATTTCAGTGTTGAAATTTGTGGTTTGGCCACTGCCTTGCCTTGCTCTTGCTCTAGTTGTCGATGTGGTTGATATCTCGAACTCTGCTACCTCCTTCTCAGGTGCATATGAGGGTTGTTGTACTCGTGGTATCGGTCTGCCTTTTTCATGACCTCGGCCTCGGTTTTCAGCATTAAAGGTAACCCATCGTTGTTAAGAAGTTGAGAACTAAAAGAATTTACATTTTCAATTCTACGCTCAAGTTTTTAATTAAATTTAGGTTTTCAAAATGCAAGTGATAATTCGCATAACATTTGGAAGGAGCCACTTCTCATTTGGACCGGCATTCAGTCTACCGGTAAGCCCCGGTTATAAAATAGCCTTCCCTGCTTGTACAGACTTAGGGGAATTGTTTATAGTTGGAAGAAGTTACAGCACGATCCTTCCCAGTCTTGGGTTATTGTTCTTCGGTTTATGAGTTTGTTTTCGTTTTAAAACCCTTGCTTACAGCAGGGTGACTCCGGCTCAATGCCGTGACTTGTAATGCTCTCCTCTTGTGAAAAAAAAGAATTTTACAATGTTGTAAGTGTTATTATAAAGTCTGTTAGTTTTTTGTTTATTAAACCCCATATCACGATATGGGTGCACCGGCTCAGAGCTAGTTTTTGTACTCTGTTTAAGTTTTAAGCCTTTCCTCCTGCCAAGCAATACCCAGGGTTTTCCTTCATGCTCAGACTCAGTTTATCTAAATGCTATTATTGTAACTCTGTACACTTAGGGTATTTACCCTATTCGACTGTGTAATATTAATTTATTGTTTATTATTTGCTTTAGATTATTGATAATGATTTTAGGACTGTCATTCAGTCATGGTATAAATTGTTTTACTTCTTGGCTCATGAATTACGAGCTAAGGTTTCCTGAATGAAACCCTTGTTTAATATCATTCTTTTAATTAATTTAAGTAGGTTTTGTTACTTGTAAAACAAATATTGTTTCAGTTAATATTACTATCTGTATATAATGAAATTTCTTAAATTTGCATCTGTATATAAGTATTTTTTATGAAGACTGTAACCAGTCTACAATAGTTCAATTTGTTTAATGATAATGTTCTAAATAATAGATTTATAGCTTTTTTTTTCTTTTATTAAAACAAAGAAATTAATCAAGGGTTTCGACCCTGTAGTTACTCTTGCAGGTATAAACCTGTTAATAATTACAGAACAGTTCTTACATAGATGTGTATCTCATTTATGAATATATTATTATATCATATTCTTATTGTTTAATTTACTGAAGTTGACAGGTTAAAAAATACTCATAATTCAGCTTCTGTAACTTAGTTTAGTTTTCTCTTTATGTTTTACATACTTTAGTAATTCACTAATTGCTTATTAGTAAATGTTAGACTTAATTTAGTTAATGTTATTAGTAATTAAGCCATATGAATAGTAGTTATATCTTTAATGCACTGAATGTAAACAAAGTAGTTTAGCTACATTTCCTTTACTGCATAAGCAACTGGTTATTTAATAAACATAAAGAAAATATGTATACAACATAACACTGTTTACCCTCCTGCATATTTTAATTTGAAATGAAAGTATAATATACTGGTGTATAAACATATCATCTTAACTACTAGTGTATTCTCTTAACATAATTATTCTTCTACCTGTAATGGAATATGGCTATTTCATTACCAGTATATTTACATAAACAAGGAACATAGTTAACCAAGTTGTAATTGGTCTTTTTGATAATAACCTACATACGGCAATAAATTACTTTGCTAATATGAAATGCCTAACACATCTAATCATTTCATTCTCTTATCATTTCCTTCATCTACTTTTAAATACTCTATCTGTGCTAGAGTACGGTCTGGTCATTCCAGATGTGGAAAAACACAGATTATAATTATTTTCCATCTATTTCATGTTCATTCTTTCAATAAACTAAAATATTACTAACTCTGGTAGTTCACAACTAAGCATTTAACATTCATTAACTAGTCAGATTCACATTTTACTATTTAACACAATAACGCCATAGAATGTAGAACCTGATTAAGATGGACAACAACAGCGTTAGGAGGCCGTTCCTCCCTACCAAACTCCTGGAGCGCGCTCAAACAACGTTTCCTCAAGACCCCTGAGCCTGTTTCTGGTCTTCTTGGCCGAGAATTGGTGGAGCATGCAAACAACAGACTAGCCTAATGACTCAGTAAACACTCTGCACTCAGTAGTAAGATCCTTCAGCTGAAAAGATGCACTAGAACACTTAGCAGTTGACCCCTCAAACTCTTTCCACAAATTCCCTTGCCATTGAATTTCTCTAAAGTACATTCACCTGAATGATCACTTCTCTAGAATGAGCAGCCTCATCTCTCTTCAATGGGTATTTTTATAAAGATTGCCTAGGTCTTTTGGGTCAGTTATCATTAATTGAGCCACCTGCTCTGATCCCACTTTCTTGGGGGATCATGACCCCAAATGTAGGGAGGTTGCCACCTGCAACAGTTGGAAGTGGTTTGAGGATGTTGCCACATGTCTGTTTTCTCTCCACCCAGTCTCCTCCACCAATTTTACCAGTAAACACTCTTTTAACAGCTCTCCTAAGTTGTTGTCTCTACCTTTATTTATTTATAATTAAATATTCAGAATTACATTAAATATCCTTGACTCTGATGAGTCATTAATTACAACTTAGCATAAAATATAACATATTGTCTTTAAATAAAATCAAATAAGATAATATTGTTTTTTGCAAAATTGGGGCATGTGACAAATCAGTTTATTGATGTCTTATTTTTACAAGAAATTATGGGGGATGGGCTCAGCTTAGCTGGTGAGCTGGAATTATTGCTTTCTGGTTGGGTTTTATTTCATTGGATGCTAAAGGGAAGTCCAGAGGTTTGTTATTAGGTTGGAGAATTAGGCATTTTCAATTGTTAAGTGCGTGGGCGGTGGATTCTGGTTTATTTGCATCCTTGTGTTCTATTGAAATGAAGGAGTTTTTCTATTTTATGAATATTTATGGGCCCTATCTGGATAGGGTTAGGTTTTGGAACAATCTCCTCTCTTTGGAATGTCTTAAAACTACTAGATTGATATTTGGGGGAGATCTGAATTTCTCTTTGGGTTGTTCGTAAATTTGGGGTGAAAAGGCTCGTGTGGATAGTTTATCATATTTTTTCTCTGAGAATTTGGATGCTTTTGGTCTTGTGGATGTTGTTCCACATGTTTTAGCTCCTACTTTGTCTAATAGAAGAGTCGAAAATGAAAATATATGTAAACAATTGGACAGACCTCTGGTATCAGCTGATTTTCTGGATTTAGATTTGCATCTTTGACAATGGGTGAGTTGTGGGGGGGATTCTGATCATCAGCCATTTTTCCTTCAAATATTATCCAATAATCCTGAACAACAATCTCCTTTCAAATTTAATGCCCATTGGTTATTAAATGAGGATTTTGTTGACTTACTTAAGGCTTCCTGGATTGTGTATGTGGATAACCCTTTGGTTTCTATTACGTCTCATTTTGTGGCTAATCTAAAAATTATCAAGGATGTTTCTATTTCTTGGTCTGTCAAGCAAAAGGTTCAGGAGACCAAGGAATTAGTGGAAATTGAAGGTTTAATTGTAGATTCTTTTAACAAACCTAGTTTTGGTTTCTCTACTGTGGCTGATAGGATTTGTCTTGTTGATTTGGAGTCTCGTAGAAGAATTATCCTATTAGTTCGTGAGCAAGAAGCTAGACAGGAAAGTAGGGCTACCTGGATTTTATGTGGGGATGACAATACCTCTTTCTTTCATAAGTTTTCTAATCATAGAAAGAATATTAACTCTATCTGGAAAATTAAGGGAGATGATGGACTTGCAGTGGAAATATTTGATTCAATTGCAAAGGCTGGTGTACAGCATTTTGAGCATTTGTTTCAGGAAAACAATGTTATCCACCTGAATGGCACCTCTCCGTCCGAGTGCTGACATCCCTCATGTTGGCACACAAAAGGACATCTATGGATTGAGGGTTGCCCAAAACACTATAGATGGGCTTATTATGAACTACATTCACCATCCATCCAGCTGGTTATTTTTACCCTTTAGCTATGTCAAGTTATATACGCAACTCACGTGTTGTATGCGAGTGTCGGTTATTGCAGGTCGCGTATGGATGTATACGCAGGTTGCCCTTATAGCAACTCACGAATCATACGTGAGTTGTCAGTCTTGATACCCGCGTATATGTCCCTTTGACATTTAAAATAAAAACACGCGATTACTTGAGATTAGTTAAGCCATTTACCTTAATCTCCTTAACTGTCTCAACCTCCTCAACCTTCGAAACTGCCTTGTTTCACCAAGTATAAATACAGGCCTTGGGGAGGGTGTTTGGTACATACACTTGGAGAGCAAAGTTATGCTGGTGGAGTTTATATAGAAGTCTTTGGAGCAGTGGAACTCATAATCATTTGACTGCAGAGGAGTCCTTGTCTCAGGCGTTGGGTTGTAATCTGAACTCTTTCATTATTGCTAATAAAGAGAATCCTTCTTCCATATGTGTCTTGAATGTATCTCATGTATTGTGGTTTTATAAATGCTTATGTTTCAGTATTCTATATATGATTTATCTAACCTACTTATATATATATGAATCATATTTTATTTGGAAGATTGACTCTTGACAAGTGAAGGAGAAGCATCCCTAGAGACTTTGGAGGAGAAGCAGAGCGGAAGAGGACAAGTAAGGATCAACCGTCGTGTATCAGGTAAGTCTTTCCTATCATCATATTTCCTTTACTGCATTCTAGAGTCGATTTCCTGCAAGTTTATTGAGTATGTTGGTAACCCCAGACCTTCGGTTATAAGGTGTTTATTCCTGGCGACTCAGCTGGGGAGCCCAGACTGTTGTAGGTTGTTTTTGTCACCCCTGACCAGTCTTTGCTTTGAAGTCTATGTGTGGTCTGTTACCCTGGTTCATACTTGTCACAGTGTTTGAAAGCTTGTGGATTTTTCTTTGTTTTTGAGAAAAAAATTGTACCTATACGCAGGTTGCTCTTCTGTACAGTCGCGTATAGAGGCCTGCATACGCTGGTTTCTCTATTGGATAGTCGCGTATAGTACGCGGGTTTCCCTTCTATACAGTCGCGTATATGCCTGGAAATAGGAATTTTTTAAGTTAAGGTTTGCTTGTCCTTGTCTTTGCATAATTCCTGTTTATGAGTTGATTTTCTTTATGAATACTGTGCTGCTTGTCTGAAGACCTTTGGTGACCACATTTTGTGCTTTTTTACGAAGCTCTTGAGTTTCATTTGCTTGGCTTATTTTCTGTTTGCATACTGAAGTAGCTTGGCTTGTTTGGGATTATAAGGTGAAGTGTCTTTGTCCAGATCAGTGATCAGGGTCTTGGGCATTGTTTTTTTAGTCTGTCCTTTGACAGTGGTTGGTTGTCACTTGCCTTTATAAGTTTACAGTGATTTTTGTCATTGTGTGCACCCAAGCTAGGGTTTCTAGCCTTCCTTTGTTGGTTGTTTCTTGGTTCTGTTAGCCTATTTTACTTCAGTTTGTTGGTTTTATACAGTTAATAAGATTCAAGTTTACTCAAGTATAGTGCATTCTAGGTGCATGGTAGAGTTTTGAGCATTTTTAAAAGTGTAAAGAAAACATTGTTAAGCTTTTGCATTTTGTTTTTTGCATAAGTAGTGTTTATTTCAATTTAAAAATATAATCTCAAAAGCTACAAAAAACATAGGCTTAGTTTCTTTTATCGTTGCATTCAGTTCATCAATATATATTTGCAAAAAAGAAAAGAAGTTTGCTTTAAATAGTGGTAATTTGCTTTGAATACACCTTTACTTTTATTTATTTCTTATTGAGTCAAAAACACCATAAGTATATCACTCCATTTCATTCTGAGTAAGAAACAACCCTTTAAAATGAACGCATAATTAAAATTTACTAGTAATCTTTTGTGGCCTTTCACCTACTAGCTTAGGCTAGACTTGTGGGCTAGGAAGTGTAAACTTCCCACAAGTTATAAAACTCAGATGTAGTGGGCCTTTCTTTAGGTAAATCCTTGACTTTATCAACTGTATCTGGGAAGCTCCTCTCAAACGGGAGTCAAGCATGAGGCCGCGTGGAGGCTTGGACAGAGGAGATAACCCTCTGAATCCTTGTTAAAGCGTAGATCAGGGATTTTACGCATCTGGGGATTCTATCCTAGACAGAGTTTCGGGCTCAGTTACCCTGCCCATGCATACGAGTCAAGCTTGCAACTGTCCCCCTAGACTATTGGTATAGCTTAGGTAGCCTTTAGTCTCTTGAATTTTAGGGTTCATACCTAGGTAAACCGGAAGGCTATTTTTGGTTCACCTTGAACGGGCTTGGAAGGTAACCCTTGTTGAAAGTGTAGGAGGGCGGTTGGGTGATTCCTCCGCTTGTGCCTAAGAACCACTTCAAGGACTCCAAGTAATCGTTCATCAGCTTTCTTCGGGAAAGTATATCTTTTACCCTTGTTTGATTGCTTGAGGCTTTAGGATTTTTATAGTGTATGCTCTGTGGTTTTGCCTGTGTTTAGTTGGCCTTAGGGTGTGATTTGTCAAATTTTCAATTATGGAGGACCAACCTCCTAGAAGGTCAAGAAGGTTGAGAAACCTTCCTCCTCTCACCACATTGGAGCCTCCACCTCTACACCAAAGGCGGAGATTGGACATAGACGGTTCATTTGAACTGGTAGGAATAAGTGAAGTTCTCGATGAACCAAAACTGATAGCTAACCGTTTTGATCTTGATACAGTTGAGATAGAAGAATTGCAGACTGACGAGTTTGCAAGAAACTTTAACACACCCTTGATTGATTTAAACGATCCTATGATCGTTCAGGTTAGACCTTTTGATTCACCTGTATTAGGTGTCCCTGTGGGTAGGATCATGGCTTCTATGGAAGAAAGTCCTTTTGTGTTCACCTCAACCCTTCCGGTTGAAGGGGTACTACCTCCCCCGGAGATTATGAATATTGCAGAGTCTTTTCCTACCTCTATTTCTGATTTGGAGAATGAAGAACTTATGCTTCCTGTTTCTTTGTTGGAGATTGAAACTGTTTTAGCTGTAAGTAAAAATGTAGCTGTAAGTAAAAATGATAAGAGTCTGGGTCCGGATGGGATCCCCGTGGAGGTTTATCAAGTGCTCTTTGATGTCTTGGGTTCGGATATGTTAAAAGTTGTTGATGATTCCTAGAAGTATGGTAAAGTACCTACTACTTTCAATTCAACTTTTATTGCATTAATTCCTAAGATTGATTTGCCTAAATCTTTTGAAGATTTTAGACCAATCGCTTTATGTAATTTCTATTACAAAATAATTGGAAAGATTATATCGATTCGTATAAGGAAGGTACTTGGAAGGTACATTTCTGGTGAACAATTTGGGTTTTTACTTGGCAGACAGATTCATGATGTTGTTGGGGTAATTCAGGAAGGATTACATACCATTTATGTAAAAAAATTGAAGTTTGTGGTTTTAAAAATTGACCTGTCTAAAGCTTATGACAGAGTCAAATGGACTTATCTGAGGATAATCCTTTCTAAAATGGGTTTCTCTGTTCTTTTTATTTCATGGATTATGAGCAGTCTTTCATCTGTCTCATTTGTTGTATTGATTAATGGAGCGGCTTCATCTTTTTTCAAATCAGGCAGAGGATTGAGGCAAGGCTGTCCTCTGGCTCCGCTTTCTTATAGTTGTTGAAGGATTGGGTAGGGCTTTATTGTCTGCAAAAGCATCTAGATATTTTCATGGAATATCTTTTGGGAATGATATTACATTAACTCATGTTTTATTTGTTGATGATATTGTCATGGTTTCTGATGGTTCTAAGCAATATCTATCAATTCTTTATGAGATTATGCAAACTTTTTGTAAAGCTTCTGGGATGCTGATAAATGTAGATAAATCAACATTATTGTACTCTAGGTTGGATTATGTTGAGTTGATTACTGTTCAGAATATATTTACCTTTACAGTTACTAAACTTGAAGTTGGTTTGAAATACCTTCGGTTTTATCTCAAATCTTGCAGATATTATAGCAAAGATTGGGATTGGATGGTGGTTATGTGGTGGTTAAGGTGGAAAAGAGAATCAAGAACTGGAGTTTCCGATGGCTTTCTAAGGGAGGTAAGCTCATTTTGGTTAAATCTGTATTAGAAACTATCCCAGTTTACTGGATGCATTTCTGGATACATATGGGCATTATTGAAAAAAACAGAAGATTATGTTTTAAATTCTTATGGGAAAGGAATTCAGACTCTTCTGGATTTCCCTAGACATCTTGGAAAACTTTAGCATGTCCAAAGTTTTTGGGAGGATGGGGGCTGAAGATACCAGTTCTATTTTCTAAAGCTCTTGCTGTCAAGAATGTTTGGAATTTTCTTCATGGAACGGGCCTTTGGGTGCAGATTTCCAAACAAAAGTATATTTATCCTTTATCCCTGTTGGATTGGATTCGTGTGACTGTTAGAAAGAAGAGATGCATGTCCATCTGCTGGAAAGTAGTGCTTTGATCATTTGACCTTATTGGTAACTTTCTTATTTGGAAGGTTGGGAATGGATCCAATGTTAGAATCGGAGTGGATCCTTGGGTTGGGTGTAAGTGGAGATACATTCTACCACTTAGTATGGTGGATAAACTTCATTCTGCTGGATTATATTTTCTTAATGATATTGGTTGTCCTGATATGTCTTTGTTGAATAATCAAGGTTGGTTTTCAGCTGCTTTGATTGGTCTTCATGAACAATAAGATACCACTTGCTGGAATGAATATTTGGCTTTATTAAAAACTAGTCATGTCAAATTGTCATGTGATGAGGATCTCCTGATTTGGAATCAGTCTAAATCAGGGAAATACACTCCTAGATCTGGTTATCTTCAATTAATGTTGGATAGACAGGTGGAGGAACTTTCTTGGTGGTGGAAGGTTCTTTGGAAGTTCAAATGGCCACT
This sequence comes from Pseudotsuga menziesii, assembly GCA_001517045.1. Lineage (NCBI taxonomy): Eukaryota > Viridiplantae > Streptophyta > Pinopsida > Pinales > Pinaceae > Pseudotsuga > Pseudotsuga menziesii. The sequence goes on from LPNX010844454.1 coordinate 375,139, forward strand.
TAAAGAAAAAAAAATTGCTGGTTTTTATTAAAGGATAAAGCATTAACCTGGGATGTTATTTGCTGTAAAGGTAAGGAAGGGCCTGGCAGATGCTATTTATGCAAAACTAATTCTGAGTCTAATGTACATTTAGGGGTGGATTGCTCTTATACCAGACAAGTGTGGATTATATTAGAAGCCAAGTTGGGGTTATACAATTTATGGAATGGCACTTTAGTCAGTCTTTGTCTGAAGAATTGGTATATGAAGGGAGAAGTGAAACAGATCAGATCTCTGCCTATTATTGTGTTATGGTTCATTTGGAAAGCACGCAATCGAAGTTGTTTTGAGGATTATGTTCTATCTCCTTTCCAGGTTTCATCTTTCTGTTTGGGTTGTTTGATTTCTTTCCCTCAAGACAAGATGATCAGAATTAGACATGTTGTGGAAGAAGTTATTGATAAATCATATCCTTGGGGATATTTTGATGGTTCGACATCAGGGGATCCAAAAATATGTGGTGCTGGGGGAGTGCTCTTTATATCTGATGATCACTATTTTACTTTCAAAGCTGGTTTGGACTTTGGAACTAATAATTTTGTTCAACTTATTGGGTTAAATCTTCTTCTTACTTTGTCTTTGGAACATAACTATAAGCACTTGCATATTTTTGGAGACTTGCAGCTTGTAATCAATTGGGATACTGGTAAGTATCGCATTAAAAACATTCAGCTTGCGCAGATTTTGCTTGAAGTTCACAGATTGGCATATTTGTACGAAACTGTGCATTTTATGCATATTTATCGAGAAATAAATTCACGTGCAGATTTACTGGCAAAAGATGGATCTAACGTTTTAAATGGATCTTGGCAGATATCAGAGCATCGAGGAGCTGAATGTTCCAACATTGTCATGCTTTATTAAAACTGTTCGTATAGCTGGTGCGAAAGCTGGAATTCATTGCTGAAGATAAGGATGCTCCTTTGATCTTGGATTAATTTTTGAAGTTAAATGAACAGTTTCAGATAACAAGTTTTTGGATAATTTGATGTTTTAAGGGTTGGACAATGCCCAGTTTTGCAAATTCTTTGATGCATTGAACATGTGTGTATAGAGTGTTGTTAATGCCTCTTTTAATGTTTTGTTAAGATTATAGATATATAATCAGTATTGGATATTTTCGTTGCTGAACAGAAATATTGACAATGGACAATACTAGCTATTGGTCTATCTGTGGATTGTATATGGTATATCAAAATATATATATATGGTTTTTTTTGTGGAAAAAAAAAAACTAATAAAATCTAAAGCCTAAGACAATGCATTATTGAAGACAAGAGGAAGATTGCGTTGGCTGAATTTTGTTCTCCAACGCAGTCTTCCTCTTGTCTTCAAAATTTACTACGTAAAATCATGAACAACTTAATGCACTATTATTATTAGTATATTTGTATAAATAAAGTAAGAAGCATTATTATTATTATTTGTATTGTTGAATGATTGATCAAATCTATTGATTATATACATTACAAAATGTAGTGTTATAATTTAAAAAGTTGAGAAGTTATTTATTTATTTATTTTGTATTATTTTTATAGGTAATATAAGAAGCATTTTTATATAGTTGAATAAATGATTTTAATAAATGATTCAAATTTTATATAAAAATCACTTTAAAATAATTTAAATTTAAATTATGTTAACAAATTTAATTTTAATAATTTAAATTAAGTTAACAATTTAATTGGAAGTATAATAAAATATACCAAGTTACACAAGTACAAGAGAAACCAAATTTGTCTCAATTCCATAAAAACATAAAATAAAAGTACAAATAATTTCAAAATATTCCAATTAACAAAGAAATACAAATAACTACTAACGTGCATGAGTTTTATGTTAAAAGTCTATGGAAAGATCCATACAAAATGTGATGTTATAATTAAAAAGTAGTATAAATCACAATATACATGATAAATGGATGTTAGCAATTAAAGATAAAACTATCATGACATATTTAGTATGACAATTTAATTAGTTTTCAATGTGATAACTATGGTATTTGGCAATCAATTTAGTTGATCACTGCATTTTTAATATAAAAATATTATTAAAAAATCAATTTATTTTTTTAAAGAAAAGATCATCAGAATTTAATATAAAATATTATAAATTTAATAACTATCTTTTTTGAAAGAATAATTTCTTTTTTAATGTCAAGGGTTTAGTTTTCAAAGGAAATATTATCACATTTTAATATAATTTTTTTATAAATTTGATAACTGTCATATTTAAAAGAATAATTTAGTTTTTAATGTCAAAGGTCTAAGGAAAGATCACCAAATTTATTATTTAAAATATTCTTGACCACATTTATTATTTAAAATATTATTGAAAGACCAATTTTCTTTTCAAAAAAAATCATCAGAATTTTATATGAAATATTTAGCTACTAAAGGTAATTACATCACATTTTAATATAAAATATTATAAATGTGAATGTAAAATATTATAAATGTGAATGGAGTAGATTTAATCTAGTTATTAATATAAAATATTGTAAATTTAAGTAAACTACGTCTGATCTAATAATTAAGAATATGTGTTTCCTTTCATAAATTCAAGTTTTATACATGAATTTTAATATATATATATATATATATATATATATTAAATACTAAGTTTAAATTTCAAAAATTGAATTTTAATACATAAAATAAAATCTTGCAAAATAAAATTTAATACAAAAAAGGTTCAAACTTCTCAAAATGATTTTTATCTCAAAAATTGAATTTTAACATATAAGTTTGTTGATTTTGTACTTAGGAAAGTGTTCTCTTAGTGACTTTGTGCATAAGTCACTAAAAGGGGAAAAGTGACATAACTCTTGCATTAATTTTTTGAGATGAACATTTGATTCACTTTAGAGATTAAAGTGACCTTTTGATCAATTTAAGGGGTGGTTGAGAGGAAAAAAATTAATGGAGAGAAAACGTGCATGTATTCTTATCCATTGATCTTGGATCACCAAAGTCAATGTGGGCCCTTGGATTTGGTGACCTTTCAGCTGCCCCCATGGGAAATACAAAAAGGCAAGGGAAAGGGAATTTCCCATTCATTCTTCATGAGCATTTGGAGAAGAGTCAAGTTCAAGATACGAGAGTTCGAGCTTGAGGGAGAAGATCGCTGGTACAAATTCCAAGACAATTTACACACCCTATAGCAGTGTAGAAATTGAGGTAGCAGGAAACTAACCGAGAAGGAGGATTGGGCATGCATTCCTAGGTGACTGGCATGATTTTCAAGGGAGTATTTTTCAACATTTATAGAGATCGTTGTCATATCCCTATGACGCCCTCGTCAATTCGATGACTAGTCGAGGTGTGTGAACACCTTGAGGGCAATGCCAGCTCAAGTGTTCGCCAATAGACTACACCTAAACCGTGTGGAAGCCTACTTTACCTAACACTTGCATTCATTCATCGCTTAGCTTGTTTACTGTATTAACCTAACTTCTAGACTTAGCCAAATACGTGCATCACAATAAGAAAATAAGCACAAGTCTGACAGGTGGTATTTCCAAACCACCGAACCCCTGTAACTTTGTATAACTCACAAATTTATGGAGTTGCCAAAATCAAAAGAGCTCCTGGTGGGCGTTACCCAGAGAATCCTCACCAAAATACAACTTTTAAAACAAGAGTGAGTTGACCCCTCCGTGGGCGTCCAACTCCGTGTGACTATCGATGGCTCTCCCTCGGATAATGTTTCTGAACAATCACGGACGATCCTCGGGAGTATTGAATTCTACCCTACCAGTGTCCTTCACAATCATTTTCTGAACGAGCGGGTGAAATACACCTGCGCTGCGGTTCGGTGACTGGAGTGCCTCCCGAGTCGCTTTCCAAGTGCACTAGACTGTGCTCTTTCCTCATTTCTTCCATGCCTTTTCAACAAGTGCCTTCATGCATTTATACTCGTCGTTTGGGAGGGCCCGACCCAAGGTGGGCACACCCTTGCTTAACGCTCACAACAATCCTTACATCGGCATCCAACCATTTAGTCGCACAATCGTTGGCCATGGTTTTGGGCGCTTTGTTCCATAAGCACTCTTGTCTAACTTCCCCACTTCTCTGTGTGTGGGAACTTCTAGCTAGTTCACTTCCACATTTGTCGTGCCATGTGTGGGTGTGTATTCTTTGGGATGTGTGGGAACTTTTCCAAGTGCACCCCACACTCCTTGTCGTCACTTCCCTTCGGTCCATTTGACTGTCCAACTCTCGGTGCTCTTCATAGATTACCTCCCTAATGCGCTTTCGTTTCAATGGGCTTGTCATTCTCCAAAGGTCAAGTGCAAGCGTCGATTGTGGGAGCACGCCCAATCATGGTCTGCATGCCCCACTTAGTGCACGTGTGTGTTCTGTCGTTTTGGGCAAGGTACACCTCGCTATACCTCTACTTAGCCAACCAAACGTCTTCTTACCCACATAGACTCCTAATCCAACCTCTTGGGTAGGAGTGCTTGCTCCTTTGGGTGTGAAGGTGGCATACCTTAGGATACTTGGTCTGATGGTTGTGAGAACCTCCCCCATTTAAGCTTGTTCTTTTCCTTGACAATGTCCCCAAGTCCCTGTCCTTGGGAACATGCTGCAACTGTTGTATGTGACCTTCGCTTCACAAAAGTGCTTTTGGATGGCTTGCAACTGTTGTTGCAACTAGGTGAGCTCTTCAAGAAAGATCCTGCATACTATGCTTTTTCCCACTTACTCTGCAACTAGTGCTTCATGCCTTTCCTCCTACTTTCGTCCATTGTGCACCTTGCGAGTACACCGATTGGGTAACTAGTCTAGCCATGGTGTCCACCTCATAAGAGGAACTTCGTCATTCCGAATCCAACTTTCCTTAGTCCATTTTAGTGTCCTCAAGCCTCCTACGTTTTACACAAGTCTCTCCTTGGAAACTTTTTCTTCGTTTCTAGTCTACATCTCCAAGGATCCTAAGACCTCACCACTATCACCAAAGGTAGTGAACCTAAGTGTTGTTTGGTTCATGTGAAGAGAAGTGGCGGGTAATGCCATGGGTCACCACCTTCAATGTCTTCTCCACACAAGTACCTTAGTGAAACTTTGATTCCTGTGTCATTGCACCCAAGTTGTCCCAACCAAGTCTAATTTAGTTCAGATCCTACAATTCTGAACACAGTTGTGCTCACATATGCCACTTCGTCACAATTGGTGTTTGAACCTGTCAAAGACACTTCCTTTGTATTTGTTTGTTGCAGCCTCTTCTTATCTCTCTTCTTAGCGCTCTTACACAATCCTTTGAACATATTGTTCATCTTCCTACAGACTTCTTGGTGCTCCAAAATTTCCAAAGTCGTTATCATACCTTGTCCTTCTTACACTTGAAGGTTTTTTTTTGCAACGAATTCCTTAGTCTTCCCTTCCTTTGGAAAGTGCTTACTTTCCAAGTAAGTGAGGACTGCCTCTGTTTCGTTTCGACAACAACCCACTTGTTCCAAACCTTCTTGCATCAACTACAATTTTGGGATGCCAACATCGTGAATGCAAAATTCCATGATATCTGTCACATCACGTGATGGGTAATATTCACTTGCGTTTCCTTCGCAACCACTGGCCTCCTCCAAAACTTGTTGTTCTCTACTTGCTTGGTTTAGCACCTCCTCGTGCCATCACTCATCAAGTTTTGGCATAACCAAAACTTCGTCATCCTTGCTGCTCAACAATGTCTCAAGTGTGCTTCCAACGATGACTCCTATGGTGTGCATTAGTGCAAGTAGCGAATTTCCACCATGGTGTTGTAAAGTGTCTCCCAAAATGCACAAGGACTCAACCTCCCTACAAATTGACTCCATTTGTTCTTCCAATGAAGTCTCCCCTCTTACCCAAAAATGACTAACTTCTTTGGCTGCGCTTGTCTTGTTCTCTTCTACCAAAAATCTATGGACTTGCTAGGGTATTCAAGTATCTGAACCGAGGACATGCTTGGAAACCACCCTAAATTTCTCTTTTGCTTCACGGGAAAAATCCATGCTCTAGACTCTCCCAAGAACACCAAGCGACCTACTTGTGGAACTGACACAGCACAAGCTAATCGAAGGAAATATTCTCCAAGGATCACTGAGTGATCGTCTAATAGAATGACTTCCAAATCCAATTTTCCATGGCATCTTCCAACTTTGAGTGGCGTTGTGTTTACTCTTCTCGTCATTGACTTCACCTCTGAATTCATTACCTTGAACTGGGCTTGACTGAATCCCCACAAACTGTGAAGGGATGTCGTAGTCTTGCTGATCACCAAGCTTTGAGTAGTGCATGTGTCAGCTAGTGCAGAAACTTTTAGGCCACTCGTTGTAGCTTCCAAAAAACTTAGGCTTTTCAGGATTGCTTCGTGACTCCCTATAGTTTCTTCGAGGAAAGCTTGAACTACCTTCATGGCTTCATAAATATTTTCTAAAGATTGAGGTGCTTCCAACACTCTCATTTATACTATGCTTGTTGTTGATCCTTTTTTACCAAAGGATACTCTCATCAGACAGTTCTTTTCATAGTGGTAAATCTCACAAATGTAGCGCGCTCAGTTTGTGTCTTATTTGGCACCTCTGTTGCTTCCGGTTTGACTCACCTTGAGTGTTTTCTTCCTTTCTCCAACCGCTGCTTGGTTTGAAAGTGTTAGTAACTAATGTGTCTTTGGTTTCATCAAAAGAACCAAGTCTTGGAATGCTTTTTCCATTCCACACATGATCTTCCCCTAGCACTCCTTTTTCGTATCCAGTAAGGTATCTGACAACTCTGTCCCTTCTTGCGAAGTTCCCTCTATGTTTTCCATGGAGATCTCCATCTTGGCTATACAACAAAGCTTTAGCTTCCCTGGGCATACTTTAAACATGCTCCACCCTTAGTTAGCCATAGGTTTCTTCAAACCTCAATGCTATTCCTTTACCAATTTTGGGCAGTGCTCCTTTTAGCAGTGCCATCACAAGTAGCTTGTCGCTTACTTGTGGGCGTGCCCAACCAAACCATGGTGTGAAGCGCTCATGTAAAAGTATCCAAAGTTCCCCATCATCAAAGAATTCAACACCTTTGTCACTTTCTCCCAAACCTTAGCACGTTGTTGCTACGACAATGTGTCGTCTACTGCTCATGGACTGTGGTGCGTCTACTTAGAGTACTTAGAGAACTTCATCCTTGTTGATTATTCTTTAAGGCTCAGCGCACCTATCGAACTCCTTGTCAACCTTGTCTTATGAAAAAATCTTTTTGGTCGCTATGATCATCTGTCATCCAATCGCGACGTGCTTTGCTGTCACCTGCTTCGTAAGCAGTGCATTTTCCACCAAGAACTTTCCTTCATTAACCCATTGCTATGAATGCACTGCCATGATCTAATACATGTCATGCAACTGAACTATTTGTTGCGGATGCTCTGATGCCACCTGTCAAGCCCTATGGTGCCCTCATCACTTCGGTGACTAGTAGGGGTGTGCGACACTGCCTGGGAACACCTTGAGGGCGAGGGTAGCTTAAGTGTTCACTAACAGACAATGCTTAAACCTTGTGGAAGCCTAATTTACCTAGCACTTGCATTCTTTCATCGCTTAGCTTGTTTATTGTATTAACTTTATTTCTATACTTATCCAAATATGTGCATCACAATAAGAAAATAAACACAAATCTAAAAGGTGGGGTTTCCAAACCAGGAAATCCTTATAACTTTGTATAACTTACAAATTTACAATGGGCGGAGTTTCCAAAAAAGGCAGAGCTACTAGTGGGAACTACCTAGTGAATCCTCACCAAAATACAACTTTTACAATAAGAGTGATTTGATCCCTCCATGGGTGTCCAAATCCGTGTGACTGTCGACAAACGCTTCCCCTAGATGTTGCTTCCAAACTGTCATGGGCGCTCTTCAGGAGCGCTGAATTCTACCCTTCCAATGTCCTTCACATGGGTGAACTACACCTTTTTTACGGTTCGCTAACTAGAGTGCCTCTCGAGTCACTTGTGCCAAGTGTGCTAGCCTTGTGTTATTTCCCTATTTCTTCCATGTCTTTTCAACAAGTTCCTTCATGCATTTATACTTGTCGTTTGGGTGGACGTGACCCAAGCTAGGCATGCCCTTTCTTAGATCTCACGCCAAGCCTTGCATTGGAATCCAACCGTTTGGTCACACGCTTGTTGGCCGTGGTGCTGGGCACTCCGTTCCATGGGCGCTTTGGGCCAACTTCCCCACTTCTTCGTGCGCGCGCTTTTGGCTTGTCTACTTTTGTGATTGTTGTGACCCATGTGGGCACGTCTTCCTTAGGATGTGTGGGATATTTTCCAAGCACACCTCATACTTTTCCTCGTCGCTTCCCTTCGGTCCACTTGATAATTTAGCTTCTAGCACTCTTCATATGCTACCTCCCCAAAGTGCTTCTATTTCGATGGGATTGCCATGCTCCCAAGTTCAAGTGTGGGCGCTAATCGTGGGAGTGCACCTAGTCATGGTCCATGTGCCCCACTTAGCACACTTGTTCATTCCGTCGTTTTGGAAAATGTACACCTCACCATGCCGCTACTTAGCCAACTGAACATCTTCTCTCCCACATGGGCGCCCGATCCAGCTATTCGAGTACATAGCGTACTCCCAAAAGACCGAACACCCAGAGCAACCACTCACACAAACAGATCACAGATCAACACACTGATTTTTTGATGTGTTTAAAACCCTCGAGAGGGAAACAGTCCACAGCCCCAGCCAAATAGCTACTTGGAGCAATTTATTAGGCAAAATAAATAAAGTTACAAATGAGCTTCTCATAATCGATCAACCAGACAAGGACCCTCCATGCTCTTTAAATAGAGATCATGCACCAATCAGGTGTTAAGCCACGGATCAAGGGTAGGTATGATCTAAGAGAAGTTGAACCGTTGGATCACTTTATCTCTAGAACATATCGTGACTGTTGGATTAGAATATTTACAAATGCACACTAAAGAAACACACTTTACCTAATGGATATATTACACAAGTTGATCTTAACTAACGCCTAAGTGTCTAAATAACCTAACATCCCCCCTTAAGAACAACTTGGGATAGGATTGAAGGATTTGCAAAAGTGACACTATTAGGAGATGGAAGGAGGCATTAGAGCCTATCCCCCCTTAATGACAAGTTCCTGAAATCCTAACATAGATCGAAGTTTAGAAAACTTCACTTCTGTAAGAGACTTGGTGAAGATGTCTGCAACTTGATCATCCGTAGGGAAAAAGAGCACTTCAAGAACGCGATCATGAACAAGATTTCTGATGAAGTGCATATGTAGCTCAATGTGTTTGCTGCGTTTATGTAGAACTGGATCATTGGAAAGCTTGATGGCACTTTGATTGTCGCACCAAAGTGGAGTAGGTTGCTGCTGCTTGAATCCAAACTATGATAGGCTCTGTCGAAGCCACAAAGCTTCCTGATTGGCATTAACTGCAGCTCGATATTCTGCTTCTGTTGGAGAAAGAGAAAGAGCTAGTTGTTTCTTACAAGCCCAAGTGATAGGTACAGATCCCAAACTAAAAACATAACCTCCAGTAGAATTTCAATCATCAGGATCGTCGACCCAATCTGAATCAATGAAACCAACCAACAAAGGTGTCCCCCCTGTACTGTAATGAATCCCAAACTGAATTGTACATCGAATATATCGAAGTATTCTTTTTGTTGCTTTCCAGTGACCACCATGAGGTGTTTGCATATAATGGGAAACACCACCAACGGCAAAGGAAAGGTCGAGATGAGAATGAGTCAAGTATAAGAGACTACCAACAAGCTGACGGTACAAGGTGGCATATACTTCAAGGGAAGTAAAAGTGGCAGAAAGTTTGACTCCAGACTGGAAGGGAGAAGGGGTTGGTTTGCAATATTCCATGTGAAAGCGACGAAGAAGGTCACAAGCATACTTAGACTGGGAAAGAAAGATTCCTTCTTTGTTTTGCAAGACTTGGAGACCAATAAAATAATGCAAATATCCTAAGTCTCACATTTCAAAATTTTGTTTAAGACTAGATTTCACATGGGTTAAAAGCTTAAGGTCACTACCAGGAAGGATAAGATCATCAACATATAGAACAAGTATGATGAGATGGTTTCCTACTTTCTTGGTATATACATTGGGGTTAGAATGGCATCTAGAAAAACTAGTGTCAAGGAGAAAGCTATCCATTTTTGCATACCAAGCTCTAGGAGCTTGCTTAAGGCCATATAAGGATTTCTTAAGGCGACAAACAAGGCTAGAGTTTTTATGAACATATCCAGGAGGTTGTTCCATGTAAATATCCTCCTGTAAATCACCATGTAAGAATGCATACTTGACATCCATTTAATGGACTTCCTAGTTATGTAAGGCTGCAAGGGAAATAACAAGGCGGATGGAGTTCATTTTTGCGATAGGGGCAAAGGTTTCATTGTATTCAATCCCTTCAACTTGGGAAAAACCTTTGGCAACTAACCTTGCCTTAAGTATTTCAACACTTCCATCTAATGCATACTTAGTTCTATAGACCCATTTACATTTGACAAGTTTTATTTTTTTTGGAAGAGGTACACGATCCCAAGTATCGTTCGCCATTAAGGAACGATATTCTTCATCCATAGCTGCATCCCAATCTAGATTTCCTGAAGCTTCTGCAAAAGTTTATGGATCATGATTCTTGGAAACTTAATCCAAAAGAGAAGAGGATCGCTAAAAATGGGAACGTGTTCAATGTTGATCTCTAGGATCACTGGCAAGATCACCAGTTGCTTCACATGTTGAACAGACCCATCGAGGAAGCAATGGTGTTGGTGCAACTGTAGGAATATGAGCAGGCGAAGGTGGATTTTCATCCTCACTGTCATCATCAGAAACTGGATTTGGGAATCTGTCAAGGAAGTTGGAAGGAGAAGAAGGCACAATCACCGAATCAGGCTCGCAGGCCAAAGATGGCACAACCATTGAGTTAGGCTCGCAGGCCAAGAGATTTTCATCAAATTTAACATCTCTTCTAATGATTACATCATTTGAATGTGGTTGAAGAAGTCTATAACCTTTTGCATCTTCAAAATATCCAACAAATATGCACTTTTCGCTTTTAGGCTGCAATGCTTTCCGTTTTTCATTCAGAATGTGAGCCCATGCTTCACTACCAAACACACGAAAATGACTTACACCTGGTTTAATTTTACTCCATGCTTCTTCCAATGTTTAACCTTGTAAAACTTTAGTGGGGGTGCGATTAACTATGTAATTTGCATAATTTATGGCCTTAGCCCAAAACTGAAGACTTAGTCCCTTAGATTGCATCATACAATTAGCCATTTCTTTTAAAGTGCGGTTATTCTGTTCAGCTACACCATTTTGTTGTGGTGTATATGGAACAGTGTGTTGTTGTTGGATTCCTTGTTCAGAGCATAAAGTAGTGAACTTTTTGTTAACATATTCTCCTCCATTGTCGGATCTTAACTTAATGATTTGATGACCAGATTTTTTTTCAATAAGGGCCTTGTAGGCCAAGAACATGTTAAATACTTTGCTCTTAAGTTTTAGGAAATAAACCCAAGTGCGTCTGGAGTAATCATCAATGGAAGTTAAGAAATATTTGAAACTAGAAAACGAAGCAGATGGAAGAGTACCACACAAATCACTATGCACAAGCTCCAAGGGAACCGAGGTGAGCCAAGAGGCACGTTTGTCAAAAATGTCCCGATGATGTTTTTCGAGTACACAACAGGAACAAACACCATCCCTCCAAGATACCATCGGAAGACCTGCCACCATATTGTCTTTACATAGTTGTTGCAATAAGCGATAATTTAAGTGACCAAATCGCTCATGCCAAAGTTTGTTCAAGTTATCACTATGAGCAACAAAAATTGAAGGAGAAGGTAGTGAACCAAAGTTGTTAAATTTGTACAACCTGGTAATATCATCAACAATACCTGTAGCTAGGACATGTTGAGGATCTTTAAAATCTTTTATTACAACTTGGTGAGGTGTAAACGTTACAATTTTACCTTCACCAGAATGAGTGATTTGATAGATTGACAACAAATTGCAGGAAACTCTTGGAACACATGGTACATCACTAAATTGACCATTTTCTACTGGAACTATTCCAGATCCTACAACACTTAGAGATCTATCATCACCAAAAAATATTTGTTTGGTGTTACATTCATGCATATTAGAAAAGATGGCTTGATCCTTAGCCATATGATAAGATGCTCCAGAATCAATGAGCCATTCATTTTGAGTAGAAGAAGAAGATGCAGTATCAGAATAACCAGAAGCACAAAGTGCATGTCCATGAGAGGTAGATTCTGAAATCAAATCTAGGTTGATGTGGTGCTTCTCCATTGCAAGGCTGCCATCTTCTTGAAAGACTTAGATTCATCATGATTATCTTTCCCGCAATAGTTGCAATGATGCTCAGTCTTATTTTCTTTTGGCTTTGATCCTTTGTCATTTTTTTAAGAAGGGCCTGACTGAGAGGGCTTGGGACCCTTGTTTGGCTTATTATTGCAAAAATTTTGTTCCTTCATAGGCTTGGACTTTTCTTTCTGTTGGGACAATAAGGCTTTCCCAGATGTATCTACATTGTTAATTATTCCAAGATGAATGAGTTTATCTTGCTCTCTAATTAAGGGATCACAAAAGGATTCAAGACTAGGCTCTTGATAGCTAGCTACAGTCAAGGATTCTTTCATGGAGTAAAATGTAGATACAAAAATAGAATATGTAGGTCCAAGTTTGGAAATAATATGATAAATACATTGTTTGTCTTCTCTCTTAATCTTTCATTATTTACATAAGAGTCTAAGAGTTTTATACTTAGATAAATAATCTTGAATGCATGAAAAATCACTTGGATTCAAAGAAATCAACTCATTCTCAAGTTGAAGTCCTTGAATTTCATTGTGTTTACCAAAAATGGATTCCAACTTTTCCCAAGCTTTATCAGGTTCATCAATTCCAAATATATAGAATCACAAATCAGTAGAGATTGACATCCTAATAAATCCATGAGCTTCATCACATCTATTTGCCCATTTTATTTTTTTATCATCATTAGTTGGTTCTATTTCTTTCCCTGAGGTAATTCTGAAAAGTCCCCTACTTCATAGAACAATCTCCACACGATATTTTCATGAAAAATAGTTAGAATTGATAAGTAGGATATCACAAGGGATGGCCATACTATAAACTAATGGCTAAAAAAGAAGAAACCAACTATCATGATGCAAAGAGCTCAAAAAATCAGGTTGTTTAAAAAAAACGACACTGAAAACTGATTCTGTATGATGAAGTTATGCTTGATCAAAGAAAATGTTGAAGATGTCCCCAACAGTGATGTGGCGGATATAAAATTGACCAACTAAAAAAAAAGAAACCCCTTCTTCCCAAGATGAACCTTTGACAATCACTTCAAGAAAGTTGCTTTAGGTGAATCACTTTTGTAAAATAAGTGATGTTCACTTTTACAATAATGCTAGTTTAAATAGTGCGGCAATAAAAAAAACTTAAGTGACTCACTTTTTATTTTATTTTATTTTTGAGTGAGAAGCACTTTCACAATAAAATAACTTAAAAATAGAAATTGCATGCACTATTAAAAAAGTAACTTAACAAGACTTGAACTCAAGACCTATTAAGGAATAAAACAACTTTGGACAAAGTGAGATAAGTTTAAAAGGTATGTAAAATAAGGGAATAAGGAAGGGTGTTTTTTTTTTATGCTTCTCTCTTGGTCTCCGTGCTTGTTTATTTTTCCTGCAAATCACACCACAGACCGAAAAACAAAAACAAAAAAACTTTTCCACGCTTTTGGGATTAGATCTCGTTAACTTACCCAGAAAGTCTATGTTTTCTCTATGTTTCTGATTTGTCGTGATTACACAAGGTGCATGGCAAAGAGCATACGCAGCCAAGAAAAACACTTTCCCTTTTTGGTTCTGATTCGCCACGTTCACGCAAGGTGCACGACAAAGAGCATACGTAGACATGGAAGGAAAACATCCGAGACAAAAAAATATAATAATAAAACTAATAAAAATATGAGTGCCTTTTTTTTAAAATAAAACAAAACCGTCACTGTAACATTATACCTTTAGATCTGTCGAAATGGGTGTTTCTGGATCAAATGGAAACGGTTTTCGATGAAATGAAAATAATTTCCCAATGGAAATGACGCTCCGGACACAATGGAACACCACCCATAGGCCACAAATGCATAGAAATTCAGAATCAGAAACCCTTTCAAAGTTTCGGCAACAACAGTTCAAGATCTAGATCACAACCGAAAGCAGCTCTTCATAAACGCTCTGATACCATGTTCAGGTACACAGGGTACTCCCAAAAGATCTAACACCTAGAGCATCCACTCACAAAAATAGATCACAGTTCAATACATCGATTTTTTGACGTGGTTAAAACCCTCGAGAGGAAAGCAGTCCACGACCCCATCCAAATAGCTACTTGGAGCAATTTATTATGCAAAAGAAAGAAAGTTACAAATGAGCTTCTCATAATCGATCAACTAGCCAATGACCCTTCATGCTCTTTAAATAGAGATAATGGACCAATTGGGTGTTAAGCTACGGATCAATGGTAGGTATGATCTAAGAGAAGTTGAACCGTCAGATTACTTTATGTCTAGAATATATCGTGACCGTCGGATTAGAATATTTAGAAATGCATACTAATGCATAGTAAAGAAACACACTTTACCTAACAGATATATTACACAAGTTGATCTTTAGTAACTCCTAAGTGTCTAAATATCCTAACACCAGCCTCTTGGGAAGGAGCTCTTTCTCCTTTGGGTGTGAAGGTGGCATCCCTTAGGATGCTTGGTCCGATGGCTATGAAGGTCGTACCGTTAATTTTTGGAGCAGTTTGTATAGTGAGAAGGTTGTACAATAACACAAATTTGGAGGCAGAGTGTGGCACAAAATTCAAGGAATAAGATTGACTAGGAAGTGGCATGAATTTATAAACTATGATTTGCAAAAATTCAAGACAAACTGTACCAGTATTGCACAAAATTCAAGGAGGAGGTCGTATTGTCCTATCCCAAGTACAGGCTTGAATTTCTATGTTGAAGACGAAACTAGTTATGATATAAGTTTGTCATTTAAATGTTGATAAATATTGTTGTACTATTTATTTTGAAGAATAAATAAATACTCTCACTATCTCTCACAAGTTCCCCCCCTAGGGGGTTTTTCCTAGGCCAATTTGGCTAAAATACGAAGTTTGAAATGTCACTGAGTGTGTGGTTGAGTTTATTTATATTCATTTGAAGTTGTAAATATTTCCTATGTGTTCATTTTATAGTATGCTCTAAGAGTAAAATCATAATTTTCAATTGAGTACAAAACTTTGGGTTGGGAATTACACCATATGCACTGTTGAAACTTGAACCTAGGTGGGAATGCAAAATTTTACATGGTGTCAGATCTTGTTCAAAGAGAAGAGGGGAAGAATTGTCAAGATGTGATTTCAGACTTTCATAGAGACTTTATTTTTTTCATTGGGCGTATTTTGAACATTGCATTTTCAGTGAGATGGATACCGAGTTGAGGTTGGAGGAGAGGTTGGACATGAAAACCAATTTAATTCCTTGGAAAGAAAGGATTGTACTTATTCTACAGGAGAATGAGTTGGGGGATGAAGTAGTGAGCAACACTTAACAAAATCTGGTGCAAGTACTTGCTTCTACTGATGCAACCATGTTGGAATCCTTCAATAAGAAGGACATCAAGTCAAACATGATCATCCTTGATGCAGTAAAGGACCATGTGATCCCACATGTGTCTGGTAAGGGCCATGCTTAAAAAATGTGGGATGCCTTAACCATTTGTACCAGAGTTCCAATGAAAATCGAAAGATGGTACTAAGAGAGAAGATGAAGAGTATCAAAATGGCCAAAGTTGAGAGTGAGACATCTTACCTTACTAGGATCACACTAGCGAGCTATGAGTTAGGTGTAGTTGGAGAGAAGGTTGAGGGTACTGAGATAGTGTAGATAACCTTGAATGGTGTGGCCAAGCCATGGGATTTTTTTTGGAGACCATTGTTTCCACATAGAACATGCCTTCATGGGATCATCTTTGGGATAAGTTTGTTCAGGAGGAAACCCAAAGAGGATATATGTAGGGGATATCTTCAAATAGTAAGGAGGATGAGGAGAAAGTGGAATTGACCTCCAAAGGAAGAAGAATCCAAGAAGGGTCCCAAGCAGGGTTGGGCCAAGCAACAGGCTGGATAGAAGAAATATTTGAGAAAAGTCAAGTGCTTTGCTTTCCAAAATTATAGGCACTGTGTTAGCGAGTGCCTAAACAAGAAGAAGAATAATAAATAGACAAAAACAGGAGTGGATATTAAGGAGTATGCAGCTAGATTTGAGAGAGATATTTCTCTCTGTGCTGGTCATTTAGATAGGGCATCCATTACTAGCGCAAATATGGAGGATGAGAGAGAGCATTCCTTATTAACTGGCCATTCTTTGGGTGCATCCACCACCACTGGAACTTGGTACATTGACGATGGAGCTTCAAGCCATATGACATGTGCGTAGGAGATGTTTTCAAAGTTCACATAGATAGGTTTGGATTTGGACGTAGTATTAGGGATGAAAAAATTGTCAGACTAGTTGGACATGGGACCATTACCTTTAAGAGGGAGTCTATAAGTCCCGTGAATTTAAGGGATGTCTTGTATGTACCTGGGTTGAAGAAGAACTTAATTTCAATTTCCATGATCGAGGATAGGGGACTTAGAGTGTACTTCATTAATGGACATGTGCATTTTTTCCCAAGGGATTGAGTCCATCTACTTATTTTTCATTTGGATTCAAATGTGGGAAGCTATACAAGCTCTTGTTTCATCCGTAATATGCTTTGGAACACAACATTAGCATTTATCTACTTGAGCTATGGACTAGGAGGATGGATCATTTGCATCATCCATCTCTGAGGATGTTGAGGGACATGGTGTCAAGTTTTCCTAAGTTCAACATAGAGCATAGGGTGTGCTTTGGGAAAGTACACCAAGACTGATTTTCTCAGCCGTGATAGTATATCAACGAGAGTACTTGATTTGATACAATTTCTATTTATGCATTCCAATGTCATATGTTTCTTTGAATTGTTATGAGTACTATGTTACATTCATCAATGACTTCTTCGGGAAGAACTAGATCTACTTTCTGAAGAAAAAGCAGTCTGAGGAAGTCTTGCAGAGGTTCCAAGAGTTTAAAGCCGATCTTGTTGAGAACCAGACATGGAGGAGGTTTTGGGTGTTGAGATCAGACAATGGGGGTGAGTGTACCTCCAATGAATTTGATGATTTTTGTAGATAGAAGGGAATCCAAATATAATTGATAGTCCCATATACTCTTGAGCAAAATGGAGTTACGGAGAGGAAGAACAGGAACATAGTGGGAACAGCGAGGGCGATGCTTTATGATCATATTCTTCCTTCATTTATTTGGGTTGAGGTATGTAGAAAGTTGTATACATTCAGAATAGGAGTCCCCATAAATCCTTGTGGTGTAAGACTCCTAAGGAGATGTTCATAGAGGGGAAGCCTAAGGTAGGCCACTTTTACATATTTGGTTGTATGACTTATTCTCATGTCCATTCTGAGAAGAGGACAAAGTTGGAGCCCACTACAGAGAAGGAAATTTTTGTGGGATGTGATGAAGCTTCAAAGGAATTCTACATATATCTTCCTCTTCAGAGGAAAGTTGTTGTGATGAGGGAGGTAATATTTGAGGAGGGGGCAGCCTTTCGGAAGTATTTTTAGTTAGATAAGGGGGAGAAACAAGCTTCCACACCTCAGGTGAGCACATATGAGAGTCCAACTACTCAGAGTGTAGGTTCATAGGTATCAAGGGTGATTGGTACATGGGTTATAGGTGCTTCAAGTTAAGGGACACAGTCTACAGGTTCACCTAGTAAATATTTAGGTTCTCAAATTATAGGTTCGCCAGTTCTAGCATCTGTTTCATAGGGTTCACCAGTTTCTAGGTCACCAAATATAGGTAGTATTACTCTTGAGTCTCAGTATTTAGAGGATGATACACCAATTTTGGAGGAGAATTCAAGGAAGAGGAAGCCCAAGTGGCTTAAGGATGCCCTGAAGGAAGCTAATCCTTTTGGAGATCCCAAGAGACCTGTACAAGAGATTCAGATGCTAGACAGAGTTGGCATACCTTTGGTGGACATCATTCATGATTTAGAACCTTCTACTTTTGAGGATGCATCCCAACATCATGTGTTGAGATATTCCATAATGGAAGAGTACCATTCCATCATGAAGAACAAAGTTTAGGATATTGTATCGAGACCCGAGGGGAAGTAAGTTGTGACTTCTCGATGGATTTACAAGGTAAAGCATGTTGCAGATGGTAGTATGGATAAATAAAAAGTTCACATTGTTTCACAAGGGTTCTCAGAAGTAGAGGGAGTAGAGTATGATGAGACCTTTGCACCAGTTTCTCCTTACACCTTGATTAGAGAAGTGATCTCCATTGTAGTAGAGATGGGTTGAAAGATCCACTAGACAGATGTGAAGACCACATTTCTCAATGGGATTATGTAAGAGAAGGTTTATGTTGAGAAGCCACAGGGCTTTGAGATTCATGTGAGAGATTCTTATGTTTGCAAGTTGAAGAAAGCCTTGTTTGGGTTGAAGCAAGATCTTAGAGCTTGCTACTCCAGGATAGATTCTTACTTGTTTTCGATGGGGTTTTAGAAGAGGGAAATCCTAACCTTTAATACATTTTGGTTGGTGATGATCCACTCATTCGTATGTTATATGTTGATGACTTGTTATTTACATGTGAGGAGAGGCACATTAAAACATGCAAGAGAAATATTTCTTCACACTATGATATGACACACATTGGGTTGATGCACTATTTTATGGGATTAGAGGTTTGGCATGAGCCTAGACATATTTTCCTAGAGCAGGGAAAGTATGTAGTTGATATTCTGAGGATATTTCAGATGGAGGACTATAGGCTGATGGCCACACCAATGATCACCAAATGGAAGAAATATTCATGCTTCTGAGGGAGAATTGGTGGATCCTACTCTATATTGTCAGTTCATTGGTTCTTTGATTTATATGGTTAACACCAGTACATATTTTTGTTTTGCGGTGAACACTCTCAGTTAGTTCATGGTGGATCCTAGGAGGGTGCACTAGGTAGCCACGAAACATGTGTTGAGATATCGTGTTGGGACAATGGACTATGGTATGGGCTACAGGAGGTCAAATGGTGTTAATTTGGTTGGATTCATGGATTTATATTGGGAAATAAGTGTGGCATACTGGAAGAGCACTTCCAGTTGTTTCAGTTTGGGCTCGACATTCATGTCGTGGTTCAGTCAGAAGCAAAAATCTGTTTCTTTGATTTTAACAGAGGATGAGTACATGGCATCCAGTCGGGCTAGTTGTGAGGCATTATGGCTTCATAATTTATCAGTGGATTTATTTGATCATCAACTTAGGCCTATGATTATCTATTGTAACAATAAGAGTTGCATCCGGCTCTCTAAGAATCTAGTATTCCATGATAGGTCAAAGTACATTGAGATTGGGTACCACTTCATCCATTCCTATGTACAAAGAGGAGAATTTGAGTTGCGGTACATTTCTACTGATGAGTAGATGGCACACATTTTGAAAAAATCTTTAGGGAGGGGCAAGTTTGTCTTCTTCAAAGGAAAGTTGGGAGTGGTGTGAAACACCTTCCTCGATAAGAGGGTCTGTTGATTTTCCACCTAGGAGAGTGTTCCCTTAGTTACTTTGTGCCTAAGTCACTAAAAGGGGAAAAGTGACATGACCATTGCATTAATTTCTTGATATGAGCATTTAATTCGCATTAGAGATAAAAGTGACTTTTTAATAAATTTAAGTGGTGGTTAAGAGAAAAAAATCATGGAGAGAAAAAGTGCATTTATTCTCATCCACTGATCTTGGATCACCAAATCCATTGTGGTACCTTGGATTTGGTGACCTTTTAGCTATCCACATGGGAAATACAAAAAGGAAAGGGAAAGGGAATTTCTTATTCATTCTTCATGAGCATTTGTAGAAGAGTTGAGTTCAAGAGAAGAGAGGTCAAGATTGAGGGAGAAGATTGTTGGAATGAATCCCAAGACATTTTTTATCATCCTATAGCAACACCAAAATTGAGGTAGAAGGAACATTAACTCACAAGGAGGATTGGGCACGCATTCCTAAGTGACTGGCAAGATTTTCGAGGGAGTATTTTTCAACATTTACATAGGTCATACGGTTAATTTTTGGAGCAGTCCGTAAAATGAGCAGGTTGTACATTAACATGAATTTCGAGGGAAGGTATGGCAAAGAATTCGAGGACTGAGATTGACTAAGAAGTGGCACGAATTTTCAAACTGTAATTTACACATAATTCGAGACAAATTGTACCATTCTAGCACAAAATTCGAGGAGGAGGTTGTATGGTCCTATCCCAAGCAGTGGCATGAATTTCTATGTTAAAGAGAGAATTGGCTATGAGATAAGTTTTTCAATAAAATGTTGATAAATACCGGTGTACTATTTATTTTGAACAATAAATAAATACTCTCATTCTCTTTGAAAGGTTTTCCCCTAAGGATTTTTTCCTGAGACAATTTAGCTAAAACACTGATTCTGAAATGTTACTTTGTCTGGTTGAGTTTATTTCTATTCATTTGAAGTTGTAAATATTCCTATATATTCATTTTATAGTATGGTTGATGAGTAAAATCCTAATTTGTGTAAGCACAAAACTTTGGGTTGGGAGTTAATTGATATGCACTATTGAAACTTGAATCAAAATGGGAAAGTAAAATTTTACAAAGTTCAAATCTCTGAAAATTGATTTTTAATATATATAAATTCAAACTTTTCAAAAATGATTTTTAGTATGTTCAAATCTCTCCAAAATGAATTCTAAAATATATTTTAATGTATATAAAAAATCAAATCATAAGTTCAAATTTCAAAAATATATTAAATTATAACTTCAAATATTTAAAATGTCATGAATTTAATATATTATAATCTCAAATGTTTAAAATGTGTATGAATTTAAATATATAAATTTAAATATTAAAAAATTCAATTTCAATTATTATTTTAATGTATTTAAAAAATATGCAATTTAATATATAAATACAAATATGAAAAAGTGAATTTCAATTGTTTTAATGTATTTAAAAGATATCAATAAAATAAAAAGATTATAAGTTGAAATTTAAATCAGAAATTTGAATTTCAAAAACTATTTTAATAGAGTAAGCATTTCCTCATGCTAGTATTTATAAGAAAGACATTTACAATCAATATATTTGGATAGAAATTTCAGCTATTAATGCTAAATATTTATATAACAAATATGTTATTTTGCCCACGTTAATTCTAATTTCTATAAGAAAACATATAAATAAAAATTGTCCTCACAATGACTTAGAAAATGATATTTCTAGTTGAAGGAATGAAGGAAATATACTATTAATGAGTGACTTTAAAGCTCATACTTTGTGTAACCAAGCTACTCTTCTACGCAATTATTCCAACCATATTCCTCTTTGGCTAAACAAAGTCCCTACTCTAGACAATCGATACAAAAGAAGTTCTACAGATCTAGGCAAAAATTTGTTCAGCTCTAAACCAGTCAAGCTCTATACTATGCTCAAGATCTTATCATTTGTAACGGTCTAATGAAGTGGCCAAATTCTAGATATATGACTTGTATTCATGGACTTGGTATTAGTGCTCTAGATTATGGCATTTCTAATATGCCTTTATACAATAGAAGGATAAATCTAGGCCCACATTAAATGATTACAAGCCTCACTCGGATCATAAAGCTCTAATTTTCACCCTCAACTTTGTCATGCATAGTGGTCCCGTAGAAGCAAACTCTCGCTATCAAAAAAAATCTGATTTTTGATAGAGATAAGGAAGATATTTGCATAAATGAATTAAAAAATGGCTTTCCTCCTATATCTAGTATAGAAAATATAGAATACCATAACTTTACTACAATCCTATCATCTTCCATTAACAAGTTCTCCATTGAAGTTTTGGGTTAAAAGAAAAATAGTAGAACCAACCCCTAGTATGATAAAATTGTAAAAATGCAAGAAAACCCATCAAGGAAGAATTTGATGAGTCTCTAAGAACTTACAAGATAAATAGATACAAATCCCTATTTAAAAGAAAAAATGCAATATATAAATAAAAAGAAGGATAATCCTTTACCTCTCTCTAAAGTAGCTCCTAAGAAAATCTAGAGGAAAATTCTAACTAGTAAAACTGAGGATAATAATAGGATTTCTTTGGAAGATTGGAATTCCTATCTTAAAATGATTTATGAAGCTTCAAATGTCATTGATAAATTTCAAACCCTCGTTACAGATGAATAAGTTTTTTTCTTTAGAAGACATTGATTTTGGGGTTAAGCTCTTTGCAAATAGAAAAGCTAGGGACATAGAAGGATACCAAGGAAAAATATTATTTAAAAAATTGAGGGCCAGTCCTCACTCCTCACATCCACAAACTCTTCAATCTAGCGCTCAAACAAGGTTTCCCTCAACCTTGGAATCAAAGACTTATTATTCTTATCTTTAAAAGTGATGATAAAATAAACCCTCTAATTATCGAACCGTTATGATTAGCCCTATCTTAGCCAAGATTTATTGTATCATTTTAGAAAAGTAAATCAACATATGGCTAGAAACTGAAGGTAAATAGGCTAAAGGCCAAGTGAGATTTAGAATACACCACTCTACCACAAACCACCTCATTATGCTTAGGAGCATTGCGAAGGAATGCCAAATAGTAAATCCAATCTCTTTTACTACTTTGTGGACTTTAGGAAAGCTTATGATACATTGCCTAGAAATAACTTAATGTGGAATAAATTAGAAGAGCTAGAGGTTCCTTTCGAATTGATAGCTCCTACGATAAAGTTGTACGAGACTGTCATTGCAAAATTTAAGAGCACCAAGGGGTGGTTGAAAGATATTAATTGTAATATTGGAGTTAACCAAGGTTTCCCCTCTCCCCTACCCTTTTTCAGCATATACATTGATAAGTTACATGATTGTTTAGAAGAAGAAGGTTGCGTGGCATGACCTTAGCTAGAATATGTGTCATCCCCCTTCTCTATGTTGATGATATTGTTCTTATGGAAAGGCGCACCTTGATCTTGAAGCAATTAAGAATTCTTAAGTATTTTTGCTCTAATATGGGCATGAGTGTAAACACTAACAAAACAAAGTTATGATTATCAAATCCAAGAAGGTCAAATACACTAATTTTGTATGTCACAATAGCAACTTGGAGGAAGCTTCTTCCTACAAATATCTTGGAATTGTTATTCATCACAAGCTCAACTCGAACTATAACATTGAAAAAGGGATTAATGGAGGGTGGAAATCTTATTTTGGTCTTAAGAACAATTGTAAATTAGCAAAGCTTGTGACGTGGGATAAGAATAAGTCTATTTTTAAAACTGTCGTCACTCACGTTGTCTTTCCTAATTGTGAAGTTTGGAGCTACAACATCTCTAGAGACTCATGGAGAAATATTGAACAAATCCAAAAGCATTTCATAATGTATAACCTCAAAATTAAAAGTAATACACCCTACCCTATTCTACATCTAGAAGTGGGTCTTACCCCCATTGAGAGCAACATTGTGACCATGTAAATGATGTACACCTATAAGATAAATAATATTGGAGACTAAAGACATCCTTGCTTCAAAATCCAGTCAAGACCAACATCGACTCAAGAGAGGTTGGTACAAAGATGCCATGGCTTGGTTAAACCATTGGGGGATTGATGAAAATGCCACTTTACAAGATATTAACAAAATAAAAAATATTATCGCATCTTTGTTTAAAGGCAAAATGCGGGGCGAGAAAGAAATAGATGTTAAGAGAAAATTAAGATACTATTAAGGAGGTCATTAACCCTAATTTGAAAGATCAAATTATCTCTCTTTGTTAACTAGTTAAAAGAAGAAAAATAATATATCCACTAGATAAGAACGAACTCTCATGAGCTTCATAGTGAAACAAGACACTTGACAATTCCGAAATGCCGTGAGTGAAACAGACTTGCCATCTTTATGAGACTATAAGCGTCGAGGATCAAAGTCACTTGCTCTTATAATGCCCTATGTTCACCCACATTAGATCGTGGTTTCATAATCTTTGTTAAATGCAAACCTCCCTAACCATCTAATATGTAAATATTATGGCAACCTAGGAATGCTTCTTTCTAAGCTTTTTGAGCATCCAAATAAAATTTTACATCAATCCAAGTAATTCTCTTAAAATATGATAAGCCAAAATTTATCTTAATGAACGTTAACTTTCATCATCATCAAGTTAAAATCTCAAAAATGAATAAATTTCAACGAATAAGTTAAAATTTCAAAAATAAATTTTAATTATTTTAATGCATTTAAAAACTTTCAATTTAGTAGGTTTTATTAATATGTTTAATATATTTAAAAAATAATAATAAATTTATATTTTTAATTATTTTAATGCATTTAGAAAATTTCAAATTAATAAGTTTTATTAATATGTTTAATATATTTAAAAATTTATAGTAAATTTATAAATTGAATTATTGAGACGGATATAAAAATCAGATAAAAAAATAATAAATTACCTTCAACTACACATTATCGAATTTAAATGAAATACAAAATTAAATCAATAAACATTGTGAAAATAAACAAAAGTCAATGAGGTAGTTGGGTGTTGGTTCACGTGTCTTTGTCTTTTTTTTTTAATTAAAGTGTTTTTTCCCAAAAAAAATCACAATTTATTTATTAGACAAATCACATGGTTATAGAAAAAAAAACCAATAGCAAGTCATTACATAGCTTTTATATATAGACTTTTTACATAAATATATTTTTAAATAAAAATAAAGTATTTTAATTTTTTTTATGAGTTTTAATAAAAAGGTGTTAAAAGTTTTTGGCGCATAAAAAACAAAAATGATTTAAGTTAAGATTTCTGCAAATGCATATTCATTCTCTATGTTATTCTCCACTTATTATCATCATACAATATGTTCAATTTGGATAGAAAATCAATAATTAAGACTCTTTCCCTCTACATATGTGTAATGATATGTTATGAAATAATCTAATGCATCTAAGGATATTTTAAAAAAGCTTTGAGCTTGAAAGATTTCTTGAATCTAAACTAATCTATCATAAATTGAAAATCCCCAAAAATCTAGAGTGGTCGAGCTCCTTTAGAATGAGATAAAATAAAGATATACTTAAGGGCTTTCATCTCTGCCTCATTATTGGCTGCTCTCCCTATACCAACTACAAATTTGTATCTTCTATCTTCAAATAAATACAAAATACCTCCAATAAAAACAACACCATCTTTATTATTGGCTGCTCTCCCTATACCAACTACAAATTCGTATCTTCTATCTTCAAATAAATACAAAATACCTCCAATAAAAACAGCACCATCTTTATCTCCTTT
>LPNX010844454.1:401716-451716 GCA_001517045.1 Pseudotsuga menziesii
CTACCTTCAAATAAATACAAAATACCTCCAATATAAATAGCACCATCTTTATCTCCTTTATTGGCTGCTCTCCCTATACCAACTACAAATTTGTATCTTCTATCTTGAAATAAATACAAAATACCTCCAATAAAAATAGCACCATCTTTATCTCTTTTATTGGCTGCTCTCCCTATACCAACTACAAATTCGTATCTTCTATCTTCAAATAAATACAAAATACCTCCAATAAAAATAGCACCATATGAAGTTAAACAATAAAAATGTCTTTTAAATTCATTACTTTTATTCAAAATTAATGAATAAAAAATATTTTATTTATTTATTTTAAATTTAATAGGATGGAATACATTTATATAGTATAAATGATTTTAATTTTAAATAATGAAAAGTTATATTTCACTTTACTTGAAGTGAAAAACAAATTTTTAATTTGAAAATAGCACACGATCCATATTTTAAAATAAAAAAGGGTAGCTTAATATTATTTTTATTATAGTATTTTATGTTATAGAATTGGATATATTTAAATTAATAAAGTAGTATAAATTATTTGTATGTTAAATAATAATAAAATATATTTATGTTGAATATGTTAAACAATGGAGATGAGAGTCTCACTACTGTAGCTTTGATTCTTTATCTTTCTAGTGAATGGGGTTAGGACACGTGTGCAAATGGGATTGAGACACGTCTTCTATAGATTTACGGCGTGGGATTAAGAGCAGGCTTTCAAATACTCAATGTGGATTGTGGGATGTCGAATAACACTGTCCCTTGCCAATGACAAGGCGGTCATGGCAGAGGTCGTTAAGCACCAGTTCGTGAACGAAGGTTGATCCTCCGATGCCCTGACTTCCGCTGATTTATACAGATGTTTTTTCAGCTCTCATGGGACTCGGTTGCATTGATAACAAATGGGCCATGCTTTATTTGTTGACAACCATTTTCGAGGACCAAAGAAAAGAGAACGCTAAAAACCAGGGGGACGTCGACCACTTCACCTCTACAATCTCAGGCCCAAATTCCATGAGTGGGCTTCCGGTTTTGCCCTGGGTGGATGGTCATGTGGAAAATGGTAGGGTAAGGAACGAACATATTCAGGTTTTGAAAACCATAGACTAGGACACGACTCTCTGAGTACATGGAGCCCGACGACTGCATCATAGACAAGGGAAATGAGTGGTACGAGAACATCGAGGGCCAAGCAGGTGTCCTAGAAGGGTTTTCTCTACTTGGGAATTGGGGTCTCTAGATGAAAGGAGGGAGATCACAATGACCCTTCGCTAATGCCTGGTGGTACCCTCGAGGCTTATAGGTAAGCCAAAATTTCAGTGTATGTGTAATTTCTTGATAAATCACCAATTGAGAAGGGATATAAGTAGTTGTTGTGATCAGGAAAAGGACAGATTTACAGAAGTGTTGGAGAAAAAGAAATCCGAGAAGAGGAAGCAAGCATTGAAAGTTTCTGCATTTTGGTTTTCGCCTGTGTTTGACAGTCCATACACCATAGTGTGTATTTTTTTTTGTCTCACTCTACTGGGCAAGGTAAGTCCAGTCATGTCGCATCATATTCTTAGTGTAGTGAGGGCATTTGTGTTGTCATTGAGTCTAAGAAAATGGAATGAATTGCGGTCAAACTTTGGATTATGTCATGTCTTCCTTCTAATGACAGTATTGGAGTAATCTATTATGATGGTTTATGTGGTTTTGTACTCAAGCAAATGTGTGAAAAACCTACCTTGAGTTTTAATGTCATTTAAGAAAAAGCCATTAGATATCTATATATTCTTCTTTCACTTGGTTATCCTCCCCACTGTGTGCTCTGATATATTTCTTTTCTTGTGAAGTAACCATTAATAAAGATTAATATCCCATATGTATCAGAGCCAACTAAAGAGGAGGAGGAAACTCTTGCTACTAAGTTGGAGGAGAAAAAGATAGGTAAGTAAAATGTTCCCATTGTCCTTTGTTTGTTTTTCCTTACCAAACCCTATATTTTTATCCCAAACAAGAAAACTGCAGGATTTAGATTGCTATGTTTTTTAAAATCTTTGAAGACCAAAAGCCCCGGATGCGGGTGTGAGTCAGACCGACGTGGCCCCTCCAGCTAGCGCACAACCCACTGCCATTAATGGCCTTTAAGACACAGACTAGCGTGTCCACTCCACAGCTCGATGGCAGGACGAAGCTGTCTCATTGCAGCTTGGATGCCATAACTCCTCCGTCGGGCTGCTGCATTTCGCACAAGCGCCATTCAATTGGGATTATGGCCCTCAGGATTTATCCTGCTCTTCTACTCCGCTGGTTCATTATCTGGTTCATCATCTCTCTCCCGGTTCCTCAAGCTCTGCTTGGACGCTCTATGCATCATGGTCACCACCCTCTGATTCACGCCACCTTCACCTATCTCTCTGTTGTTCTGCGCCCTCACACTGCTCTCTATTATCTCTGCTTGCCGCCATGCCTAGAAGACAGAGAGGCACTTCACACAGGGGACGAGGACGCCACGCTTGGTTAGAAGGCCATATTCCCCTCTCCTCTCAAGCTAGTAACAATGGCTTCAACCTAGAAATTCCAGAGGAAGTCCAAAGAATTGTCTCGGACTGGGAGGATGAATTGTCTAGTGCGCTTCGAGCAATAGGACGCACAATGGAGTGATGACAAAACTACTGGGTTTTCAAAAACCTGCTCATGCGCCTAGTCCTCCATTTTAATCCATTGGTTCCGCCACACCCTGCTCGTCCTGTTCCTCCACCCGTTGCCCCCTAGGAGACAACACGACCAAGTCCCCAACTAGTCCTGCCTCATTCGTATCCATGTCCACCTGATACCTTGGATCCACCACATAACTCCATTCCCCCGTCGCACCTTCGACCCTCTTCCAGCTCTGCGGGCAAGTTCTCGTCCAACCCAACCGTCTCAAAGAAGACCTCTCCATTACCGACCAAAAATCCACCTGCATTCTTCGGGAAGGAAGCATCCAGCTCCAATAACGAAATGGAGACTTCTTATGACAGTTTGACGACATCTTCAGGTGAGCCTACACATCCAGAGTCTCCAGGTTACACATGCCCAATCATAGAAGAACCATGGCCTAGGCAGAAACCATGACCCACGGTCTTCACGGCCATTTGTCCTTCCGCCTGCTGCATGCGCCATGTTCAGGTTCTTCCCGCCACGTGCCGCTTAGTTATGTTTATGATTGATTTCCTTTGTTCTTGTACTGTCCACATGTTGGCTCTTTCCACACTCTCTTTGAACTATACGAGTTTTTGTATATGTTCACTGGCAGGCCTATTTTCCCTCCGAGAGGGAGGGTCATTTTCTGATCTGTTTTCCCTCTCGGAGGGAGGGTCTAACTATACTTTGACACTCCATTCCTGCTCCACTTGAGCAGGTCGGACTGTATTTTTGCCTGTACTACTATTTTTCTCTTTTTTAATAGATTAGATCTCAACTTACAAAAAAAAAACTTTGAAGACCAAAAGGAAAATAAATACACTACCAAACCATTTATTGGATGCCTATGTTTGAATAAACTCTATAGGGAGGATTTGTGAATCCCATAAATTGTTTGCTTGTTCTGTTCACTTTGTTTTTATATGATCTGTGATTTGGGGTAAACTTGCACAAAACAAAATTTAAAGAAAAGACACAAAATATATTGAGTACTTGTTTTGCGAGTTTTTCTTAAGGTTTTAGCGTTTAGCAACGCCGAGGGAAATTCTCATTTTTTAATAAGCGAGGTTAAATTTTATGGAAGTTTGTATGATTTCGTTTCTGTTTTCATTTGTTTCTTTTATAGATCCACAGAAGTGGCTTGTTGGGTGGAAAACTTGATTTTTTTGTCCTTCCCCAGATGTCCTTGTATTATGTTGGTGTTTTGTATCAATCCATCAAATTAATTACTTTTAGTCAATGGGGTTTGGCTAATCTAAAAAATGTGTGCATTATCCTTTTGATCTTTTAAGAACTTTTGTGGAACAACTTTGGATTGGAAATGCATTGTGCATCAGTATTGAAATGAGAAACAAGTCACCATTAATGGTTTGGATTGGTTTTGAAAAATTAGGAGTTTTGGTGGTAATAATTTGGCAAGGGTCCAAAAAATTAAAAATCTAGGGAAAAGTTAAAAAATAGGGAAAATGGAAAAAAATTGTTAAAAAATAAGTGGTAAATAGATACCATGAGCCCCTAAATGGTGTATAAATACAAAGGTTACACTTCTCATTTATATCATCTCAGTAAAGTGAATGCATTCATTATTTTCCTAAGGGAACTTAAGAATTCACTCTACTCGTGGTATTTCGCTCTATTTGTGTGGTTGACTGTTCTTGGTTATTGTTGTTGTCTATTGGAAATTGATATGGTATGTGAACATCTCCCTTGTGATCTATATTAAGTTTTGTTATAATTATGTAGGTTTGATAATTGGATTACTTTTTGTTGAAGAGATCAATATAGATATCCTGACTTCTTTTGATCTCAACAAGGGGTTCATTTGCCAGCCTATGGTCACAGGTTCAAATCACACATATAGGCACACTTATTTCTATAAGACATGTTTCAAAACCTAACTAGAGTATGTCACACTATAATCACATATAATACAAACCTTGCTAACCTAATGAGCTTAACTATGCTAAAATAAAATGGACTCAAGTAGCTTTTTTTCTATAGTAAATCATAGCTTGTTCTGACAATCCCTTTCAATAATACTTTCCGGGGCATTTAAAAATGCAAAATTCAGTGTAATTTAGTTAAATTTCTTCTTTTCGAATGGAACATGTTCTAATTTGGAGCAAAGCTCAGGGATCAAACATAACTCTAGGCCTATTATGCACACAAAGTCTCATTGTACATTTTGAGGTTTGCATTGGTTACTTATGAATTTTTTATCGTTATGAACTATCTACTCATGATTTCACTCATAGTGGTCTAGGTGAAATTAATCCTTCTCTATATCACCTCCCTTGCCTCAGAAATATCCAACAAAAACACTCAAAAGAGAGGGAGGTGAATGATTAAAAAAAAACATTATTTCACATCTGCATGCCCTTAAGAGAAGACGAGCTCTACCCATACAGTTTTCAGCTCATAACAATGGTGCTCGTCAACATATTGAATGCAAATTGAACTTGTCTCATTTTATCTACCAGTGGAATTCAATTTCCCCCTAAACAATGAAACAAACATATAAATCTCTGAAGGTTGGATCAAGCAGTCCTAAGTCATACATGAGTTCTCTTCTCCAAGTTAGGGAGGTCACAAACTTGACTCTATTGATCCCATGGGAGTTAGGTGATTTGAATGTAGGCACCAACAATTTACATGTTTACCACTTGTTAACAAAGATTAAGTATCTGAGGTTTTTTGTGGTCCTTTACAATGCAAAAAATGTAACAAATGTATGGAACAATAGTGAAAATTGAACAACACCTTTCCCATTTATTGTTCCAAGTCCTAACTAAATAGTGCACCTAATTTTTTTGGCATTCTTACACTTTTGCATTCAATCCCAATTTCAAAACGGGTTGGGATAAAAAGGAAGGAAATTGGTTAGCTCTATGTCTCTACAATTAAAATGGCCCATTCGTGAAGATAAATATGATTACATTGTTATTTTTTGTGGGTTTGTGGGCATGCATGGACATCAGAGATATTGAGATAAAATATTTCAAAAATATCTGAAGACAAGACTACCACTGTTTGTTATATATCCTATCATTTAGATCTTCAAAAACAACCTTTGGAAAGAGGTTTGTGGCCTTCTTACTTGTGTCTTTCCTTTCGACTCCTGCTTTTGCAGCTTCCACCCTCAAAATTGTTGATATTGTTCTCTTGAATGCTTTCTTTGAATTTGAAATCTCTCTCTCCACATATGCACTATTTTGTACTTGTTTTGTAGATTTTATCATGGTTTTGAAGTGTCTTTTGACACCTTTTTTGTATGTGCTCTCTTTGCACGTTCAAGAAAATCCTTGATAATGATTTTTTCATGAACTCCAACATTAACAATTCCTTTGTTACTCTCTTTTCTTAGATGAAAACAAAAGGATTTGGTATGTTTGTGGGGGGTGAATACACACTACAACAAAACCCCGTGATTAGCGTCTCTTTTAGCTTCCTTTTTAGCATCCACTATCACTTTTAGTGTATTTTTCATCATTTTTTGGACAAAGTGGACGCTTTTCCATGGGATGGCACTTTTAATGGCATTATTTGCATCCATTTTTAAATGTTGGCGCTATTTTGTACACTAATTAACATCCCAATTAGCGTCCCAATTAGCGTCCCATTTAGCGTCCCAATTAGCGACCCAAATAATGTCCCAATTAGCGTCCCAATTAGCATCCCAATTAGGGCCCATTTTTAAAAGTTGACACTATTTGGGACGCTAATTAGCATCCCAATTAACATCCCAATTAGCATCCCAATTAGCATCACAATTATCATCCCAATTAGCATCCAAGTTAACATCCCAATTAGCGTCCAAAAAAACATCCCATATAATGCCAAGAATAGCCTCCAAAAAAGCGTATTGAATAGCACAGCACCATATATTAATCCAAGGTTAGGAACAGGAATTGTGCCATGAATTTTGGCAGGAAAAACATCAACATAGTACCAAGTATAGAGCCAGGAATTGCACTTAGAAAACATCTAGCACAGTGCCAAGTATAGATCCAGGTATAATGCCTGGAATAATGCTAGAAATTTCGAAAGGAACTACGCTAGGAATTGTACTAGGTTTAGAGATAGGAATTGTGTTTGGAAAACATACGACTTAATGTCGAATATATCAATTTCAATGTCAATGATCATGATTCATGTGATAGTACTTTTGGATATTGATTTATCATAGTGGCACATAAATGATTGTAATCATGGCATGTAAAGGCACCCTGCATGTTGATTATAACGAACATCATCTTTTCTCCATGCATTTGCTCCCTAACTTTTTTGTAAGTGCCAATATTACCTAGCCTTAATCACTATCTTTCTCTAATTTTATCACATTAGCATGCACATGTTAAAACTACACTGTTTTGACTAATCGAGCTCCCATATTTGAAGGGGATTTGCACATGACTTGCTGACATACAACCACCAACTATAAGGTGCCCTGTTTGCATGTGTATGATTCAACCTAAGGCAAAATAAGCTATGAGAAATACACCTTGAAGTGCCAGGGATCCACTAGAGAAACCAGGCCCTGCATATTAATTATTAGACATCTACTACAGGAATTACACCCTGTATTTGATTGAGTTACCCTGCTAAGTGCACTGTAAAATATTGTGTAACAAGACCAATCTTTGAGGAAGACTTGCGGCAGAGATATTTACTACTATCTTTCTTTGTGATTCAAATGAGAAAAAGTAATCTCGAGGTGTCTTCAAATTCCTTATTAAACTCTTTCTGATCATTGGTTGGACATTTACTGTGAATGGATCTGCTAGACACCCATTCCTCTAGAACTATGCTATTGGGATCGTGGAGCGGGAGGGGAGCAAAAAGTAAAATTTTCAAAAGCTCCCATTTTGGGAGCGTTTTTTGTATAGTATATATTTTAATATATTTTGATGGATTTATATCTAAAAAACATATAGGATGTTGAATTAGCTATAGGATGCATGGATTAAACCATGTAACATCAATCATATAGTAGTTACAACTTATAACATTATCATCAATTGATCAACCATAAAAACCTTTGTAGGAGTTTGGAAAAGAAGGGAGGTACCATAACATTGTCATCAAATGATCAACCTAGTATTAGAGCTTTTAGTATAGGAAAGGAAGGGAGCGCCTCGGGAGAGTGCTCCCAAAACTGGGAGCTCACTTCCGAATTAAGTGAGCTTTAGGAGCAGGAGCGAGGAGGTGGGGGGTGATTCCATGCAACATAGCTCTAGAAGACTTTTCTGATCAAAATAAACATTCTCCATGACAACAGGAATCACCTGACATTCCTTAACATCAATGGGTGTGTTGCTCATCATTGTTTCATTGAAACTTTAGATGTCTTTGTGTTGCAATGTCCTGTGGCCCCTATGGTGGTAACCTTAGATTCTAGAGCATCAGAAGCTTCAGTGACTAGGGAATTTGTTGAAGTGTTTTCTTCCTTTTCTTTTATGTCATGATCAAGTGAAGTGTCCTCCAAAGAGGATGAATTTGCATAAGTCAAAATACTAGGATCTAAATGTACTCCCTGAATTATAATAGCTTTTTCATCCTTCATATTGACTTTTCAAAGCTCTGGCCAAACCATCTTATTATTTCAACACACTACCAAATTCTGTGACAAGCTCTTCTACGGAGTTGAATCTCTATCCCAAGCAAGGTTTGAATCCAAAAAGCGGACCCCATGGATCTGAAGTACCTATCTATTGCTTTAGGAACCACAATTATCATCAAATCATTCCCAACATTGCTTCGTTGACGTCTCCACCAAGCGTTCCAGAAATCATCTTGAATCTTCCTTGATTTAATAAACAAGCCAACAACATGAGCTGTCAATTAAGATGATGTTACTAATTACATCCTTGCTATCATCATTCTTTCTATGCCAGTGCCTCATGTAACGAAGATGAACCAATAAAATCTATACATCAATTATTGTATGTCATGTTAGGCTTGCATAACAGTGGTAACATTATATTTGATGTAATGTCTCTTCATGTTTTGATCTAATCTTTCTAATCCTATATGTATTTCTTCTCTATGTTGTTTCAACAACCTTCAACCTCACGCTTTGACCTGTTAATATTCATCTCTGACTCAGACCTGTGTTCTAAACACATTTCTATAATATCAATATCGCTCTGATGCTAAACTATGAGAGGAGGGAGAGGCACATTAATACAACTTCAACTTGAAAATCAAACACGTACATAGAACAAAAGAATAGAACATATAAACATGCTTCAACATGCATGGATTTAGTACTTCATTTCAATAGCAACAAAAAATTTCTTATATCTTCTATTCAATCACAAGAAATTGCATATTACAAAAGGAGTCTTCTTCCAAAAGTTTCAATGTTAATTAACTTAATGATGGTGCCTCAGTGTGGATCAATATCATTATCACATTATAATAGTTTTCATTAATCAATATAATTTTAATGTTCCTACTGCAACATATTATCCCATTACCATGGGAATATCACAAAATAGTTTAATGTTATAACTAATTTAATTTTCATAAACAAATTAAAAAGCATTGATACATCAAATATCTTACTACACATATCCAAGGATGAACAAAAGTGATCTAAGGTATCTTACAACCCACCAACCTCGGCTTCTTCTTAGTGGTCCTATGGCATTCCTATCTATACGCCTCCTCTACGTGGGCTTGCATATGTCTTCTATGCAACTCATATTCCTTGGCCTACCTAGCCAAAGAGAGACAAAATAGATAGTTATGCATATCAACTTAGCTGCATTGATTTCAACAATATAGTTTAACTTTTTTATGTTTAAGTCTTACACAGTTGGAAGAGCCTATTGCATTCCATTGCAAAGACTCAATCCTGAAATCACTTGTAACAAATTCAAGTTGAAATTATTTCATAATGGTAAAGAAATGGAGTTTAATATTTAAAAACAATATGGACATCTTCTGCATTGAGATTGCAAAAAGCAAAATGTAGACTCCAAGTCTTATTGTCTAACATATCTCTGCGATATAAGCTATTTCAAAAAATTGTTGGTATGAATTTTGTACAAATTATTATTCAATAAAGCTTATACACTTCTCAATTTCTAATTTTATAGGTCGGGTTATTTTATCATGACCTAAGTTATGAGTAGCCTTTAAAAACTCTCTGATAATAAAACCAACATAGATCCATCTATAATGGGTAGAGAGGGATGAAATCGCTCAAGGTGCAAACCTCTTCTCAAATTTTGCACTCTAAAAAGGTTTGCACTTAAAGATATTTGATCCTCTAAGCACATGGTGCATGGTAGATCATAATTTTAGATGAATCTATTATTGTGTATTGTGTCCAACGTTGATAGCCAAATAATATATGACCTACAAACTTAAATATGCAACTATTGTGAACGAAAGAACAATAGGAAATAATGTGACGAGAGTGAAGTGAATACAATGCACTGAATGTAGCTTACAACATTCAAAAGTCTCCATTCAAAAAGTGTGTCCATGCCAACTTTGGTAAACATGGAAAAAACAATTATGAAAAATCAATTAAAATAAGAATGGAAGGTAAATATAGTTCATAAAATCCCACCATCTACAAAGTTGTCAATCCTATTCCAACCTTTGCATGGGTTTAACATTAAGAAACAAAATGGGAATGAACAACCAAAAACAACTGTAAGAGCGAGGGTTGTGGGAACATGAGGACTTGAAAGAGCCAACAATGCATTAGCTTGAGCATATGGCTTCGGAGATGAAGGGTGTACTCAACTCAAGGGTGACATAGGTTTTGAGCGGCATAGGCTTTCTTAACCAAACATTTATAATTCTTGAATGTTTCATTTGCAAATGGTATATATTCTTATTGTTCATAGCCATTTTAGTTTTTTCGTTGCGGGTGGTTATTTATCCTGCACAACCCATAATCATTGCTTGACATTAAAGACTGTTGTATGCCACTTTCGATGCTTGTCTCTTGGGTTCTCCATCCATTTCAATTTTTTTAAGAATAATACTTCTTTTCTCTACCAAAAAAGAATGGAAGCTTGACCATTCTTGTGAAGTTGGGTTCCATTTGTTCATAGCAATTATACTACCATGGCTTCCAAAAAGCATTCTTCTGGCTTAAGCCTTCTAGAAATTGGTTTAATGCTTGTATCTTCTCTTCATACTATGGCCATGTATGACTATTCCAAAATAAGTTTCATATCAATTCGCAAAATAAAACTATATATTTAAAGTTTCATCAAATTTTCATGTGTCAAAGTATTGTACTAATTGAAGGAGACTTTTATTAATAAAGAGCTTCCAACTTTTAGTTAAATTTCATTTATGAAGTGAAAACATTATTAAAATTCATTTATAGAGTAAAAAAAATATTGAACTTCATTTATGAAGTGAACACATTGTCAAAAGCCTTAAGTGTCATAACTTACTTTTTTTCCACTAATAAAAAAAAAGATTCATTAATGAAATATATACCTTGAGACTATAATCATATGTTTTTTAAGTTAATTCTCAAGAGATTTCAGCAATACCTCACATAGACCTCAGATAGAAAAACACCTGGCCTAAAAATATAAAAACTAGGACCACCAGGACCACTCAAGGTGGATCGTGAAAATAAGTTTGGATCGCGTTTATATTTAGCTTCTACGTTACAATTGCAGAGCTTTTTGTATTTTCTAGCGCATTTTTTTCTTTCTCTGTGATCGTTTCCACCCTTTACCTCACTCTTTCCACGGGGATCATCAAGGTTCTGGATTTTTTAACCTGCAAAGGGATATTTTCCTCCTCGTCTACTGCTACTACCACTGTCACATGAGTTTTCATATTCATCCATTATTTTTCCCATCAAAATTCTGTTACAATTCGTGGCTTGTGTTTGTTTTCTGTGAGGGCTTGTGATATTTTCTCAACTCACTGCCTTTTCGACCAGGGAGCGATTTGGGCAAGCTCTCTTTTTTCTATGGTTATTTTTATGTATAGATATTAAATCTCTATGTTTAAATCAGGGTTTCTGCAATTTTTGGTCAGATTTTTTCCTGGGTACGACTCGTCAATATAGATTTGTCAAGTTTTCTATAAGGGCTTGTGATATTTTTTCAACTCACTACATTTTCGGCTAAGGTTTGAGCGATTTGGGCAAGTCCTCTTTCTTCTATGGTTATTTTTTATGTATAGATATTAAATCTCTATATTTAAATAAAGGTTTCTGTAATTTTTGGTCAGATGTTTGCAAGAACTTCAGTTATTTTAATATTCTTCATGCTATTTAAACTAGACCCACAATAATAAAGTAGTAGAATAGCCAGTGGCATCATATTTTGAAGCTGTTAATACAACAGATGCACAAGCACAAGTTGTGAAATAGTGAATGTGAAATTTTATTAAAAAGAAGTGGTTCAAGTAGCACGCCTTAAAATAGTTTATACCGCAGTTGCGCAAGTAGCATACCTTTGCTTTAATACATATTATATACGGCACTAGTAGCACCAGTAGCAACAAGTGCAAAGTAGCAAGCACAATAGTAAGATAGAGTGAATTAGGAATTTATGAATTGGATCCAAGAATATAGGATCATCGATCTATTCTGCTAGTAAATCCAATGCTAGCTGGCTGATCTACATGGTCGAAGCACTTTCGAAAGTTAGCATGTACTAATCGCTCCACTGTACTCCACCCCCTGGACATCGAATGGGCATAATATCCTAGCAATAATAAGCTTGTCCACCCACCATCCAACGAGGTTATCTGATGGACCATCATAATCCCCTCCCCCATTCAGCAATTAAAGCCATCCATCCAGAGTACAACGATCTAAGCTAAAGGGAAAGCTAGCCTCTTGGGACCATCATTTCATCCCTGGAGCATGTTATAAAAGTCCTTGGCTACTCCTGTAAAAAGCAGCCCGTTTTTTGGACTCTATCTTTATAAAAGTGGTATGACGCAGAGCTATCTTCTCTACCAGCCTCGCCCGACCTGGAAAGGTGTTACCAATCCAAACATGATTAATTAATGGAGCCTCTAATCCGTAATGGGTATTCCAATAAACAGCTACATGCAAGCCATCTTAATTACCTTTTTCTTTTATTGCTTGATATGATTTATTATGCTCTTGGTATATCGCTCATTCCAATAACCCTTTGCAGGCTGAGGTGAAAGCACCCTTATCAATTAATTGGGAGTGGGCCTGTCATTTTCTCAATGTTAGTGAATCTGATACAGGTTCTGCATTAACTCCGTCCTCTTTATTGACTGGAGTAATGAAGTGATTCAAATGGACAGAATCAAAATTGTTACTAAGTTACTCGAAGAATCGTTCTGTCTTGCTCAAATAGAAACCTTAATGCTTCGGGGGACTATTGTTTCTGATTAACAAGTGCTCTTAGCTACAAGTTTAACATGCCCATTTCACCAATTCATTTTCTCGCTAACACACTTTGAGGCCAGGTTTATAGAACATATACAAGACCAAACTATAGCCTACGTACTCAATCGGTCTCCTCCTCAAGTCCAATCAATCGAAATATTCATTCATTAATTTTCTTGGTTTGAGAGACTGGCCTTCCTTTCAGTGCCAGGAGAATAAATGAATGGTTGGTTGGCTCACACAAACCAATCCACCAGGGGAGGGAAGAAGGGACTACACATGCCATCACACCAAATATGGAACTATAAACTGGTTTTTTATTTAGCCTCAAGATTCAACGCGAGTCAAACCAGTGACCAAGGGCTAGAGACCGAAGGGTAAAAGGCACCTAAGGAA
Source organism: Pseudotsuga menziesii (assembly GCA_001517045.1). Lineage (NCBI taxonomy): Eukaryota > Viridiplantae > Streptophyta > Pinopsida > Pinales > Pinaceae > Pseudotsuga > Pseudotsuga menziesii. The sequence continues at coordinate 415,158 of LPNX010844454.1, forward strand.
CCCACCTAAGTGCTAGACATCCCAAATAGTTCCAACATCTAGGCCAAGGTGAGGATGCTTTCCACGTTTCATAATGCTTGATCTGCCTGTTGCTTCGATTTCATGAGAGGGTTTACTAAAGGCTCTGTATTTGATATATTTATTATATCGGTACATGGGGGAACAATAGGGAGGTAACACGCGCCATCACACCAAGATGGAACTATAAACTATTGGCTAATTGTAATTATCCTTCTGATGGTTCTTTGTCAACCTAGGTATGGATAGGACCCACTACCCCTATTCATTAGCCCTTACCCAAACCCCTTTCCGAACCTTTATCTTCCCTCTTCCTGTTAGCCTCGCCCTTTGTGTCATTTTCCTGCCGGTTTATGTGATCTGGCATCCCTTCAAAAGTTGTTGTTCCTTCCTATGTATTCAGATAAAATGGGATTTTTCCCATGCTTATGTACTTGTATTGAGTTCCTTATTACCGTGGTTATGCAATAATGCTTATCAGGCAGACCTGCCAAAATACTGGGAAATTTAAGAAACATTTTATGTTATTGACTTGTTCAGATATAATGGAGATCTTCGAGAAGACTTGGAATAGACGAGAGATGTTGGATAATTAGATTTATTATATTTATTTAGACGATGAAACAATTCAAAGGTTCAACGATTGATCACCGTGGACATGTCGACCGACTTTTTTCTTTTGCTTGCATGTTTGCTTTTTTACCTATTGTTTTCTTCCATTAAAATAAATCACGGTAAGTTTGCCACTGTGGATACTGTTTTTTAAGAACTTTATTACCAAAAGAGTATACCTCCCTAGCAGTATGGAAGGTGAATATGGAATATAATTTACTTTATGAAACATTATAGTGCAATCCCTTAGCGTCTATATTTTCTTCATTTGGCTGTGCCCAACTGAAAATTGGTTATTATTGTGTCATATTGTTCAACAGTAGCGTTTTCGCTGGAACTGAGTGTACAGTCGTAAGTGCTGGTACTTATTGTTGATCATCCTTAAGTTCAATACCCAAAATTGATCTCACAACCCTTTTTAGAAGGAAAGTGCAGACAAGTTGCTCTATATCGTGACACCTATATCAACTGTCTCAACTGGAACATGTGAAAATGGTAACGCTCGTTCCAACTGGTAAATGTCTGAAACCGACACAGCTCTTGTTGCTTTAATCCCACTACTGTAAGCATTTATCGCGAACATCCTTTTTCTACAAAAATCTAGAATTCAAGATTATCGTCCAGTAAATTGACGGTTTGTAGGATGTATTTCCAATTTGAAGATGTATTTGACATTTAATTGTGAAATTTAAACGTCAATAGCTATAGCTACGGGCATGGAAAATTGTAAAACGTAGAATTGAAGGGAAAATATTTTAGAACTTAGAATTGAGGTCCATAATGGGAGGGTGTTAGAGATGGTCATATTTAAAACTTAGACGTATCAACCCTTACATGAGTAATAAGGTCTCACTAATAAAGTGATGTAATAATGGGGAATTTAATGTAGTTGTTAATAGTTGGGTATTTGGAAGTTACATAATGTAATCATCCTCTCCTACTATGGAATGAGACATTGCACCATCTAATGACATGGATGAATTGACTCTCAGTATTATGTGTATTCCTGTGTGTGTATAACCAACATTCAACCCAGTTTTACAAAATTGTAGGTGAAGCTGAAAATAGTTTATATCCCATTAGCATCTGTATTATTATGTATATTAAAATTTAAAGGTGAGTGATAGCTCATATATACCATTTGATTGCTTGTAAAATGGTTGTCTACTTGTCCTTGCACATCGATATCTTTTCATTAGCAATTCATATTGGTTGTCCATATCATTTTGGGTGAGTCCTTTGCTCATCCTAACAGTTCTTATGCACATTAGCATTTTTGACATAGATGGTTGAGGTTGATTGTGCATTTGTTGGGTTGTCGGAACTTGGGTGAAAAATGTCTCTCTAATTTTTTTTTCACGTGAAACCCTTGAAATTCTTTTATAGATGGTCAATAGTTGATGAAAGTGCTTGTCGGTAATAAATATATAAAAGTTTCAAACAAACCAGATTTCTGTATTTTTATTAATAAGTTTGAGGTTTAAGTTTTTCAACTTTTTATGTATTTTCCCTTGACATGCTAAATTTCTAGCTATTATTTGGATTTTGTTTTTTACATGTTTCTATTTATTTCTTCCCCTTTTCATTTCTACTCTTCCTTATAACTGTCTCATTGCTTCCATATACATTTTCCTAAGGCTGGAAGTCTTTCTTTAGAGTGTTATTGTTGTTGCTCCGGGGATCAAAATCCCTAATCATTGGAGAAAGCCCCATCTCCTACATTTATTAAGCTTTAGATTCTCTCTAACATCGGCTCTCATGTTAAGTTTTTGCAGAAGCGGTTGTATCTTAAAGTCCTCTGGTTAAGGCCTGTACATAAGACTTTTAGTTTAAGGAATAAATGCAACATATGAACTATAAATATGTTACAATTGAGAGTTGAAAAGTTAATGTAGCTATTACCGTCTCTCTTTACTTGCAAGGAAAAGGAAGTTATGAAAACCGATAAAAAATGCCGCGTCTTATTATGGATCTGGAAGAGGGGAGTTGATATGCAGACAATTTTGAGTGGAGGTGAGAGTGAGACATTCCCTGTACAACATTTATAAATTGGAATGCTTCAACTGATGCCAAATAAATGGATAATGATTTTTCATTAATGATGCCTCATTTTAGATTTGTCTCTTTTCTTTTGCACAACTTTATAAACCATCTAATTTCTAGTCATTTTTTAGTGTTGATGAGCAGGTGGCAAAGGACATACAACTCTTAAATACTATCGCAAAGAAGCAGGCTCAAGGATTTTCTGAAGAATGCAAGTTATTTCCTGCTAATGTGAAAATTCAATCTAGTTTTCCAGTGTAAGTCAAGTTCTACTGATATGTTGTAATGCTCAGTACTGCCAGCTAAAAAATCCTTTTCACTTATCTTAACAGATTTTCTTCAATCATCTATTTTTACATTAACAATGTCTTCCACCTTGATTGTTTCTGGTAAGTATTGAGGCATAATAGTTTTAAAGGACTATTATAGAATAGCTTGTGACTCCCCTGGTTTAATCAAAACAAAAAAAAGCATATACAATATTTTTGGGGCTACCTACTGCTCTGTTAGCCATTCATAAGATTGGTACTTCAAACTGAAACTGTTGAAGACTGGGAGAAAGTTGGGTTTGCAGAATGAAAGAAGAGTTTAAAGGGTCCTAGCAAAAGTAGAGTCGTTTAAAAATTATGTTCTTTCCAACATTGGAGACAAAGTTTATTTCAATTCTAGCTAAATTTAGGCAGTTCATTATTGATGGGTGAAATACCAATCAAAAGGTGCATCCATTTCTCCACGTTATCTTGTTGAGAAAGTTATTATCTTATTACACAATGTAATGCTAGCATGTTTAGTTATTCAAGAGATGTGGAGTGGAGGATGTTTAGAGAGAATAAATGCATATAATTAGTTTAGGAACAAACACTTCAATCACAGCAAGAGTAAGATAAATAGATAGATATATATATATAGATAGATAGATGTTATTAAAACGTCCACGAGATCAGGAATCTATGCAGCTCACCTATCTCGGAGGTGGCTCGCCTATCTCGGTCTACAAATAGCTATCCATTGTAGATGGGAAATGAATTCTCACCAGAAAAAGAAGACTGAGGTTACAACTTACAAGAGGAGAACCCCGTGTAGGAGCTCTTGATCTGCTTGGCTGGTTGCTGTCCATGAGGAGAAGCATCTTAGTTTTGTCTAGACTCCATACTAAAGATAAAGAAGCCTACAAGCCATTTTGAGGACTATTTGAGGTCTGATGTTGCTCATACAGTGCCTACAAGCCATTTTGAGAACCATTTGAGGAATTTGTCTCAGTCCTCTATAGCGAGCCTCTGTTTGTGCATTTGTAAGCTGTAGGGACTTGCTATGCTGGCAACAGTTAATGATATCTCTGGATGGATTGTTTTGTGGGTTTTCACAGAAGGGCAGTTGTTGTCTTCTAGCAATGCAATAAGTTGAGACTTAGTTATGTTCAAGTATACAGAGTAATTTTTGTATTGTCTGACCCTTCTACCTAGTTCTGAATTTTTTGTATGTGGTTAGGGTTACTAACATTCAAGATTCACTGGCATGTCCCCTTTGTGAAGTTGTGACCTTGCTTACTAGCACAACCATTCCATGGGTACTTGCCTATGTTCCATGGGTACATCTAAGAGTGGGTATGGGTACAACAAGAATGAAAACTTTTTGAGCAATGGGTACGGGATACTATTATTCTGTTTTGTAAAGGAGCAGATTATCAGGTTGTGGGCACGGGGTTAAGCTTGGAGCGAATAGAATTACATATTCAACTATGGCACTTGCTAAGCCCTTTCCATGGAATTGTAAGGTAAGTGGTAAGTGGTTTGAACAAGGAGTTAGTGTACTAATATTTGTCCCTGAATGTTTTCAATCAGTTTAATACACCGGTTAACTCATGTACACTAATGACATATTTTCTGCTATCATATTGATTAGTTGGTTACTGATTCTTAGTTTTCTGGGATTCCTGACCAGGACACCAATCATGCTCTAGCCGAAACCAGCTCTATGATTCTAAGCTATAATAGTAGTAAATTTGAGGATAATTTGCATGAAATTCTCACATTAAGGTTTTAGGGTAGAAATATGTAATTAGCAACTTCAAAGAATCTAAAAATGACTATAATAGGCTCATTTTCACTGTCTCATAATAGAGTTGACAGATAAAATAGAAAATAAATAAGAAACAGGAAACAGAGGCTTCTATCAAGCTTTTCAGGATAATTAACCAAAATGTAAATAAAAAATAAGTACATTGCAATCTTTACTTCCCATCTGTAATTGCATGTTCTCAGTAAAGACAATGCAAGTTTGATGTACAGGGATTGGGTTATTTTCTACTAACACATTTTCATTATATCAACATAAACCATCATATTCTTCCTCTACAATTTGTCAGAAGTTCAGAGTCCTTCACAGCCACACCACTTTCACAAGCAGTCTGTAAACTAGTAATGAATTCACCATTAAGACATCAACCACTAAAAAAATACAGAACAAGCCTCCTTGTGCAAACCTTTGAGAGGCCTTGAACCTTTGGGGAATTAGATATCAGGCAGTAATAGACCTGGTAAGTGGGCACTCAAGAACATACATACACCCAAAACTATCTTACAATAAACATATTTTTCCAAGTTAGGCCATTTGGGTATACACCTATATCTATCTCATCTCACTTTTTCAATTCTTCATTTCGAGTTAGGGAATGAAGAATCTAATACCTGATATGACATAGCGTTAGTACAAGGCAGAAGCATCAACCAGGATGCAGCATAATCAATGCCTATCATATGGCCTAATATGTGAGCAAGAACGGTGTTGAAATTAAGGAGGAAGATTTTACACTATAATTTGCTAACTTTTACACTAGTTCATACACTATAGTTCAATAGGTGAACTGTATCATTAGCCAATAAAAGGTTGTTTCAAGAATGACGACGAATTGTAGCAAATATATTCATTTGGCTTGTTGGTGATTAAGTCCTATATAAATGTGGAAATGATCTTGCAGTCTCATGCGGGAGTAAAATCAGAAACTATTAATGCATCAGTCTAGGTGTCTCATATTGCACATGAAGGAGTATACAATGGCAGTTCAAGAGAATTATGTATCTTCCTATTCACACTTAGATAGGTCATTTTATAATTTGAGATCCAAGGGAAAAATAGGTTTTTTTGCGATAAGATGATGATGTTACAGGAAGTTGATAACATTGCCACTTTACCCTACACCCCATGGGAGTGGCTTTTAAATGTAGTGTCTACTATGCATGAGGACAATATCCTTCAATAAGTAATTCTCATGACTCGTTTTGGTATTTCCTCATCCCTAATTTGGGAATATTGGATTTAGGAGCGTTGAAAGGTATATTTTGTCTATTAGCTATGAAGCCATTGATGTACATAGAGGGAAAGTTACATGAGTTTTCAAATGCTATCCAAGAAATTAGAGTAGATATCTTGACATACAAAGTCATATGAGGCAGTTGAACTGGTTTGGGCATGAACAGTTCAACATCAACTGGAAATGGGTAGCCACCTCTTCTTTGATAGGTTTTTATTCCATGATGGTAGACTTCTGTTTGTTGCTCTACTATGACCTCTAGACTGTTGTGCAATATTCTCTTGAAATCTTCATCATTTTGCCACTAGTTTGATACCAATTTTCAGAACTTTTTCTTTCAGCTAAACTTCTTGTTTGAACTGGGTTCTTGCTTCCTTTTAATCCTTGACAAAAGATTGTGCATGCTAGATATGAAGGTATTTTAAAGGCTAAACTATATAAGGGAAAATATTCCTATACCCTAGCATTGTGGCAAACGTACATAATAAAATATGGCAAAGAGAACAATGTTTTGATAGCACTGGACTAGGTTAGTTTGAGAATGAGATGAATGAACACATAATATTCCAGAGGAGAACACAAGATACAATGAAACATAAATACCATAACTCTTGATTATTAGTGAAAATATTGTACACAAGTCATGGATAGAATCGTGGCATCTATCTCCGAGATGGGATGTGTCAAGTAATCTCATCCACAAAAATTCCTTACCAAGTGATTCAAAACTATCGTTTATCATAATGCTACAATCTCTAGGAGGAGACACACGAGTGCAGTTTAACGACAAGAAACGAGGTGAGGGGGATCTTGTCATGCCTTGAAGCACTAGGAAGCATCATGGGAAAATGAATTCTTTTGATCTTGGCATCATGCATACCCATTGTCTGAGTACAAAGCAACTTAAGAATGGGGGACCTGTTATATGTCCGATTGCATTATATATAATTTTATTAGTGCACTAACTAAATATTGCTATATTAATGATTAGATATATAAATTAAACACACATGATCCTATATGAATGCTTATGTATTGATTTGTAAACATTTTTTTTCATTTTGTTTTTGTTAGGATTATTTTTTGTTTATATATAAACTTTATCCTAGGAGAGAGCCTTACAGTCCATTTGGAAGTTATCAGTTCGCCATCTCTTAAAAGTCCAGAATTGCAATATGAACAAAATAACCATATACACTAGACTCCCAGAGTGCAGAAAGCAAGGGTGGAGTGAATTGAAAGCCATAGAGAAAGGTAGATGAGAAAACCCAAGGTGGATGGCATCATGGCAGTAAATGAAACAATGGAATGCGGAGGCTACTAGAAGTGATATGTGATTTTGTATCATCCCTTTGCTGGTGATGGTACATAACTCCCTTCACATGGAGCATCATCCCTTCACATGGTACATAACTCCCTTGAGAAAGGAATTGGAGCCTTGAATCATTGAAATTAGGATTTTGATCAAATAAACAAGAATCATAGAATATTTGGCATTGTGGTATGAAATGTAGAGTAGGAAGAAAAATTCCAAGGCACCATACCTGGTTCAGTGACTACTTAGAACTTTTTACAAAGCTTTAGTGACTATAACTTTATCCAGAACTTTATCCAAAACTTTATCCATCCAAAGTGTAGTTTCCATTTTTATTCAAACTTTTCTAGGAGAAAGGATAACTGTATATGTTCTGGACCTTTTTCAACAATAGCGCAAGGGAGACGTTTCATATGTATGGACCATACAAATTGAACTTATACACTTAATTACAAATTATGTAAAAAATCTAAATTGGGTTTTGAACTTGAGAGTAGACATGAGTAGGTAGATTTGAAGTTATTCGATTAGGCTATACATATTTGAGAAACCATATTTTGGGATCTTTAAATAAGTCATAAATTTTCTAGCGAGGAAATCCTTTACTGAGAAAAACATCTTCAAATATATATCTTCATTCACATTGGCCAGTTCAACGAAGCTATCGAAATAGAAAGACATTTTATTCTTATTGATTGATGCACAAAGATGAAGATTTATGACACAAAATTCTATTTTGGCACTAATTTCACCCACATTGCTACCTAAAATTAATTTTTAATGATGTTTGATGTTAGCAGCAGGTTTTTTATGGTTGTAGGTGACTGTTCGAGGGCTGTAATGTGCTCAGACCTCTATTTTGTGGCCCAAGACTGCCCAAAACTATTGATTAGGGCTCTTTTAGTGCTTAGAACTACTGATATACTGCTAGAGGCTTGTTATTGTTACTTTCTACATGCCCAGAATTCCTTTTGGTGGGTATCCCCATAGATCAATTGCTCATTGACCATTAATGGATAAGGGAAGATCAAATTTATTATTTTCACATCATAGGGAAGCTAAAAGATGACCATGCTCAGAGTAGTTAGGGTTTGATTATGATTTTCATGTTATAGAATGGCCCAAAATGGATCAGTTTTTGTATAAATGAGACCCAAGTCCCATATGGATATAAACTTTAAAGGATTGGTGTTTGTATCAAGGCTCTTGGACATCAATGGACAAAACAACTTTTATCTTCATATATGAAACCCTTCTCTGAACCCTTTCTCTCTTATGCTACATCGGTAAATATTTCTCATACCCTTATCAATTGGTATAAAAATTCCAGTGAGTCATGTATATTTGGAGTTGGATAATCACCTTTGCCTCTGTCCTTAAGTCAAGTATTGAGAGCTTTTAAGAAAAATACTTCATTTTTTCATGCATATACTCTTTTTTATCTCATAATATAAGTTTTTACACTAATAGCCATTGAGTAACTAGATATGATCTTTGCATTGTTTTTTCACTAAGCATTTTCTTTTTGTTCCCATACATAATTATTGTGAAAAGCGGGAGGATTTGTTCTTTTACTACTAGTCATTTCTTGGCAAATCCTTTCATCTTTTTGGACTTGATATTACTGTTGGTTGGGAAGAAGCATACTTGTTACATTTGAGTTTTGTAAGATGTGGTGGAATATTATTTTCAGTCTAAGTTTCATTTTACAATTTTTTGTTGAATATCAAATTGTTGTTCCTATTGTTCAAAATTGCAAACCTATACTTTGTTTTAAGTTAGAATTTACTTTCTCCTTTTTGTCTATTCCTCTCCTAATATTAGTTTTGTCTTTAAATTGCAGGTATCATACTCTTATAGTAGAAATATATTCTTGTTTAACACATCAATCCTACGAGTGACAAGGTAATAATACTACAACACAATCCTACAAATTTTTCTCTTGAATTAAATTGGTGATGGTATTGTTGGCTTTATGAATTTTAGGGAATTCGTAGAATGTGTCGTCTCGTACTAATGAAATGAATTCATATAATGTATGTTCCAATGTTGGAGAATGAAATCGATATGATGTTTTGCTTAGGATTGGAGAAAGTATAAAGAGTGTTTGTTTCTTATGTATATACCGATCTCAACTTTAGATCTCTTAAACATCTCCAAATTGCAAGAGCATCTTGCTTCTTTCAGTAGAATATTAATCTCTTTTCTAAAAAAACAAAGATATCTATGGTAACTACAGGAGTAAACTCTTCAAATATAAAATTTATGTTATTGACACAAAGTGTGTTGATTCATACATATGGGACAAAGATCTTGCATCTTGGCATTGATTTGTGTGTACTTTATAAAAAATGGACTCTAAAAAAATGTTGATATGAGCTACTAGGAATTCCATTTTTGCTTGTGTTTTTGGCTTAGGTGGGGATTATATTTTCATCTTAGATATTTTTTGATATTGTATTGATTTTTTGGGGAAGGATTTTGCTCCGCGTTTACTAACTATGAGACTTTCTACTGATATTTAGCTATTGATTCTGAGCATATAAGGTAATGTGATTTAAGATCTGGTTACATCAAACATAGGTATGAATACTCATAGATTTAAATCACATTGCATGTTCCATTACAGTCTAAATTATTGTTATCATTAGGATATCTGGGAAAGTAAAATAGGATGGAAATTTTCCCTGTACATGAATTAATTTATTAGCACATAGTACATTATTATAACATTTACCTTGTCATCCATTGACATTAACATGTTTTTGAACTTTTAATATGTTAATTTGCATTGTAGGTAGTTTAACTGGATGCTATTAGCCATAAATTTCAGGTTGTCACTTTGAACCAAGAGTGTCTCTATACATTCAACTTCCTATACAAAAATGGTCTCCTCTTGTGGCCAATGTTGTAGTCGGAAGGCCGTGTTAAGCCTTTAATTCGAATTAGGAACACACTATAGCATTATGATAGTCATTAATAGAATAGGTGAACACGTTTTAACTATTCTTTGTCGACGGACTTGCTATACTATGCTTTGTCGACAGACTGCCTCACAAGCTGCAGTTGTTGGTATTGTAATGATAGAAACTTTACAATCATAGGAAAATGATATACAGAGAACTAAGGAATGTAATCACTCCCATGTTGAAAATAATACAATCTATCATCCTTTGTCGACCATTAGATACTCAAAGTTGTGTATTGATAGTTTTTTACCATTATAGAGGACTCTGTAAGTTAGGTTCCCAAGTTCTTAAAGGGTTCTAGCTCAATGGAAGATCACTTGCCTTACAAGCAGGAGGTTGGTGGTTCGATTCCTCCATGCCGTAGTGATATTATAATATCGGTTAAAAACAACTAAATTAGTAAGCAAAAAATAAGAGATAGGTCACCAAACAAAATGACCAAAACTCGTATATAAAATTACTAAAAATGAATAAATTAGTGACAAAAACATGAGAGATGCGAAACTAGGCAATAAAAAGGATGCAACACATGGCACTGATGATGAAGGCAAACATGGCATTGATATAGTAGAAAAATAAGACGTTACTTTGGATGCAAAACATGGTGCTACATAGGAAGCAAAATATGGTGCAACAATAGAAAAAATATTTGGCATCATTTTGGTAGCAAAACACGATGCAAAAAAGGAAGCAAAAATTTGGTGTAAATTTGGAAGCGAAAATTGGCACATATTTGGAAGTAAAACATGGTGCAAAATGGGATGCTAAAGTGGTAGAAAAAATGGATGTAATATTGGATGTTAATTTGGATGCTAATATGGTGCTATTAAGGATGAAAATATGGCACTAATGAGGGTGTCATTTAAGAAGCAAAAACAGACACTCGCTAGGAAGCAAAATATGACTTTATTTAGGAAGCAAACCTCGACGTTGTTTAGGAAGCAAAGTTGGACGCTATTCTGGAAGCAAAAAAAGAGACGCTATTTTGGACGTCATAAAGGATGCTATTTAGGAAGCAAAAAAAGACATTTTTTGAGATGCTTTAAGTTTTGTCCGTGACGCGTCTCATTTAGCGTCTAGTTTGACCACTCAATGTAAAAAAAAATTACACTAAAAAGGGACGCTAATTCCAGGATTTGTTGTAGTGACAACACCCCAAGTGCTTGAATAAGTGAGGGAATAACAACTTCGTGATGTGATGTGTGTGGATACCCAACACAAATCCATGGCCATCACTCTAAATCAAGTCATCGTAAATAAAGTATATATTCGGTATACTCCCCATAGTTAAACAAAAGTCAAACCCAATTGGTGTGAGTGATTTATTTTTATGACCGCGTGTCTATTGCATTCATTTTTTAATAATGCACATTTTTAACATCGAGAACCTATACTATGCAAATTAATGACTTTTTTCTTGACAAGGTGAACTGATATTTTGAGTGCAGGTTTGGGAAGATTTTGTTGGAATAGGGACACAAAGGATATATAACTATTATATGATTTTCTTATGCTGGGAGGAGAAGGGGCATATGGTAGAACACAAAATGGTAGTCTTCTAAGTAGTAGCACCACCAATGCTATTGTTGAAATAGCTTTCCAGCAGATAGAAATGTTCTTTTTCTTTTTAACAGTAGATCTTATCCAATCCAGAATAGTCATTGGATAAATATATTTCTGTATTGCTATCTTAACCCATAAACCCGAACCTTGAATGATATACCAGGCCTTTTTTGCTGCAAGTGCCTAGGAAAATAAATTAGGGACTTTAAGTCCCCAACCACCCATAGATTTAGGCATAGCAAGAAACTTCCATGATATCCAGGGTAAACCAGAAGAGTTCTGTTTACCCGCCCAAAGAAAGTTAAAACAAAGCTTTCTGATTTTGTCTATGACACCCATAGGTACCCAAAAATGTATCCAATAGACTGGAATGGCCTCTAAAACAGCTTTAATCAATATCAGCTTTCCTCCTTTGGACAACCAACGGAAGCTCCAATTCTGAATCCTTTGTTCAACTTTAATAATCAGCCAATCCCAATCCCTAATAAGATATCTGCAAGGTTTAAGATGAAACCCAAGGTACTTCATGCCATTTTCAATTCTATCAACATGAAAACTGAAGATATTTTGTAATGTAATAACTTCAGAATCTTCCAAACAGAAGTAGTATAAAGAAGATTTATTAACATTTATTTGCATCCTAGATGCCTTACAGAAATGCATTAAAATCTCATAGAGAGTAGAGAGAGATTGATCAGAACCATCATTAACCATGACAATGTCATCCACAAAAAGAACATGAGTTAATATTGTTTCATTACCAAAAGATATACCATGATAGGTCTCACGCAATGTAGCATGAAGAATAGCCCTCCCAAGGCCTTCAACCACAATAAGAAACAGAAGTGGTGCCAAAGGACACCCCTGTCTGAGTCCCCTACCAGATTTAAAAAAATTAGTAGCAACACCATTGATGAGCAAAGAGAAAGAGACAGATGAAAGACTGCTCAAAACCCATGCAATAAAGTTTCCTACGAAACCCATTTTTGCAAGAATAACCTGAAGATAAACCCAGCTGACTCGATCATAGGCTTTAGATAGATCGATCTTAATCATAACAGCTTTTACGGATTTAACATGCATAGAATGCATGCCTTCCTAAATGACACCTACAGCATCATGTATCTGCCTACCCGGCAAAAAGCCAAACTGTTCACCAGATATACATCTACTCAGAACCTTTCTGATTCTGATCGAGAGAATCTTACCAATAATTTTGTATACAAAATTACACAGAGATATAGGCCTAAAATCCTCAAAAGATAAAGGACTATCAATCTTAGGAATAAGAGCTAGAAAAGTAGAGTTAAGAGGTCTTCACCCAAAACATCAAACAAGCATCTATACACCTCAACAGGAATACCATCCGGTCCAGGACTCTTATCATTTTTGCTAATGGATAAAATATGCTTGATATCTTTAAGAGTAATAGCCTGCATAAGCTCAGCATTTTCATCCTCAGAAACAGAACTTGGGAAATGACCAGCACTATGAACAATTTCTGGAAGATGGAGATCAGCTTGTTCTTTAAAAAGGATTTCAAAATGCTGAATCCCAGCCTCAGCTATAGCCTCAGATCCTTCCACAAGATTTCCAGAATCCTCATATAGTTTCCATATAGAATTGCGACATTTCCTATGAGCAGCAAATTTGTGAAAGAAAGGAGTATTGTCATCACCACAACTCAACCATAACGCCCTACTTTTCTAGCGAGCCTCCTTTTCCCGAAAAAGTAGAATAGCACTCTTGCGAGATTCAATCTCAATCAATAAATCTTTATCAACCACTGATGAAATACCAGAAATATGTCTATCATGAAATCTTTTCAACTCAAATTCAATATTAACCAACTCTTTAATGTTCTGAGCTTTTTTATTCAGTGACCACTTAGTAGAAATTACTTTAATTCGTTTAAGATTCTCACTAAATTGTGCATCAAGAGATAAAGCAGACCGAGCATCAAAGAGAACCCAAGAATCTTTTAAAGCTTCAACCAGATCAATATAATCTAGCCATCCTGCATTAAAATTGAAAGGACTATGGGCCTTAGGATTCTGAGAAGAAATTTGCAGAAAGACGGGTTGATGATCAGATATACCTCCACACCCAATCCATTGTTTAAGAAGGAAATCACAATCTAGGAAATCAGCCGAGACTAACAGACGATCCAACCTTTTACAAATGCCCTCAGAACCAACTCTACGATTACTCCAAGAAGGCATAGCTACCATAGGGTTAATGTCAACAATCCCCAAACTCTCCAACAGATTGTGGAAAAAGTTAGTTAATGGATCTACTTGAGCATTAACCCCTCAGATTTCAGAAAGACCCAATGAAAAATTAAGATCGCCTCCAAAAACTAAATAAGGAGTCCTGAAACAGTCCGACTTGATCAAGTTATTCCAGAAAGTTTCCCTATCCTGATAAGGCGCATAAATATTAACAAAGGATATTTCCTTTTGTAAATCAAATGAGAATAAAACAACACACAACCCTGCTTTCATTTCCCAGGCATTATGAAAAAGAAAATTACATGACTTCCATCCCAAAATAAGTCCACCCGATCTGCCCATAGCATCCACCGAGATGAACTGCCATCCAAGAATCAAAAGTTCCAAATCTTGAACCAACACACACCCCTCAATCATCGTTTCTTGTATAAAAATAACATCAACTGCATGTTGATTGATAAGTCTCTTAACTGCTAGTTTCTTGGGTAGACTAGCCAAACCCCTAACATTTAAGGACACGAGGATCATATAGAAACCTTGTTAAGGGCAGATGCTCTAAGCGCCCCAACACCTCTCTTTACAGGATGTAATACATTTTCATCCCCAATCAGATCCTGATCTACTTCATGATTCCCAGGTTTATCCTTGACAGGCTGAGAAGTCTCCTGAATAGATTTTGAGCACGAGCGAAGATAATACCCCTTGCTAACAATTGCCTTACAAGGAGATACAAAACCTAGATCCTTCAAAGACAAATTCGGAACAGTAGGAGATAAGACCTCAGAAGAAAGGTTCAGAAATGGAGTGTTATCAGGAACATCCATAGAATTAGATATGCTTAACTATTTAAGTTTGGCTAATGGTTCAAAATCCTGAGAAACTGAATGCATATCCAAATTCTCATCCACAGACAATCCAGCCTTTGCAGTAGACTGATTCCCATCTTTTTTGACTCTCCAAACTTTGGAAGAAGAATGTTTATTGAATGGAAGAGAGCAATAATTAGCCAGATGTCCAAACCCATGACATCTAAAGCATCTAAAGGGGATTCCCAAATAATCCAGTGGCTGAAAGAAATCACTATTACCCTTTTTAATGACCATTTCCGCAGGTAAACCCAAACGAAAGTCTAACAGGACGAGAACCCGGCCTATGCAGCAAACCCCAGAGTGTAAATAAGTAAAATCAGTTTCCAAATGGGTTCCCAAAGTATTCCCAACAAGTCTGAAGAAATCAACAGACCAGAATTCAAAAGGTAAATTTGGGAGTTTGACCCAAATAGGAACTTGGTCATACCTTTCCTTCCTCGAATCAAATAAGGGAGTCCACCTCTTGATAAGTAGGCCAGCATTATCCCATTTCCAAACTCCAGCTAGGATCTTATCAGCCTCATCCATTGAAGAAAATTTAAAAGCTATCCAACCCCTTGGAAGCATATAAATCTCAGGACAAATGCTGAAAATCTCATTCTAAGCCTTTACAACCATGCAGGGATTCAGCATTATAATTCTCCTTCCAAACCTCCCAACCAACGTCAAAGCATTGGTGAGAACTATCTCATTTAAAAGCACGTCCTCCCCCAGAGTCATTAAAACTGGGTTTATCTTCTTGATGGGTTTAGGAATCCTCTTCTTAGACTTAGATAATCCCTTGCTAAAAGAAAAAATAGGAGCATGCACATGTTCAATATCAGATTCTTTAGACTTGATAGATTCATGATTTGCATCAGACATTGGAGTAATTCCCAGATCTACATTCATGCCTTTACTAACCTCTTGAACCATCCCAGCTTCCTGAAGACTAACCGATATAGGCTTGTCAACCTGATAACCAGAAACGATATGTATATGATCACAAGCACCCTTTCCGTTGTTGATCATACCCAATGAATCTGAATGGAGACCCAATCTCAAAGAAGAAGGCAATATCCCATCCAAATTACTATTCCCATTCAACTGTAGAGCCGGTGAGACTTTCCCGCGACTCTCCATGCAAGTGGAGACCTAAACAATTTCTGAACATTCCTCGTGCTGAGGACCCAAACACGGGAAATCCCTATCTCCCATAACCTTCCCAAGAGAATAAACCACAGATACGCGTTTATCCTCACCAAAACCCATCCAGGAAGCAGACAGATGTCCCACGGGAGCAATAGGACAAGGATATAAAGGATTCAAACGAGGCAGACTAGATCGCCCACCCATATTTTCACCAACCAGACAGTCCACAGGATAAATTACCTTATCCAAAGTATCATCCGGTCCAAGGGCAAATCCCAAGTCTCCCAGATTAATCTGCAAAGGCACGTAGGTCACAGAGACCCGATTCTCCACTCCAATATCCTGTTTAGTAACGATCAGACGCCCTGGCGGAGTACGAGCCAGGGATTTCGTCACCCGAAGCGACATTACTAAAAACAAACGATCAGAAACCCCAACCCAGAAAGACCAAAATATGCAAAAGGACTTCAAACTAGTGAACGGATTGGATGTTGTTGACATTCCTACCTTCTGTCTCCTAAATCTCCATTTTTTCGTATTTGAGGTTTTTGTTTTCTTCTGAGAACAAGTAGTAGGTTATTTTGCATGAAATGGTTGCTTGTAATGGCTCTATAAGATTGATTAAGAAATATTTTTCAAACAAAAAATCATAGAGTATGGAATGGTACCTCACCCGGTTAGTGAAAGTGTGGATTGTTGGTTCATGTCTCTCCTCTGATAAGCTTCTACTTGTGAAAAATAGGTGAACTCTTGGGAAACCTTGCCACAATAGATATCTTGATTAGTGGCATGTTAACATAAAGGTGACTTGGTTGTCCCTTGAATATTAAAAAATAGTGTAGCTTTTGTTGACTAGAAGCATTCAATAAAAAGAAGGCAAAGCATTATCCTAGTTAACATGGGAAAGTTTTCAAGGAACGAATTAACCCTTTTCATCAGTGGGAAAGAAAAGATTTTCCTCAAATGGTTCTAACAGATATTTATAGATTGAAACATTTCCCAAAATGAATGATATTTCCATGTATTTTAAATAGAAAAAATGCAAGCATAACACAATGTTTCTTGGAAATTGTTGTGACATTTATCTATCCCATTAAAAAATGCTACAACTAGCTATATATGAACAAAAGAACTCTGCTATTGATTGGAAAAGCACTAAGTATGAATGTAACAAAAAAACAAACAGATTCACACCATCAATTAAACATAGTGATTAATAACTGGAGAAAAACCCTAAGTGTGGAAAAATTATGGGAGATACATTAATAAAGAGAAACTATTTTGAAGGTGGTTATTAGGCCCTGATATTAGAAATAAGAATTACATGTTTTCTTGGGTCTATATTTCACTATGGTTGCATAATTCTTCTAGAGTGTGCATCCTTTTGAATTCAATCTCCTCTTTCCTCCTACCATTGTCTTTCCCCAAAAGTGTTCTTGTTCCATTTGTTTTTGGTGATACTGCTGCTAACATAGCATGAATTCCCATATGGATTTGTTTATGCTTTTTAATAATTGTTTTGTTTTGTTTTTTAGATCTTGGATGAGTGAGGAACAATATTTTTCCTGTAAGTGCAATGTCAAGTATTTTTTATAGCTCTCAAAATGTAGCAAGAAGTTGTGTTGAATTTTGTAAAAGAAGGATTTCACAATAAACTATTCTATCTAGAAAATGTTTAAAATTTTGGGAGAATTGAAAACGTTGCCAAAAAATGGAAAATATTATCCCCTAAATTGTTCTCTATAGCTAACTCTTGAGGTGGTCTAATATCAAACTACAAAGTCTACTAGCCTGTGTTCGCTCTTAATTCATGTAAATGTCATGTCCTTGGTTGATGAAGGCGTCATCTGAGAGCAACATGAAGGTCCATTAGATTTTCCAAGAGATTGGAAAATCCTCCAAAATTCCTTTCCACTTCCTCATTCCACTCTGCCTCGCACCAGCCCTTATAGTCTTGTAGAATATCTCTGCCCCACACCAACCATTATAGGGTTGTAGAAGATCTCTACCCCACACCAACTCTTATAGGGTTGTAGATGATTTTTGTACTGTCTACACAACTGATCAAGAAAGATGCTAGATCAATAAAACAACTGGTATCGACATACTTTTAATTCTTTTATGCATTTTCCTTGACAACCAAATGGTTCTAATTCATCTTGTAGTTAGGTGTCCAACAAGTTCATAACTACCCTCTCTAGTTCCTTTAGAAGACACTGAAAGTGTGTACTCTACCATTAGAATACTTTGCAATTACAAGGAGGAACCAAATGGTTCTAATCCATGTTGTAGTTAGGTGTCCAACAAGTTCATAACTACCCTCTCTAGTTCCTTTGGAAGACACTGAAAGTGTGTACTCTACCATTAGAATACTTTGCAATTACAAGGAGGAACCTATATTGTGTTTAAACATTGTTCATGGTATATAGATTAACATAATTTCTGAGATTAAGGCATCATGATGGATGAAATGACCCTATACAAAGATATCTGATTGCAAAATGCTCAATTGAGTAAAGGAATTAGAGAAATACATGACTGGGGTAGGTAATCAAACTGATCCAAATTAGAAAAATACACTATTGATGCAAGGAAAAACAAATAGGAAGAGTGTTCGGTAAATGGAACCCAAAATGTTACCCACTCATCATGAGTTACTTTTCCCACATTCTCCATCTCCCTTGTCCAAGAATTAGTTGAATGCATGATTCTGAAGTCTCTAATATGCAAAGGAATGATCTATGATGAATCTAATGTGATTTGAATGTCAACCACAAATAATTTTAGAAGTTTCTGTTGACATAATAATTTTAAAATATTTTGTATATCTTGTTCATGGAAGGCCTCAATTCTTTACGGTAGTTGTTTTTTATAATCCAAAAACCCTATTTTGTTTTGTAACTATTGATTCCTTATAAATGTAGATTTTCTTGAACAAAAAGTCTACTGGTACACCAAATCAATACAAAAGACAAGAAGTGTAGGTTCTTCACCATTAAAGGTGGTAACTTACTAACTGTATAAGGAACTACAAATTCAAGGTGTATTAATTCATATATCGGAAGATTTCTATGCCATCCACCAATGTAACTCCTCCTTGCAATCTACTCAAGGAAACTATCAATCACAAGAAATCGACGAATAACATAATTTATTGGGATGCATTGCCATTCAGTTTTGTTGGACCTGGAAAGTTAGATTCTCTCTTTTTTTACATTGATTTTCTCTGTATGATTAGTTAAGAAAATATCATCCGTATGGCCTAGTATCCGTTTTGATTTTATTTATTATGATTTTCATTTCAGGAATCTCTACAATGACGGGGTGCATCCCTTTAAGCTACATTAGAGGCCTTACAAGAAGCATCAACATGAGAAAGTGTTATTCGATGTTTAAGGTAATTCCTGACATGCTTGAAAGAGCCATTAGCATTTGTCATGTATGTATGATGTCCAAGCCTATTAATGTTCTAGTAATGTAATTCATACCATGAATATATGCATGTTACATGTTTCGCAAAATTGCAGTCTTAAATACATCAATATCCAATGTTGCCACTTCTCATGATTATGCCATAACATTTATTTGTGAACACGTCAATATACAATGTTGAAACTTCACATGTGTGATCTGAGTTAGGCTTGGAATGGAAGTAATTGTAAAGGTTGTCAAATATAGCACCTTATTTTGTCAATCCCTTGGGTTAAATCCCTTGAGCGGTGAGATGGTGTCAAAATTTAAATCATATGTTAAGTACAACCTAAAATATTGTCATTGAATTCACAAAGCTTTCATAGGCTTCATGTATTATTTCTTGGTAAGGGGAAGTGCTTTTTTCCATTCTTGGAGAGCTATGAACCCCAACTCCAATAAATCCCATTTTAATCTGGAGGTTGTTTATCTTGGAAAACTCATGCAAATGATTAGGCTTCTATGCCCTTTGGGGTTTGATCCTGGGTCATTATTATGGAGATGCCCTACCAAACAAACTCATAGGCTTCCTGTGTATTAATATGGTGAAATATACTACAATAAGTTAAAAGAAGTGCAATGGAAAACACACATAATAATGTTGGTGCTTCATGAATGAGCCATAATAAGTGTCCACTGTCGATGTGGCTTTTGTGAGGAGCCTCTGGGGCAGCCTTGTAATCTAACCTTGAAAATTATAAATGATTTGAGGAAACAGTTATTATCAAATTTTTCATTCATGACTGAAGCTTGAGAATATAATCCTTGTTTCATGGTCGATAGCAATAAAATTTTGATGGGGATATTTGATGAGAAGGAAACTTGTTTATTTAAATGTTTTGTGTACTTAGAGGTGGGGGATAATGAATGCATAAATATTGGTTTGATACTTTCTACATCGAGATGTATTGATCAGTCTTTAAAGGGTATCTCTATTGGCATTAGTTTCATGGGTTATGATTTCCTTGGAAAAAATAAGTCAATGCTCGCAAGCTTCATCTTAAGATAGATCATCATATGCCAAGAGATCAACATATATGTATAAATTGCTTTAACCGTTTTGAAAGAGGAGTCCAAAGAATGTTGTGTCACAACCAGATAAATCATTACTACCTAAAAGATCGACACACATGTGCATAGACTTCACTATTTAGAAACCAAAACCACATGTATTTTGTCTTTTGGTGCCCAGTTTATTATGAAATTGAAGGTATATATTACTGCTTTGCAGGGACTCGGGCAGGTTTGTATGCATGTTTTCATTGTGTTAAGGTGTATTAATTGGGGAGTTGTGCACTCATTGGTGTTACTTGCTCAAGATAATAAGCATTGCAAACAGTTCCTTGCTTATTACTTCACCATCTATTGATCCACATCAACAATTGGACAAAACAAAAACATAGACCGGGTTGAGTCTGCATCGATTCCTCTACATGGATTCATTTGGAACAATTCTCGATTTTTATTTTTCCTATGTATCAATGATTGTAATAAATTTTTGGAGTCAAAGAGAAAGTGGGAATTTAGAGAATTGATGTACACCATAATAGGTATGGGTGGTGATATGACATAATTTACTATCCCTTAGTAGCTAATATAGGTAAAACTCGACAAGGTGTGATAAAAGATGGCAAATCCAAGCTATCAATAAAACCCTGACTGCAATTCATGGAGGGAAGATAAGAGCAACTCCCATGCACATAATGCATAATATCTTACACTTGGATTAACTGAAAGAAGTTGGCAGTTTATTGGGCACTAATAACATATCTTGGGTATCCCATGCTAAGAAGAAATAAGCATTTAAGGGAAGCTTAAATGTTGTATAAATGAAATTATAAAGTGTTGAAGATGGGTATTGAGTGAATACCTTTATGAAGGTGCATAAATGTAGGGGCCATTAGTAAAAGAAATAGGGGCTTCACAATCACTAGTTACCTATGATATCTCTTATGATCCTGCCATGTTCATTCCTCTTACATACTCTAAATGCTTTCAATTAAGACCCTAACCAATGCAAATACCATACGTTTGTACTACATCGACTTATCATTTTTTTACACCACTTGGGAGCTATGGAACATTATGAAGTAACTATATAAGCAATTTAATATGCAGAGAAACCTCCAAGGATTTTAATATGGGCTTCTATATTTAAGAGAGATTGTGTAGTGTTCAATGACATTTGGTACATGTGTCTCTCCCAAAGTTAATATATACCTCAAAGTTTCACCAGCGTTTCTCTATATAATATGAGAGTCTTTCAGAATTCTCACATGAATTTGTAACTTATATCGATTTTGATTTTCTCTCCCCAGCCTATAGTCATTTTCCTTTAAACCCTACTTGATCCCTTGAAACGTTATATTTTTTCAAGGTTCAATACTATAGGCTTCTAGGATCTAAGAAGATGTATGGAGACGCACCTAAGAGGAGAAAAATCAGTTGGAATTCAGAGAATTCTAAACGTGGTGATGAGATTGGTCCGTACTTTCATGTTTGTTAATTAAAGCGCTTAAAATAAACAATTTATTTTCCCAAAAAAAAAATTAGTTTGTTGGGATGGGAAATCAAATTATTTAATTCCAAGAATGGACTATGTTAAAGCATTTCGTACTGCATTTCATCTTTTGATGTTTGATTACAATTCTAATAGGATTTCTTTTTTCTGTAGTTATCAAAGAAGTACCGAACACAATTTCTTCAAGTTAAGATGTTAATCTTATTAAAGACCATGATTCTTATATTCACATTTGAAATGTCTTTTTTCCAGATGTGTTTGATCTGATCATTATGTGTTTCTTGTGCAGTTGCTCCGATCAACTATGCACATCTATCCACAAGTCAAATGCAACAATTCCTCAAGGCAAAGGATTTAGAAACAACTTTACGATCTGGAAAAGGGAAAGGGTCAGTACCATTTTGGAGGAGGAGGATACAATGTTCATGTACCTGAACTCCCTGTGCTGGCTCGAAATGTTTGTAACATCATCTTTTTCTGTTGAATCCCACACAATATTATTATTGTTCATTTTGTAGTTTTATTGGTGTCAAACATGTTTTTCCTTCTTATAGTTGTTACATCAATTATAACAACATATTGGAGTCTTATTTTTTGAGATTAGTTTTTTCCATGCCATGCCATGCCAAACTTTGATGTGATGTTCATTGTAAAGCCTAGTTGACATTGCTCTCTTTTTGAAAAACAAAGAGATGTCCTATATATGATATGACATGCCATGTCAAATTTTGATGTGGTGTTAATTGCAAAGGCCAATTGACATTGCTCTCTTTTTCAAAAGCAAAGAGACATGTCTTGTATATGCCATGATATCTCATACTTGTTGTTTTGTAAAACTGTTAAGTTCAATAAACTTGTTATATATTGTGATTTGGACTATTCTCTATCTTTTGAGAAATTGCACTGTTAAATTTTGTTATGGTATTATAACATTGGCATTTTATTTTAATCACTAGTTGTTTATCAATATACTATTGTTTGAATGAAATAGTTATAAATGTCTTTTGGTTTCATATTAATTATATAAAATGTGATCATTAGCTATGAGCTTGGGGGCTATGTTTCTTCTTTCGTTTTGACATAAGATGATGCAGGTTTTAGATGTAGCTTAATTACAAAATGCCATAATGTTGCTTCCTTCCCATTTCAAGTTGATTGCTTATCTTTCTGCAAGCGACTCTCTGGTTTTATAGCCAATCTTTCCTATGTAAGTGTAACTTAATACTTGTTACTTCAACACAAGTTATACATAAATCTTCTACCGATAATTTTAATGTTTTGAGTGTTTTCACATTTATAGTCTTTCAAGCCTTTTACCCACTTAGTTTCTATAAATCTTCTTTTCATGTTAGGGTTACTTGACTAGTCTTCGTGGATATGGTCATGCTTGTTTAAGTTTAAAAATAAAAAAATTATAAAAAAACACCTTATATATATCAAAATAATAACTAAAAGTTGTATAAAATGACAAGTCTAAGTTGCGCTGTTACTGGTAGGTAAATTCGGGTGGTATTTGAACTTGTGACTTTCAATTTACAACAAGTGACTTCATAACAACTAAACTGCCAATAAGCCACGCCCGTACAGACTGAAATTTTTATATTAAATTAAATAATTTAAAAATAATAAAATAGAAAGTATTGATTAATTAATTATTTTATTAAATTAAAATAAAATTATCATAATATAAAATTAATTTTAAAATTTTAAATTAAAAAAAATACACCCAGTAAAAATTAATTATTTATTCATATCCTTTATTTCACCATATGTACTGTTTCTGACGCGTGCCCTACTCTAGGGTACATTCCAATGAGTTTATGGTGATCGAATTAAATTTTACGTTTTACGCTGATCAAGTCACAATGGGTAGGCGGATAGACTAGTGCTCTAAGGTCTAATCAAAGACCTTATTTAATATTAATGAGTCATTACTTTGGATAGTTCAAGTTAGATCATTTTTAAATTGATTTAGTATGTAATTTAAATAATGTTAAATTAAATTATTTTTATATTTAGTTTAATTTAAATTTATTAAGTTTTATAATTAAACAAAATTTATAAAATGATAATATTTTTCTAATTTTAATTAATAGATTTACAAATGGTGATTAACAAAATTTTAAGCAATTATTTAAATGATTATACAAAGAATTTTTAATTTTTTTTTATAATAGGTGTTAGTTATCTAACTTAGCTATATAATAGCTGAAATACAACTATCACCGTTATCTAGCTAAATATGAGAAATTTATCATTTATATTTAAGTTGAAAGATCAATTCGTGTATCATCTCAATCTTTTATAATTGAGATGTATTCACAATCAAATTAAATTACCTTAAAACATAAATGTTACCCATGTATGTGACCACATCTTTGTAACACACCCTAAAATCACCAAAATAATTTTTTTTTGTTATTGCATGTAATAACTGGATTTACTATACAGTATTTAGAGAGGTGTTAAATTCATCATGCATTAATGTCGTCATGTAATTAAGTTATTATTAGACTGCTTAAATTATGCTCTGTCGACATGACACTATTTTGCTGACAAGAAAACTATCTAAACAAAATTTATCTTGTGGTCGTAAGACCGTTTGTTTTTAATGGTTAAAATGGTTAAAACACTGGAGCTGCACAAGGAAGGTTTCACTATCTTACTTAGTCATCTCGACTAAAACATGAATCTTTGCTTTTTCTACGTCGAGGCATTGAGGTAACAAGGTTTGATCAGCTTAGGGAACCAACTCTATGTTCTAGGTGATAAGACAAGGTAAAAGTTACCTAAACTTTTATGAGTTATGCTTAACCTTTTTAACAAACATACTTAGAACCCAAGTAACAATCTATTCTTCTTTGCAGGTTTAGCCTTTATCAAACAACCAAGGTTGAAGGTGCCAAGGGTTTGATGACTATCTAACACAAGGTATCGTTGGTAGGAAGAATATATCACCAACCCAATGTTGCTTTATAAAACAAGCTAGGTTATGATAGTACCCTTAGCATTCATGATGGAAAAATGCAATGCATATTAGGTTGATATCGATGGAAGGGTATGCCAATTGGTTTAAATGTTGATACTGACCCGACCACTGCTTATACGAGGACAGGTATTGAATTTTGTAATAAAAACAAACCTTACGACTTAAGTCAAATCCTAGCTGGGTGGCAGGAAATTCAATGTAAGCAACCCTAAGACTTTAATGTTTTTTGATAGCTGTGTCAATCCATTGATGGATTTGCATGTAAGGCCTTCGTCGTCCTACCCATTCGGCCTTTGGCTCCTCAGTGCTTCGGCCCTGCAGAAACAAAACACCTATAGTTGACAAAAAGGGAGGGGTCTTAAACTCGACCATCCATACCTGTTCGAGCTGGTTTTACTCAATGTGAAGTTCACTATATTTGCTCTGGTGACACTCTGGTGTTTCTTGGTTCAAAACACGATGTAGGTACATTTTTTTTGCTTAATAGAGATCGTAAAAACTCTGGATTAAGCCCCGGTTCTAAAATTGATTATTTCTTATTTTATGTAGTTAATGTTTTATTTCAGGCACGACTTGAATCGAGGTGGAGGGAAACTAGTTGCGAGTTTTCTCTTTTAACCGGTAAGATCTTCGATACTACATTGTGTGGCTCTGCTCTTGTGGTATGCTTTGCAGTGTTTACAAAATAATTGTGTGGCCACTTTATTGGGAGTCCAGGACAACTATGCCACTTTGCAATTCTTAGTTGGTGTTTAAATCTGGTTTATTATGCTCAGACATGTAAGGGTTTTGTTAATCCAACTATTTAACTGATTTATAAACTTTTGAGAAGGATGAACAATAAATCTATAAGAACAACTTTCACAGTTTGCAGGACGCATGAGGGTTTTGTCGTTTTGTTTTCTTTATGAGAACTTGTGGCCGTGAGCTGAACTCTGTAGAAAAGGATTTTTGAAACCCTTTTTTTTAAAACACAATTTGTTATATAAAAACCTTTATTGGAAGTTGTTTGGGTTATTTGCAAAGGTTTCTATCAGAGACATATTTGCTTAAATCGTTCATATCCTTGCATTATCGTAGCACAATACTACTGTGTAAATTTTAGGGAAAATCTGAAGTTTGCAAAAAGTTTACCAAAGGAATTCCAATACGGAAACTCTGCACTTCTAAGAAAGGTTTTGGAAACACAGGTCGTAAGTTTTTGCTAAAGAGTTAATTGGAAAATACTTGGAAAAGATAAAATTATGGAAAGACTAGTTTAGTCTACTGCGCATTTAAAGCTTAGAAAGAAATGATAAAGGTGTTATATGACTTAATGGTTTACAGTTTTGAAATACGAATTCGATATTATGTTGGTTTCTTCGCTTGATCGTAATTGATCTTGGAATGGTCACTGCCCGATTGGCATACTCATCTCTCATCCGATCTCAGTTTTTCTACCAACATGTTTGGTGGCATGACTTGTTGTAGAAGGTGTGGGTGCCATTAAAAATCAAATGCTTTGTGTGGTTGGTCATGAATCATAAAATTTTGACCTCGGATTTGCTCCAGAAGCGTGGCTATCAGGGTCCTGGTCATTGTCACTTCTGTTTGCTTGAGGATGAATCTATGAAGCATATTTTATTTCTCTGTTCTCACTTCCGCTGTTTGTGGACCTTTATCTGCACTAAGTGGAACATCTTGTGGTCTTGGAGTGATGTCTGTCTGTATGATTTTTTTCTTTGGGTGGAAAACCTCCTTGCTCTCTCATTGGAATTAGCTTTCTTATGTTTATGGGAGTGGTGGAAGTTGAGGGATCGACATATCTTTCAGATGGTTCCATTGGATATGAGTCTGGTTGTCCATAGGGTATTGACAGGGTCACACGTCTCTATTGGTCGGGCTCCCAAGTCTTGGATCAGATCAATCCATTTTCCAGAGCTGTCGATTGGTGACAGGGTGGGATTCTTCGATGGTGCTGAACAATCCAGGTTGTGCGGTGCTAAGATGGTCATTTAGCTGAGTGTCAATCACTCCTTCAGGATTTGTATGAATGCGGGACATGGGACCAACACTTGAGCTGAACTCTTGGCTCTCTGGGGACTTCTGCGTTTTTCTTTGGTTCGCGGTATCGATCTACTGTTAGTCATGGGTGACTCCAAATCCATCATTGAATGGGATCTCAAAAGATAGTAGATGCAATCTATTTTCCTTTGTCACTGGCTGGAGAGAACTCGCTCATTGATTGAGCTCTGTCCATTGATGACTTTCCAGCATATCTATCGGGAATATAATTCTCAGGACGATTCTTTCTCCAAGTAAGGTATTGGTATACCTCATGGTGTTCTTGATTGGAAGGAAATCCATTATGGGAGCATCATTGATACTAGAAATTCTCTAGGCTACTAGTTTTTGCTTACCTATTGGATGCTTATATGTTCTTTTTGAGTTGTTTCCCTCTCTAGGTGGTGTCTTGGCGCGAAAGTCTTTTTTTGGTGAAAGGTTGTAATATTTTTGAGCCCTTTGTGATAGACTTGTATGCTTCCTCAGCTTTTGGTGGTTGTATTTTTGTGGACCTCTTGATCACTCAGAGTTATTTTGGATCTGGTATTTTACTAAACATTTGATACATGACTATTCAAATGTTATTTGTGAGTTTGTATCATGCTGCTTTTTGACACAACTTTATCTAATTTAAGGTTGTCCTTTTCCCCGTGAAAAAAAAGGATCTTGGAATGGTTTAAAATGTTGTAGGAAATTACCTTTCACTTCAAAACACTCTCTGATTTTTCTATAATCTTTTATTAAATATATGCAACAAGTCTGTGAAATCTTATGGTTGATTTTACTTAAGTCATGAGGTAGTAAGTTATAATATTAGTTTGAAATCTAGAACAACCTTGCTGAAAACATAGCCTAAGATAACCGTGTTTATGTCTATAATAAAATCTCATCTTCAGTTGCAATGAATACAAGGTTTTATATATGTGCAAGATTACTCAGTCGATAATATTTTTTTTCCATTAATAGTCTATAATGTTTGAAGAAAGATGGGGTCTAATTGTAAGAATCTTAATATTATTAAACACTGGTCTTTTACTTGTTCTTTTTAGTCTCGGTTCTAAATTTTTGTTCTTAAGGTCAAACATAACGCTTAACTTGAAAATTTTTAGGTAAGCAGAGAAATGCTTGGACTCGTTAATCATTAATTAAAAAGGGCCTAGGGCCATTCATAATTTAGCTGAGTTTGCTTAGATCAGTTTTACTTTATAGCTGAAAGCAGCTCTGAAAAATTAGAATACTATTACAAGGTTAAGCCCTAAGGCTAACTGAACCTTTGTTCTGCAGATTAATATTGCAGAAACAACACCAGTTTAAAATCGGAAGCATGTAACCAGTGCTAAGATTTGTGCTAAGATTTGTCGATGATCTCAAATTGGTGTTACATTAATAGTTTAACTTAGCATTATTTTAATTAATGAGAACTATCGTTATTCTAGAATGATACTCGAATGATTAAGGAGAAAACAATTTGTATTTAAAGAATTAGAAATAAACAGACTAGTTGAGATGATCTTGGATATGATATTTTAAATTGTTAAGGTTTTCTATTCGGATTTGGAACCATAGTTGATAAATTCTAACTATCAATAGACTAAACACAATATGAAGATAAAGTACATTTTATTGACTATAAATAACGATCATTCATCAATTTGTATTATTACTCTGCATGTCTACCTATTTAACATAATTTATATCTCCCTGTACTAGAGTACGTCACTTCAGTGAGAGGAAAAATACATGGGATAATTATTTTTTATTTCTAAATAAATCAGCCTCTACTCAGTATTAGACTCTAGAATCATAAATCAATTTCACTATAAACTATAACTTCATTTTAAACAACTTACAGAACTATTAAGCAGGAATAAACAATGTCATAAGAATATTAGAGTTGGAACCTGGAAGTGTGACAGAGAAATGGGACCAACACCCAAGGGAGACTATTCCACCCAAACTTTTCCTGAAGCAGCCAAATCACTAGCTTAGGACCCCCGAGCTTGCACATTGCACCACTAGGATGAATATCTATGCTACACAACAACTTCTATAACTCAACACTCAACAACAGACTTAACTTAGCAAATCACTTTAGCTATCCCCTCATCAAATTCTTTGTGTGCCTGACTTTTCAATTTGCAACAATCACAAAGTTCATTCTCTCCCAAAATGGAAATGAGTGGTGAGCATCTTGCTCAATTTGATGGTTTATATAAGCCTTGCATAGGTATTTTGGGTCAGTTTTGGAATTTAATGAGCCACCCAGCTCAGTTCCCCCTCTCAGGGAACATGGCCTTTTTCTTAGGGATTATGCTCTTGCAACAACTAGAAAGTGAATGCCACTGCTACCACTTGTTAACCAGCCTTCTATAGCTACTCCCTCCTCCTAGTGGGCAGTGAACACTCATTTAACAGTCTTTCTTGAATAGTTATCTCCTTTTATTAATTATTAAAATAAACAATTCTTCAATTATAGTCATTCTTGACCCACTTGGTCATAAACTTTACAATAAAATTTAACATTATGTTTTTGCTGAAACAAATAATAAATATTTATTTTCCAGTTTTGAGTATGTTACAATCTCTATCATATTGGACTATAGAGCTTAGCACCTTTATGTATAGTAAAAAATATCTACTTTCCTCATACAATTCCAACAACTTTAAAATCATTTAATAAATCACATTAACATTTATACACACACACTTGAGATAATTCAATAAAGAAACCATGAAAAACATTATATACACAAGGTATATGTGCAAGGATTTACTTAGACATCATGCATATATATTTAACTCAGACGACTGCTATCATAATATTATGATGCTTCTTAATATGCAAAGAAACTTCATAATATTATGATGCTTCTTAAACTTAAAAAATTGTAATATCAAACATCGTTATAAGTTCTTTTCTATACACAAAGTTATAATTAATATCATCCATATTATGATGATTATATTAGTTAGTTTAACATTAAGGTATTTGTAAAATATTTAGTTCAATAAATTCCAAATTGATATTTATTTACTCTTTTATCTTGCTTTTAGACTATGCATAAATAATACATTGTTACAAGTTTGGAATGCTTTATAACTATTTTAGTTTTAACTTTGAACCATGTAAAATTATTAAATTAAAGCATTTCTAAATTATCAACTTAAACTATTTTTAAAAGGTATTTTTAATTTAAAAATGGCATAGATTCAAATTTTGAAAATGAGTAGCTTAAATGTTATGTTACTAAATTGAAAAACAATTCAATGTAACAATCAATTTTGAAAAAAGAGAGTGCAATGTACCCTTAATTTGAGAGCAACAACATGCAAAGCATGATCTATACCATTTTCACGGGGGCTTCACTTATTGGCCAATATCCTATCACGTTAGTTCATATTGTGGGTTTTAAAATTATCAAAAATTGAATCAATATATTGCAGGTATTGGGGGGATGAGAGGTTTAAGGTCGGGGTGGGTAGGGTGGTTTATAAGGATTGAGGAGTAAAACTAGGTGGGGAGGATTTTTTAAGTATTGGGAGGGGGTTTCAACAAAAAGAGTTTGGGTCAATATCTCTTGAAATTAAGGGTATTCTTTAATATCGCACGATCGCACGTGCTATGTGAGAGGTTCACTAAGTGAAGTCCCCGTGACCATTTTACATGGGTTAAGAACTTGATTTCAATTAGTGAACTAGTAAACTAGAATCTGACCATTAGTTACTTCATTCAAGATAAGTCCAAAATACTAGTTAACCTCAAGAACTAGTGCAATATTCATTTTAAACTAGATGTTAGTGGAAGAAATAGAGTTCCTAGTTCATTGAACATCAAAATAACAATCCAACATGTATTGACATGCTCAAAATGGATATCTCTAGTAATGTTTACTTGTTATGGTTAGGACGCTCCTAGTTATCATGTAGAGGCTTAAAGGTTTTATTCACAACATATTGGATCATGCCCTATTTTCATTAGGATTGAAAGTTGGGTCTTCAATCTAGATAGATTAGAAGGAGATTTTATCCTCTAAGATTGATGTATTTAATCTCTTAGTTATCTCTTTGAACCCAATGAAACAATGTTGACCTCACATGACGTATTTCTCAAATGAATGAACTTCATTCCCCAACTTAAGATGTAGTTCCCAAATCCAAGAAAACAAATCTCATTATGTCATAACCAATAGTAATTAGAAAGTTCACAAGCCTTTGGCCTACACAAAGTCTACAAAGTCATGGATAGAGGAGTGTTGGTTACCTAAGATAAGGAACAAAATGTTTCATGATTTTATGTGCAAAAGAACATGAAGGTATATGTCTGGTTAAATGGGAAAATATAGCTTCTCAAAATAATCACATGGGTTGAGGGGATGTTAAATGAGATTGTAAGAGAGTGAAGAGGGAGTGCAGTGGGGTTGCTGCAGGTTGTATCCCTTCATTTTGTTGGACGGTATAATAATAAAGCACTAGC
This sequence comes from Pseudotsuga menziesii, assembly GCA_001517045.1. Classification (NCBI taxonomy): domain Eukaryota; kingdom Viridiplantae; phylum Streptophyta; class Pinopsida; order Pinales; family Pinaceae; genus Pseudotsuga; species Pseudotsuga menziesii. The sequence goes on from LPNX010844454.1 coordinate 446,717, forward strand.
AATTTCTGTGTGTACATATCCCATCTTGGGTGATATTCATCAATTTGGAAAAGCATTAGCATCAAATTGTTTATGGAGACTAAACTTGATCATGGGTTTTTGACAAAAGGTAATTTTTTTGCAAAAATATATTGAATCTTCAACTATTGAAGAATGAATTTGAAAACTAATCAAATCAACTATAAATGTGTCTGTGACTTGGAAATAATTGGTGTTGTCTTCCTCCTCATTATGGAATTGGTTAGCATGGAGGATTGATAGTGGTATAAAGATAAGGGTAGGGATCAACCCATGAGTAGAATATGGTAGTAATTACAAAACCCCCCACCAATTGGTAGCGCCCTCTCTTCAACTAACTTAGGAGTTATTATTTGGAAAATGCAACAAATCACAAACTACTTCATATGGCATTAGAATTGGAGAAGATCTAATTTTTTTGTTGATGAAGGTAATCATTCCACATCTTGTGATGTATTTGTCCACGGGTTATTACAGAGTGCAACAAGACTCAGTACACAACAAGATTCTTTGGTTTTGTTTAGAAAAATGACCTTAGGACACTACTCAACCAAGTTAGTATAGAAGAAAGTGTTTAATATGAACAATGAAGTACATGGAGGATGGTGATAGAAGGAAATCTAGAAGGTACAAGGTCCATTAAAATCTAGCTTTTTATGTTGCTATCTTTGACTAATAAATGTCCAACCTGGGAAGTATTGCAATAACAATCGAATGTGGATATGTTTTAATTGTAAATAACTTGAGGAAACTATTTATCTTTCATTAGAGAAGTGTTAGTATGTAAAAGAGGTCTAATTTTTTACTCTCTCTTTGGAATGAGGCCAAAGAAAGTGGCAAGATGGATTTCTATTTGTTTGTATGCATCATTGTACCTTTAAAGAGCCTCCACATAGGGATCCCAAGGTGTTGATTTGTTGGTGTCATGGGTTGTTTAGTTATAAAGAAATGCAGTTTATTATAGAATAAGGAAATCCCTCCATTTTATGTAATTTTCCCAAGTAAAATTTACATACGAGGGTCAACTTGAAGGGTAAGAGATCCAAGACATAATATATTTAGATATTCCCAACCCCAAACCTTGTTCTTTCCAATGGAGTCTCTTAAGGTATTCCAAGGATATGTGAAGTTACTTGTGTACTATTCTAGTATGATCACCATAAGTTGTTCTTTAAGATTGGATTGGGTGTATTAATTGAATTTATTTTTAATACAACAACTGAACACTTTTCATGAGGATAGTCATTGAAAAATGTTTATGTCATAATCATATCTTTGGAGACTTTAAATTTTCATTGAGTGGCTAAAGAGAAATATCAACATGCAAAACTTAACACTTCTAGACCTTTGTTTTCCCAACTAAAGAAGTTGAAAAGAGTTTCATAGTTATATATTATTCTAGCTTAATTGTCAAGCAAAAGTTAACCCTTCTAGACGTTTGTTTTCCCAACTAAAGATGTTGAAAAGAGTTTCATAATTATATCTTATTCTCTCTTAATTGTCAGGTTAAAGATAAATTTTCAGAGAAAACTTAGGATATCACTTTGGGGAGATGGAAACAATGAACAAGATTATCAAGGTCGAGGTTTGTTCTTCAACACTATTTCAATTTATGTATAATTAATGCAATTTAAAAAAAATTGTTTTATATATATACATTTTGTAATGTTAGTTGTTTTTGTTGAGATACTAAAGTATTTCAATTTATGTATAATTAATGCAATTTAGAAAAATTGTTGTATATATAATTTTTTAATGTTAAAGTTGTTTTGTTGAGATACTAAGGTGATTTGAAATGTCATTGTACAGGACTTTAAACCTTGAACTCTTAAAAAAACTCTCTCTCCAAAGAGTAGTAAAACAATAACTTAACAAGGTTATCAGAGGTGTAAACTCTTTCTCCAAATAGTAGTAAAACAATAACTTAACAGGGTTATCAGAGGTGTAAAAGTCTTGAAATAATAAATTATGATAGCCCTTTGGTGTCCTTCCTCGTCTTTAGAGAGTTTTCTTGTCCACATTTCTACTATAGCATTGTATGACGTCCTAACTGAATGAATGCACGAGTTCCTTGGACGGTCTTGCACTCATATAGGTGTGATCGATCTACATCGACCACCTCCCAAAAATATCTATGTACTTGTGTTTTTTGAGAGGATTGGTCTTCTTGCCTTCTAGCTCCCTACCCCATCATTGAAGAACACCATGCAATAATGGTCTTTGCATCTTGGATGAGCGAAATAGTTGTGAATTTCATCTCTTGCCTACGTAATGTAGTCTTGATGCATGCACCTGCTCCATCATGTTCCCCTTTTCCATGTCCAGTCTCAAAATAGTTCCAAATATGTGGCACCTTGTGCCTCTTGTGGAGAATACACAACCATTGGAAGGCACAGGAATTTTTGAATTGCCCCGCACAACCATCAGACCAAATCCAATGTTGTTCCATCTGTATATTGTTATCCTCCAAGTGTTTGTAGAACAATTGAAAGCTATGTTGTACAAAAGCCAAGTCATGACACCTGTCTTCACTTATGTAAAAGTGATACTCCTTCAATATAACCCTGCTCTCTTCAGTACTATCTGCCTCATGTCTATAGTTGACATGGACCATTATGCTGACCTGATCTGAGTGATAATATTGACTCTAAATCTCGTTTTGTGGTTGAAGAGTGTAGTTTTCTGCAAAATCAACCACTGATAATATAGTTCCAATAGGAAATGTATCCCTGTACGCTCTAAACTGCTCATCTTGCCAACGAGCCACATGTACATCCTTTACATACTGTTGTGTCTTTTCAAAGAATTCCTCCACGAAGTTGCATACGAGTACCTGGTAGATCAACAATAAAGATGTACAGATCAATAGGTTGTTACATATATAAAATAGTAACAGATACCAATATGAAAAAATACTATTTAGGAACTCATTGCTAACCTAAGAGGTGACCAATTGTATTTTTTTCCTTTCATTCCCTCCACCGATATCATACGTGACATATTTGAATAACTGCAAGTTCACTTCATGTCTCCCAAGCTCATGCTCATTGCTGACATGTATGCATTTGTCAAAAAAATCCATTCCACCACACCTTGGGCATGTCCCATCTACGTAAGGCCTTTGATAAAATGTGCAACCTTATGTCCTTCTACACAAGATGTTATGGATAAACTCTCTAGATGATGTCGGTGGAAATGTAGTTGAGAATTCCTGCACAAGAGTGTTATGCAAAACACGCAATATATGTGTCATAATAATAAGCGTACTCAATGTGATATCGACAATAACATGTGTTATGAGTTGTGTTTATTTTAACATACCATGGTTTGCATTTCTCGAAGGATCTTTGGCCCAAGTTAAGTTCATTATCTTCATGCCTAAACCTCTCATATAATTCTGTTTGTGTCATGTCAAGAAAATGTTTAATGTGGGGCTCATGATCCCTTGAACCCATTCTCAATTTTAGTAAGTCTTTTTGGTTGGATGAAGGTCTACTATTGTCATGCCAAAACTCTTGCACCAGTCCCTTTACCGCATCAATGAGCTTCATATCGGAGCATGGCAACTTGTCAACGAAGGACCAGACATCTGTTTCACCAGAATCAAGTTGTTCTCTTCTAGAACAATACCTACGAAGTGCTTTGATATCCAATCCTACAAGTTTGGATGTAGGCTTAAGAAGGCGAAGGGCCCTGGTGCTTTTGTTCACGATTGATTGTGACAACACATGGCGAGCTACATTGCGATCCTTTGAATGAGATTTCTTTCCAATATTACTAAATGCATCAACCAAACTTCTGACAACATAAGAAATTGGTTCAGAACTGTTTATCATCTTTATCCTTAATTTTTTCCTAACAATAGTCATAGACCTAGATTTTAACAACGATGTAAATAATCTACATTTATCTCCATCACATTTAGAATCAAAATAGTTGACACGTATCTATTGAGCTTGATATGCAATACTGCGTTTAGACAGCGTACCTTCAAGCCAACCAATGAGACTTTCATCGATTTGTATACATTTTGGAGTTCCTCGGCGTGAAGTTGCTAATGGAGGTAGGGAGGTTGGAAATGCACCTTGTACCATATCACCTGGTCGGTCTGGCATTTGAACATGAGCTTCATGTCCTTCCATGTCTTCCTGACAGTCGGACGGTGGCAATTGGAAATCCTCTTGAGTGGTCTGAACAACATTGTCTTCTTCGAGCATACCTTCGGTATTCAATGTCTCTCTAACTTCGTCACTTCTATACCCACATTCAATTAAATATGCAAAGGTTTCAGGTGGCCTTGATGTGCACCTACGTTTTACTCCTTGATCAATGCCATGCAGTGCTCGTTCTTCTACTGATATGGTGACCAAAGACCCTTCAAGTGAATGCTTTTGTCTTTCTTGATGTGGATTGGTAGGAAGAACTGTGGCATCCTCAACAACCGGAATTGGTTGAGTGTCCATAGAGCGTCTTTGATTGGTCATGTCATTTCTTTTCTTCTCTCTAATTTCTTCAAGGATTTCATTGGGTATCAGCTTCCCTGTTGATTTTCATTCTTGCTCAATTAATGGTTTCTTTCTTGCTCAATTCATCCTTTATTTCTTTCTCCTCAATGTATACCATGCTCCAAGCAAAACTTAGAAACTTGTGGTGGAGATGCTTGATTCACAAAACAAGATTGTTTGAAAATATGGTGAAGAAGATAAGGTTCACGCACTATCTGTAACTTGAATTTGCGCGCGGACTATCAAAACTGCGAAAATGTGTTTAGAGTGTTTCTCAAACAATGACTGCTACTGTTTATACAAAGGATAAACGCACACGCGTTATTGTTAACAAAAACGGGGGCTCGTTTTGGATACATAAAACGCGTGCACGTTTTACTCTAATAGAATTTTGGAGCATTTAAGAAGGTAGTTGCACGGCTAAGGGATCATTCAAGGTTTAGGGGGAGTTAACAAGCACTCCCTTAGTCTTTGCGC
>LPNX010844454.1:463307-475231 GCA_001517045.1 Pseudotsuga menziesii
TGACTAAAACGCGCCCCCATTTTTATTAGCTAAAACGCGCTCGCGTTTTGCTTATATAAAATGCGCTTCCATTTTTCTTTACTAAATCGAGCTCACATTTTGTTTAAATTCAAAAATCTATTCTCTCCAAATGATAAGGCTGAGCCTCCACCTATGCTTTCATGGAATTCTTATGCCTATGTGTCTGCTTCGTACTTTGCTTCAGATTCAACATGCCTATGCCTTGGAGTATGATAAACCATAACTAATTCAGCATTATATCCAAATTTTCAATATGCTCGTGTTTAGCGGTTCGTCTGATTATGCTGCACACCTCCATTTTTTATGAGATTTTAGAAACAAATATGGTTTTGTTTGCGGATTCTAAATATGTAAATTTTAACAAGAATACATAATTTTTTCTATTTTTTTCTTATTTATCTTCTATCATCACACCTCAACTCAAAAAACACGCTATTAGTGTTTCGTCCATATCTCTTTCGTTTCTTAACCATTTAATTTTTTTTTATATGGTGCACTAAAGAACACCAACCTATACATGCTATAAAAAACCCATTTCCAAATAATTGCATTAAGACATTCAAACGCTGCACCCACAATTGATGTACCGTTTTCGAGGTTTGATCTCTTAGATAATTAAAAAAAATTCAAAAAGTTTATTTTTATTATTGTAAAAATAGTCGTGCACTAGTCCTATATGTTCTCTATATGTATACTAGTTTTCGTAAGTTTATTCCTTCATTTAGACACTCAGATGCTACAACTACAAAAACATATACCTTATAATTTGTCCCAAAAATCAAAAGTGCCCGTTAAAAAATATCTAACTTTAGATAGTTAACAGAATTTTCAATAGAAAAAAATTATATATTTGGAAAGGTCATTCAATTTCCTACATTTCTTGTTTTTTACTCATCGCAAGATTCATTGTGTAAGTGTCTCAAAATATCCATGCAAGTTGATGGATGTCTGTATTTTCAGTTTTGTATTGCATCTAACACGCCAAAAGAGACCCTCAACTTCTTGCACATACCCTAATGTCTTCTATTAATTGATAATCATGTAGTATCACCGCTATACTATATGAATTTAGACACAATTAGGTGTTGAATATCATCCAAAAGTATCACAATTAGATGATTAAAGCGTAATGAAAGGGATCCATATTCCATGCTAGATCTTCCTAAATGTTTATTTGATGATGATTTGAAGAGAAAATAAGATGCAATGATGAATTTCCTTGATTGGATTGTAGATAATTGTTGAGGAGACCAATTTCTGATTGAACTTTGATTCATGGGATATCTAAACTTGAAGCTTGAGTATCATCAATGATATCCCCCCTTGTTAGGTGCAAGGTGATAAGTAGGTTGAAGAGCTCTTTCATCATTGTATTTGGCGGTTTTGGATGACCATTGAACATTCTCACTTGATACCAAGTATTTGGTGGGTTTGGATGATCACTAGCCATTTTCACTTGATCAATGTACTCCCTTCCTTTAAGATGAAAGAGAGATTTTAAAGGTTATCTATTACAAGAGAGGTATTTACTTGAGATTTAATTATGTGGTAATACTAATATCATTGCTTGGCCATTAATGACCATTGCTAAGAATTAAACCACCCATAGTGAACTTCTGGTCTCATAGGTCTCTTCAGTGTGGAACATTTGTCTCATGAATAATTATGCTTGACGTAATGTTGATAAGGATGAATATCAAAACACTAATAATCCATCCTGGATGTGGGTGTCAACAATAAGACCAGTTGTTCAGCTGGCGCCAGCAACACGTGTCCTCTTTTGCAATCGATGTCGCATGCTGCCAGCGATGATTCCTGGTGCTTGGATTCGAACAACTCCACTGGCGTTACTTTCCCAATGATCTCTGTCGACACTTGGCTTGACCTCCGCCTTCCAGGTGCTGTCAGTGATCAGATGTGTGCTTCTCCCAGCTCATGAACGCCGTCACTCTACGCAGGATCCTTCAAATGTTGAAGATTATTCCCGAGTCTTGTCGGTGCATGAGAGCAGAGCTGGAACTGGTACTTCGTCCTAGGCTCATTCAAGGCATGTCTACTCGGATTAATGGTGACTGATAGGAACTCCGTGCAGTCTTTCCACAAACATTATGAAATGGACGATAGGTGTATTGGCCACAAGTTTAGGGTGGTATACCACAGTATCTCTACTATTGTTGCTAACTCTGCTGGTGCATATCATTCTAGAGCTCGTGTAGACGTTTTCACCCCTCTACATATTGGTCTCAGGCTCAATTTGATGGCCATGTCTCGCCAGCAAGGTACTCCTAGATGAGCCCACTCGGGGCGAGCGAAATCCCAGAGGAGTAGCAGCATCCCCATCCCTGAGGATTATGAACCGCACATTTCTAGTCATGTTCGAGTGCTGGTAGAGGATTAGGAGAATAAGGTTTTGAACAAAAAGCTTTCGATAGGGGAGGATGGCAGTCGTATCAACCACTACTGGATGGTAAAAAATATGCTTTGTAACCTAGCTGAAGACATGCTCAGCAACTGGGCTGAAGCTAGAATGGCGGTCCATTCCATGAAAATGAAAATCGTTGAGATTCATGCCCAGCTGACCGAATTGGAAAAAACCTTCTCCTGGAAAGGCACAGCTAGTATTTCTAGCTTAAATGTCCATAAGTCGGGGGCCGAAGCACAGGGTGGCGATGCTAGTGGCAGAGCTAGTGGAAGTGAAATGGGTGGGCGTGCCATCACTAGTCTAGGGGGAAGTGGTGGCTCCTCCAAGTCGCCTCGAGCTAAAACATTCCGGGTGCCTTCTCCTATGGAACCCCTCTCCAAACGACTGAAAGACTCATCTCTCCGCAGGTCGGTCATCTTCCATCGTTGTCTCTCGTTCCAATGGCAGCCACAAACTCGCCCACTATGTCGCAGGAGCAGCAATGGGCATGCCCCATCACTGAAGATCCCCCCTCAGCTTAAATGCGTGCTCTGAACAAGTCTCTTTCAATCTTTGCTTCGTGCAAGCCTTTATATATTGTCTATGTTTTTATTTTTAAGGTTTACTTTATGTCTCTTTCTGGTTCTAGCGGGGCTCGGCTGGTTATGCAACCTAGTTTCCCTACATATTGGTCTTGAATAGTTTTTAGAGTTTTTGTTCAATGTCAGTATGCTTCCAAACATATAGGTGTCTTATTTTTTGGAAATGGCTCTGAAGGAGGCATAGTCTCTTTCAACCTCTGTCAAATCATGAGTGCTTTGATGTAATTTTTTTGCCTTTGTAATATAATTTTCTATGCAGCTTACAAAAAAAAACACTAATTATCCCTATGACTAAGTCGATGACAATCTTGGCACTTAACATTATGATGATGAAATGAAATAGGTGAATTTGAATCTTCTTGAAGGAATTCGGCACTATGGAACTAGATTGTTCTAGAATTATAATCTAGAATATGAAAGTCAACTTATTTTCATATATCCAAGTCTGGTTGTGTGTTTCTTCTAGTGGATTTCTTCCCAAGGTCTAATGATAGGCTTGAAAATATTAGATCCTAAACTTGTTTGTTTAAATCCATGGAAGTTTTATTGCATGTTGTTGCACCATTAAAAGGTTATTTTCAATGAACTCAAAAGACAATTATTGAAATGTGGGTTCATTAATAGTTTCATATTCATTTGAAACTGCATTTCTAGTTGCATCATTGTGTTGATCATGTGTTGATTGTTGATCAAAATCTAGAATTTGAAATTGACGGGCATCAAATTTCAAAAAGGGATTGTTCTAAACACAAACTTGTTCAAAATTCTTTAAAAGTTATTGATTCTTGAGCTATATTTCATCATGCTAGAGCTATGATTATGTTTGAAGAAGTTCAACTTTGGCTTATGAAACTTGCAACCAAGTTAGAATAGACTCAATAGTTCTTATGTTGATTGTGATTATGTTATTGAAAAAAGTGAGCATTAGAGTGTTTAATAACTATATTAATTCTCAACTTTGAGCCTTTTATATAGACAAAAATAAGGCATCCTTATGTAGGTAGGTCCACATTATTATTGAATCGACAAAAAGGAGAGGGATTCCTACAAATCCTCCCTTTGACCATTTTAATTTAGATTAAAAAAATTGTAGGGTGACATGTTTAATAGAGACTACACGAGATTACTATATCAATTCATCTTAATTTAAAAAATAGAAATTTGAGTTCTATAATATAAAGTTATCCTTACATCTCTTGCTTTAATAGTTTTTATTATAAATTTCCTTTAATTTGTGAATTAATCCTTAAGTTTTCCTTCAATTACATAGGATTCTATGATTCTAGAAGTAGATTGAATGCAACAACTTTGAAACATAAAAGAAGAATAGACACCATGTATGAAAAAACACTATCATGTGAAAAATTTTCAATCATTATACCAATTTTAAGAAACATTTAATTATGACAATATAATAATTTTTTTTTGTTGTATATCGACCGGAGAGCACAAACAAACATTGTGATACCTCTCATTGAGAGGTACTATTACACGTGAGTGCAGATTAGATTTGCAAACATCAGCAACGATCATTTCACCAACTTTGACAAATACATATATGCTTTGTATGAAAACACCTTTCAACTTTTCAATTATTATATAACTTTTAAGAAAACATTTCATTATGACGATATCATGATGCTCCTGTTCTGGCATAACTAGTTGTTGTGAACTCATGTTGATACGTTAAATGATAATGAGAGCACGGTCATATGTTGAATGGATTGAGAGCACAATTATTGTGATACCCAGGCCTGGAATTTCAAATCTCTACTGCCTGTCAAATGATAATTTGCTGAGGGTTTTGTGTTCTCTATGCCTGTCAAATTACGTTTTTCTCATAAATATGAGTGTCATTTTTTTAATTCTGCATGCTTTTCAATTTATGTTTCTCATTAAGTTTTTTTCGCCTTTCAATTGAATTTTTTATCCACTGGGATATTCTGTTAACAAGCTCTTTCAATTTATGATTCTCATTAAGTTTTTTTTTGCCTTTTAATTGGATTTTTTAGCCACGGGAATACTCGGTTAACAAGCTCTCGAACTAGAAAGAATGCTCACTCTGGAATTGGCTGAGATGTAGCTACCTTTGCCTCTCCTGCACGTGGGACTCTATTTACTGCTCTTTATTAGTTTGTCGATTTGGTTTACGAGCATAAGGGTTAAATCAAAATGCGAACTTGTGATTAAACATGTCTAACCTCTCACATCATAATCCTCTCATTGGCCAGGTCGCGTACATAAAAGCCTGGAGATTAAAGTAAAAACTCCCTAGAATGAGTGAAAACTAAAAGGCGTAGCTGGGAAGTCGATCGCTGGTTCCTGCTCTCACTCCAAAGAGAAACTTTATGGGCAAAAATCCGAGGTCTTGAATCTCCCCCAAGTAAGCAGTTCAAGATTAAAAACCAGTATTGGAAGTAAACGGGGTGCGTCCTATATAATGGAGATATCGTTATATCGTGACCCACGCCTCCCTAGCTCGTTACGAGGCACATCTTACCCCCACATAAATGGTATACAGTAAAAAAAACACAAGAATGAAAAAACTTAATAGACAACTATCAAGGAAAAAAAACCTTTGAATGGGACCAATTAGACATCAAATTCTAATTTTAATAACTTCAAAATATCCTGAAGACAAACATGTGTTGCGTGCATACCTTCCTTTGGGTGGGCAGATCAATCATGCTCCTACGTCTTCCAATTTCCTCTACAATATCTTTCAGAAAATCGTCAAATGTTCAAAACCTTGAGATAAGTGTGCATGTTCTTTTCAGTCCAACCATCTATCTATGAAATACAATGGGGACCAGTCCTATTCGAGTTCTCAATTCGATGACCTCATCCCTGTGGAGTTTAGCCATCAATAAGATTGAATCGGTCGCTGTCTGGTATGTAGGGTTCATCCATCCCCACCATTAGTGAGGTTAGCGAGGATCCGGTAGGTTAATCTGGTTTATTTCTTTTGGTATGAACCAAAGAATGGCTTTGCGCAAGAAAGGAAGGTCTATCCCTTATGGTACTCCAAATGGAAATATGGTAATATAATAAAAATCCAGATTTCAGAATGAATCTTTCTAAGAGCGGGAGGAAGTTTGAAGCCAGCCGTAGTTAGAATTGATTGCAGTGCATTCAATATTCAAACTTAAAAGCATCATAAAACACTAAAACGACAGCTAAAAAGGACAAACAGTTATGATAAAATGGGACGGGCTTGCCGATGCCATGCCTAGTAACTAGCATAGGCTATACTCTCGAACAAGTATTCCATCAAATCACTATTAAAATTTATGACGGGAGGTTTAATTCTGTAGACATCAAATAGACGGTTTCAATATTATTATGCCCGTCATTGTTGACGTTTTAATTTTCTGATTGGCTGTCAAATACGTTCCAACAAACAAAAAAACGTCCTACAGACCGTCAAATTCCAGGCCTGGTTTCTTTGCTTGAACAAAGACGCACATGATTGACATGACCTCTCTCTATCATACAGTCGCGCTCTGACGCCCCACCGCGTCAGTAGCAGTGGTCAAATTTGAACTCGTCCCAGCCCTTCCAAAGGGGTTTAGCCCGTCCCAGAAGTGTAACAAAAAATTTGCCCGTAAAAAAAAATTTAAATTTCTTATTTCACCCGTCTACCATGAAGGGATACCTTAACTTAATATTTCAAAAGAAGGGTAAGCCTTTCAATTTGCCCGTCAAATTTTTGTTTCCGTTGTAAGTACATGTTGTGAAAGCATGTATCTATGAATAGGAAATGGGCATTGGTGATTATGGCGTATGGTGTATGTGTATATAAAATGAGGAGATATTCATTGTTCTCTAGGCATGGTCAAAGGTAGCTTCTTGTTCTTCTTCAATAATTAAAATCTGGGTGCATTCATAACTTGATGTATAGCAGTTGGTTTAGTGGAGATCTTTGAGATGCACACATCAGATAAGAGTAGGTGTGAGCAATGATTCGCCTATCAAACTGCGTTGTTCAGGTTCAGTGTTTAAGAAGTCAAAGAATACCAGGCCTCCGTACCCTAATTCTTAAATTGAGTAGCCATTAAATTCTTTTATGGGCAACGTTCCCACTTGGTATTAATTTAATTATATTAATCTCTACCATGATCTGCCCTATTCCTGTCCACCTGTGATTCTGGCTTGTGAGCGCTAGCGGCGGCCATGCCTTCCCTCAGCATTTCAACAAATGTTCCCTTGGAAGCATTGAACACCTCAGAAATTCTTTCAGAGATAAGCAAATTTGTTGCTAAGATCATTGGCAAGCCAGAAGCTGTAAATCACCCGTCTCTGCTCTTTATTTCTTTTCTGGTAGATGGATTTATCTACAATGGCAATCTGTCTGTTATTATGGGGGTTTAATGTATTTAACATTATGTTTTGGCAGTATGTGATGGTGCAACTGAAAGGGTCGGTAGCGATTTCATTTGGGGGTACTCAGGAACCGGCAGCGTATGGGGAATTGGTGTCCATTAGAGGGTTGGGGTCCGATACCAACAAGAAGCTCAACGCAGCCATTGCCGCCACACTGGAGAGCAAAGTCAATGTACCCAAGTCACGCTTCTACATCAAGTTCTACGATGTCAAGGTTGGTTCTCAGTTCCTCAGTTTGTTCTGTTTATGTGAAAATGGCTTCCCAATTGAACCATCATCTGCCCCTGTGGTGTTGATATTCTGAATTTGTTTTGCACTTTCTGTTGTGGCACTCGAATGGGGACATGCACATTCATTCACAGAAAATGTTCAGTGCTTGCATGGTTTACACCAGTAGTGTCAGCCTTTGTCTTCTAGACCATCACAGGCAAGCGATTATAGGACTGCTTGATTATTAGCACACCAGAGCACCGCGCAATTTTTTCTTTTTTGGAGATTGAGGTCATTTAGGGTTTTGGGCAAAACAAATTTTGTAGGGAAATGGGTTTGGCATTTTTTGTATTTGTTGGAACTAAAAGTCTTAATAGAAAAGCATTTTTATTAGCCCATCCCCTGCTGTTCACGGAGAAGCCTACCGGAGAACCAAAATACCCTCAATCCTACCGGATCCGGCAGAGGTAAAGTAGTTGAAACTGCAATTTCGGCTCCTCAAATCGCAATTGGACACTTAAAATCCTGCATGCATTTAATTAAGAACGAGTAAATCTGATTGCTGAATTGAAAAATTATGAAAACTACAATTTACAAGCACGATTTTGACCAGAAATAAGGAAAAAAATGCCGAAATAACGGGGCGTTTTAGTTGCTCTATATCCCATGCGGCTGTTTGCTAGTTTCTTTTGCTTTGGGCATTGTCCCCTCCAATGCTGTATCCCATCGTTCCAGTAAGCACAGCCATCGATCGGACTTGAATAACTAAAAGTCTTAATAGAAAAGCATTTCGATCATAAGAACTAATCCTTCGGATTTGAATAACTAAAAGTCTTAATAGAAAAGCATTTCGATCATAAGAACTAATCCCACTGTATATGTTCAATCATAACTTTAACTTTTTTTTAAGAAGAAAAATAGTTGTTTTTTGTTATTCGATATAGAATCAAAGGTAACTAGTTAGATCACCATGATATCCACCAATCCCTATGATATCCACCAATCCGCTCCAATAGGCAAGAACGATCCAAACACATTATACGAGGAGACATAAAAAACCCACATCCAAAATGGTATAAGAGGAGACATAAAGAGCCCACATCTAAAATGCTTTATGAGTAGGATGTACAAGCTCAGCTCTAATAGAGCTGAAGCTTATCTTCTTCAATAACTATTCCTTCATAGTATTATGTGAAGAGAAGAAGGCCGGAAACCATGGGGAGCGTTTTCAAGTTTCCTTGGATAAACTCTTCGCCCTCTCATTTTGTTCTATATAGACACAATGAAAGTCTAACCTGTGGAAATAGGCTTTGTGTCCCTCAATATTGGCACACTAGACATCCAAATCTAGAACATTGAATGTTGCCTTATCATTTACCCAATTAATAATGATGAAAAAGTCCGCAGAGTGAAGATCTTATGCTCAATCATAAGGCTATATTTATATATGGATTGAGGTAAGCAAAAATAATTAGATCTCACATTCACCATATTAATCTTTTTCTTTTTACTAAAATTTGCCTTAACATATTGGCTACTTGGTTGGTTGAGTGGTTGTTACATGAGTTTGTTATTTTAGGTCTTGTTCCTCAACTACTACTTTTATCTCCCAAAGAACTTAAAAGTTCGACTTGTGTAAGATTGTGTGTTATTTTATTCTCTTCTTTTCAATTACATGAGTAATAAATGATTTGGTATGCCAATATAATTCTACCATTTTGAAGAATGTGGTAGATCTCTACTTTAAGATAATTCTATATTCAAAATCCAATTTAGAATCTCCTATTATGCCTTCTGTGTAGATGTGTTGCCTCTCTTCTCTATAACTTTGCCTTCAACTTCAACCTTCACAAAGGGTGGAAACTAATTCTCATAGTATTTGGTTGCTTCTATGACTTCTTTTTTGGAGCAAGTTAATCTATAGTGCATCGTCTTCTTAATTAGGATTCAGCGGGCTCTAGGCCTACCTTTTCTAGTGGCTCTTCCTGCGATTGCATTTCATTTTGGATGGTTATCCTTCTTATCCATAGAGAACATCCCCATTGGGCAATAATAATTAATGAGTGATGACTTTACATCACATCATGGGATCCTTTTCAAACATATGAATAACCATAAATACCAAATCATTGTGCATGACGCAACAGTTTTGCAATATTGTTCGATCTGTGTGAGCAACTTCCCGAGGCTTACATAACGCAGAAGTTGGAACAGCAACGAATCAAATTTCGAGCACAATTTACACCAATTAAAAATAATTAAATTTTTTATTTTCAACATCAATGTTTACAAAAAATTTCAAGTCTTAAGCAAACATTAATAAATCTCTTAAAATTTATATATATCATCTTTGTGATGACATAAAAAACAAAATGGCTTCTTTACTTTTTTAAGGTTCAATAAAAGAAACTTAATCATAATAAATATTAATAACTCTAATTATCATCTTTAAAACATTATTAATAAAATACTTTTCAAAAGGAGTAGAGTTTGTAAATTAATCAAATCTTGGTATTTTAGAAAACATTTTAATATTATTTACATTTTTATTATATATAATTAATAACCTGTGTAACAATTTATTATTATTTAAGTTTTTTTAATATATTTATTTTAAAACAATGTAAAAAAAACTATGTAGATAATTAGAATCTTGACATCCATGAAAAATCTTTAACATTATTAAATAAATATTAATAAATTGTAACGATTTTCACCTGCTTTATTAAAAAAGGTGCAGGCTTCAACTCTTTTCCATAAAGTCACGCTTAAAATATATAAAGTTTAAAACAATCTAATCGAAATGGATGGATTCATCTCAATACGGGATAAAATGATTAAATAAGATTTGTTATTCAATTAAATATAACAAAGATATTTGAATATATAACAGTTTGAAACGTTCAAACTGTTTGTAGTTGCAATTTGCAATAATGCTTTGAGTGGGGAACAAGAGACTTATAAATCACTCATTGTTTACAACAATGTGCTCTCAAGCCTTGTTTACAACAAAAAGGAATGTCTGATCTTTATTTTGCTGGGTGGGGGTTGTTTCGATTTGCATTGGGTGTAATTTGTACTGCTGCTAACAGTATCAGGAATGGCCGTTAAGGTCGAAAAGGCTAGAAAATAGTATTTATTATTTATATTTATATTGCAAAGCTCTCTTTATTTGTAAGACTTTCATTGGAGACATTGGATATGTTAATGTTTCTCTCTTTTTGTGTACCTCATGATTTAAATGAGGTAGATTAGAATGGCATTTATGATGTATGGAAACAAATGAAAGCCAGAAAGCCTCTTCCATTGGGCTCGATTCATGTTTTCAATGATGTAATCTTAAATGTTTTTGAAGAATATCAAATGAATGGAAGGAAAATATGTTATCTTATTAATTTTTTAATGGAATTGGAGAGATATTTGTTTATTGATTAATTTTCATGAAAATTTACAATGTTTAATATAGTTTCTGTTTGATATTTTAAAGTTATAAATATTTGGAAGAGCATTATTTTATTTTCACTTTTTTTTAATTGAAGGACCAACTTAATTTTCAATTAAAGTGCAATTATTTTTATAACCTTTCATCTTTCATCCTGGAAGGGTTGGAAGGTTGCATGCCCTTCCAAAAAAAATTAAGACCGGCCCTTCAAATTTGACCACTGGTCGGTATAGCAGCGGGGAATCCGACGTCCACCGCCACATTCTATACCTCTGTTAAAATTTGTCCACCCACCTCTCCACTCGGCATCTATAAATCCAACTCCCATGCAATTCGCTTCAGTCAGGGACGTAGGTTCTCTTCATTCGGCTCAATGGAGTTCGTCATCCCAGGAGGGATGAAGTTCGGCAAGTTCCTGTTCGTGTTCCTACTATTTATTTCCTGTTTCGCAAGTCCTTCGTCCCCCATCAAGCCTCCACCAGTTTACAAGCCCCCCATCAAGCCACCGCCGGTTTACAAGCCTCCTGTCAAGCCTCCCCCGGTGTACAAGTCCCCCATTAAGCCTCCTCCGGTGTACAAGCCCCCTGTAATCCCTCCACCAGTTTACAAGCCCCCCATTAAGCCACCACCAGTTTTGCCTCCCCCAGTCTACACTCCTCCTCACGTTCCCAAGCCCCCACCTCAAGGAATTTCTCCAGTTCATCCGCCACCAATAACCAAACCTAAACCTCCGCCAATTTACAAGCCTCCACCAGTTCCAGTCAGCCCACCCCCAGTCGTCAAGCCACCTCCAGTCATTCCTCCCCCTGTCATCAAGCCACCTCCAGTATACAAGCCCCCAGTCCCAGTCATCCCACCACCAGTC
>LPNX010844454.1:485276-498518 GCA_001517045.1 Pseudotsuga menziesii
ATAGAATCACCCGGACCTCATTTCGATCGGTGCAAAAACCATTCCAGGGTGTTAGAGAAACCCTTTTTACAGGAGAATTCACTGCACTTTCATGTTTTTTCCTTTTTCTTTTTTCTATACGCAACCATGGAAGGCTTTTGTCCATTTCTTTCCCGTTTCAAATTTCCTGATTCACTGGTTCGGGGTTTCTTCCATCCTCTTCCACTTAGTCATAGGAATCCCCATAACAAGCGTTGGAAGGTTTTCTCTCTTAACTGTTGGATTGTCAAGTTAGTTGTTATTTTCTGGTTGATCACAAGTACGCTATAAATGTGTATGATAATTACTTTCTCTACACGTTTTTGTGTTCGCAGTTTTCATTTGTTCAATGATAACATGATCAGGATGGGAACAATGAGGGTATATTCTATATAACCATCAACAGAGCCAATTTGTGAAGTGATCATATATGAAGGGCTCTAGTTTGGTGGTTACAAGCATGTATAGATGATTGGAGAGAGTACTCCTTGTCGGATTGGAGCCCCATGTTTTCCTGAGATGCTTCAGATTTGTATAATTTTTTTAACAGGAAAACAAATCACAATTTCTATTTGAAAATCACTTTCTTCAGATTTGTTTACTTATGTTGTTCAGCTCTGATAACTCATATAAGATGCAGTAATCTGAATTTCATCAAACTAAACTTAGAAGACAGGTTGATCATATAACTCATATAAGATGCAGTAATCTAAAACTAAACTTTGAAGACATGTTGATCATATAACTCATATAAGATGCAGTAATCTAAAACTAAACTTCGAAGACAGGTTGATCATACAGTCCACATTAGAATTGCACTTGGCTTATGACTCTGCACACATCTAGAATAATGTGTTTTTGATTTTGGCAGTTTTTGCTTTTATTTGAGAGGTACACAACTATCCAATGTCCTTTGACTTTGCCTTTTGGAATTTTTGCTTTAAAGATGGTTCAAAGTCTCTGTTCTTCTCATCAAATAAGATTTGTGAGTTTCAGTTGGCAATTGTAGCTACTTTACACCACTGATATAGTATAACAGAGTAAATTTGATGATCTAATTTTTTGCTTTAAAATAAAATATTTATTAGTGTTAGTTTGATTTTTTTTTCTTTTACATAATTGATACCTTATATGCAATACTAACAATTTTATTTGCTAAGAAGTCTATTCTCAATTTCAAATAATTAATTTATTATCAATTATGTTTGTTTTAAATATTAATGATATATGTTTTATATTTATTCTTAATTAACTTGAGTGTTACAGTCAGTGGAATTTTTCTTAAGAGGATTTGTTGATGAAGTTAGTTATTAAGTTATTAATGATTAATTTATTATTAATTATGATAAGTTTAGAATATTGATAATCTGTTATAAACATATATTATATATTTATTTTAAGTTGCTGGGTGGGATTTTCCTTAACTTGATTGGTTAGTGACTAAAGTTATTACATATGTTTGATTTGACAAGTCAAAAGTTTTAATATCTTAGATGCTTTGTTGAAAAATCTAATTTATCCATTTAAAATCATATGGCTAAGTAAAATATTAACTTGATTGGTTAGTGACTGAAGTTTATATATTTGATTTGACAAGTCAAGGGTTTTAATCCCTCAATGCGTTGTTTAAAAAATTAATTTACCCATTTAAAATCATATGGCTAAGTAAAATATTTCAACATTATTGATTTGTTTATATTGATATTTTTAATATTATTAGTTTGTTTATATTGATATTTTTAATATTATATTTATTAGTTTGTTTATATTGTTTTTTTAAATATTGGGATAAATTTTAGATTTTTAGATTTAAATATTTTTTAAATTATATTTTATTCATAAATGTTTATTAAGTTGAGAAAATGGAAAATAATTAAAACATTTCATAAACTAAGTATTTAATCAAAATGTTTAGAAAAAGGTATATATGTTTTTCTATTAAAAAAGTAAAAAAATTCTACATCACATTTACATGAAATGAAGTATAAAGTATTATATTTTTTTAAGACAAAATATGTATTAACATAAGTTAATATCTGTATCAATATTCCATTCAAGTGGATATATGTAGCCACCCAAATCTACCATAGACCAAAAAATGCAAGTGGATATATGTAGCCACCCAAATCTACCATAGACCAAAAAATGTATCTTAGGTGCCAATTTTACAACAATTTTGTGGGCCTTGAACTTTAGTTGCATTTCCTGTGGCACTTCCATCAATTTTTGGCAATTGATATGACTTGAAATTTTAATTACCATGCTAGCCAAACACATAAAATTTATTATAAGCTTTGAAACTGTCTAAAAAACACTTTAAACAGTGGATACAAAAGTTGCAGCGTCAACAAGTTGACATATAGTATAGGTTTTTAAAGGTCCACATTCTTTTAGCCACATCATCTCCCACTATTAGGGTTTTAGCCTCTTAAGGTTTTAGACTTTTTGGTTAAAAGACAATTTTAGCTTCTTGTAATGGGTTTTTAGAAAATGAGCTTAGTTGACACATCTCTTCCCAAAGGTCAACTACCACCATTTTAGCTAGTTTGTATTGATTTACATGTTGTAGCGTTTTCTACATTTCATTCAATCATAGTGTTTGAATTTTAATATATTGCTATGTTCTTTCCAATATCTTTGTGTTATTGCCCTATTACAGTGTGATCTTCATTTAACATAACATAGATTAGTGGTATCATAACGATATCCTTTTTGTTATATTTTTATGCATGTCTCCGACGAGGTTAGGGTATAAGGAGTTGGGCTTCGAACTAATCAAACCCGTTGAACACTTCCCTTGCCAACCCAAGCGGCCTCCTCCCATGGCAGACAAAAATAAAGAAAACAAAGTAGGAGATCCTTTAAGATGTTGCTTTAGTAAGCTCTTAGGCGTCAAGGAATAGGATGATCGATAATTTCGCCCACATCCATCAATGATTCCCAATGGTGGGGGCACCTTCAATCAACGGTATCTTTGAAGGTATGATGCCCTTCAACATACAAATTAATTTTGACATCCCTTTGTTTCATAGTAAAATGGATGCAAAAGCTTTGAATAATCAGAAATTTTCTAACGATGAGAAGATCACCTTTATGCTCCTTAAGTGCCTTCCCCATGCCAAAGTTTGGTGGGAAATTTACTTTGTGCAACATGCCGAAAATGAATCTAAACCAATTGGGATAGAGCCTACTTGGGTGGCTTTTGTTGATGTCCTCAAGGAGTAATTCTACCTTGTTCGAAACTACGATGATCAATACACAAGATGGACAACTTTGTGTTAGGAGAAAGACCAAGCAGTGTTGGAGGACACCAATACCTTCCATGCCTTATGTTCAAATCTTGGCATTAGGGACTCAGAGCGACACTTGGTTCTAAAAGACCACAATAACCGACCTAGGTAAATCCAAACAAAAACATAGATTTTAAACATCTCTTCACTAGAATCCTCTTACATGTCACTACTATCTTTGGGGTAAAAATATCGACATTTGTTACAATGTTAATTTTGAGAGAAACCCTTTGTGTCATTTTTAGCCTCGTAATTTGTCATAACTCCCAAACAAAAACTCACTCACATTGATATCAATGCTTTTAAATGGGATGCATGCAACTTTGTTCTCAAAAAAAAATTGTGAGGATTCTGATATACAAACCCTTAGTATTATCAATCCTTCTAGATCTCTTATCATATGAATCAAATTATTTATAATCAAAGATAGACATTTCAAAACATGTACAACCTAGATGATAATTTATTAAATTTAGAATATTATTGAGATGCATCTTTGAATCAAGATTTTATCACTTAATTGACATTTTGAAATGAGTATCAAATTCAAAATTTACTGAGGTCCAAAGAAGAAGAAAAAAGTTATCTAAAAATAGATTGATCACACCTTAAAAGTTTGGGAAGTGAGCCCTCTCTTAAATTTATGACAATTATATGCATCACCCATAATTGTTTGAGTGATAGTGAGATATAGTTTGTTTAATGATCTTGTTTGTACATAACAAAAAAATCCATGCATATTGAACATTGACAAATTATTAAGGGTTCAACTAACTTATTGTGAACCGTCCTTTGGGAAGCTACATTTCTTAGAATACAACACCAATAAAAAAATAGTCCCTAGGTATTGTAAAGACAGTTATTTAAAAGGAAGAGAAAATGTTGGATGAGGAAATGATAAAAAGAAAGATACAACATCCCTAAGGAGGAAAAAGCATGGAGCAAATGCTATTCAGGATTTTTGTGGTATAGGGAATTTTCCCTTGAGGATTTTGTGTTATGTTTAGAAAATAAACCACCAAATTGTGTATGACATTATACAAAAATATGCTATTTCTAATGATCAAGTATATTTTCAAACATAGGATATAATTATGTCTTTACCAAAATTTCACAATATAAATATTTAAGAAATAAAAATATGCATTATTTTTATTATACCATTATGTTAACTTGAAACTAACTAAGAATTATGTTAAATTAATTTAATAACAAAAAGAAAATGTCAACATTAGATAAGTTGAATCTATATATTTTCATTTAAATTATCATTCAAATTTATGATAAAATTAATTTTGATTTTTTTTAGAAGTTATTTTGCACTTTTTGATAAAATTAATTTTGATTTTTTAAAAAGTTATTTTGCACTTTTTTAGGCAATTGCAAGTTAAATTCAATTTATGTATTATGACTCTTATTCAGACTATTGATTCACTCTATCCAACTGGCAAAGAACATAGTTCAAGTGGATACTCTTGTCCACCCAACCTGCAAAGAACAGTGTTCAAGTTTTCATGGCAATTTTATAAGTCATATATTGAAATCTACATTCAAACTTTCGTAAAATAAAATACAAAATTGATCCAAATTCATATATATAAAAGAAACACATTGGTTCCAATAGAGAGATCCCAAGATACCCCTCTTAACACAGGATTTGCACATCAATTTCAGCATGGAAAACTAAAAACAGAAATAATTTCTTGCTATACTTCAATACATTCCATCTCCTGACACCGGGTGGAAGCGCCAGGGTTGGCTTCCAGTGCACGAGCTGGGTCTCCTGCATATTTATACCAGCGGGCGCAGACAACAAAATATATCAAGTTGAGTGCTTCCATTCCGGACAGAAGCCAGTAGAAATATTCCAAATGACCGCGGTTCATATTGTCGTCCAGCCAGTCCGGTTGCCCGTCGCGGCCGGTCGTATTGTGAACGACAGTGACAATAATGGCGCTCAAATAACTTCCGATCGCAGACGTGCACGAAGATATCGCTATGGCCGTGCTGCGCATCGTCACCGGGAATTGGTCGTAAAAGAACTCCAGGCTACCGACGGTATGGAAAGCTTCTCCCAGACCGGCGATGCAAAATTGGGGAACAAGCCACAGCGCAGAGATGGGGACAATGGCAGATGGTTGGTCCGCCAGGCCATGGCTATGCGCACTGTTCCTTCTTTTCACTTCGACTAAACCGGCCACCAACATTGATAATGCCGAAATGGAGAATCCGATCCCCATTCTCTGAAACATAGTAATCCCCCTATTATCTTTTGTATGGCGCCGGGCGAAGGGTACTACTACCCTATCGTAGAATGGCAGCCATGAGATGAGAACTAGCAGGGAGAAAAGAGAGAAAGAACCCGCGGGGATTTGAAATCCCTTGGAGCCGAGCCCCCGATCCATGGTCAGGGCCTGCAAAACCGAGAAAGTGTGTTGCTGGGAATTTGCGATATGATTAGCGATTCCGCAGGAGAATATGGGTACTGTTCTCATAATGGATTTCAGCCCCTCAATCTGTTCGACGGAACAGACTCTCCAGCTACTGATCGGCGAGGAGCCATCGGGCCGGATGTCGCCTGGAGTGATTATGGCTGCCTTGTTCAAGAACCTGGTGAGCGATCATATGGATTGTAAAAATTAAAATCAGACGATGGAGCGGAATTAATCAGACATCAAAGTAAGGTAAACGGAGTAAGCTAAACTCTACTTAAAATTCGGAGTTTTTGGGTTAAAATCTGGCCAAAATCATAGTTTTCAGTGATTGAAATTGCATACCTTCAACCTAATTTAAGACTTGCAAAAGATAGTTTTCGGTGATTAAAATTGCATAAACCAAATACCTGAAAAAGATAGTTTTAGGTGATTAAAATTGCATAAACCAAATACCTGAAAGTAATACAGAATTCTGAATCCATTTTGCAATAAAAATTGTAATTTTAACATTAAAAATCTCATTTCAACACCAAATTGTTGTTACCTAATTCCAACCAAGCTTAAAAAATACAAATAATCTCATTTTCAACACCAAATTGTTGTTAACAATTCCAACCAAACTTAAAAGATACAAATGATCTAGAGATTAGCCAACTCTAAGGTAAACAAGTAGTGGTGTTCATCTACCTGAACCGGTCCGTAGGACCGGGCTTGAAATCGGCTTTCTCACCATAGTAAAGCTGTGAAAAATCAGAGGGCGGCTGTAGGCTGCGCTTTCTGATGGATGCCACGATCACCTGCGCGAAGCCAGTGAAAGGGCTACCCTGCGGAACTTCATGGCGATAAACCGGCCTGCCGAGAAGGAAGGAGCTGGTGGATATAAGCATGAAAACCGTACAAATGCCGAAGCCGATTCCCCAGCTGACATTGCTTTGAATATACACTACAACTGTGAGGGCTACTATTTGGGCCAAGCAGTTACAGAAGTAATACCAATTGAAGAAACTCTGCACGCGCCTCATTCCCTTCGCTCCTTCCTGCTCTAATTGTTCCACCCCGAAGGCCATGTTAGACGGCCTTATTCCGGCAGAACCGATGGCCTTGAATGCGAAAAACAAAACCAGAAGCGCGAATGGACCCGTCGAAGCTCTCTCGCATCTGTTCAATTTCTTCTCGTGGGCGCTGCAGGAAGATGGCCGGAGTCGGGGGATGAGAGCCGTGAGCGTCAATATAGACATTCCCTGTTGAAGAAAGACACAAAGACACACAAGATTAGTTCAATTGCCATCATGGTCAGAAAATATATGATATATTTACGCATAGTTATGTTGGATTTACATTCTAAAAGATCCCTACTGAAAGTGGGCGTCTACAGATGATCTAAAGGTTTGAACTTCTATCAATATGGTAAATTTCCCTAACCAAGGGTGGCGTAGAGTAGCCGAAAATGTATACTTACCCTGGCCTTACTTCCAATAAGTGGGAAATTTCCTACTGAAAGTGGGCGTCTCCGGATGATAGGGAAAGCTTATGTGGACTATCAAGTTATCTTACGCTCACCTGATCTTCCTTGAAGTGGCGGGGTTCCGTAATTGGCCAAGTTATAACAATGGGTTTTGTAGTTAGCAGGTTTCTTCGAGAAACAATTGCGTTGGAGTTATTTAACAACTCTTGGATTGGATCTATGCCAAGGCTTCAAACGAAAAGGAAATAGAAGCTTTATCTGCATACCATTTTTTTTCCAATTGTCTGGGAATTTTATTTCGGAAAATTCGATACCATCAGGAGCACATTTGACATGCACTTCTTTCCTCATGTCTTCCCAATCTTTGGAAAATTCGTGAGAAGGATAGATGAAAAAGAGAACTTGTATATTTTGCAATAAAGGTGTGGTGAAGACAGAGTGGCACTTTGTTATGGAATTGCAGCCTAAAAAAATAGTATTATGAAGACAACTTAAAAACCCACCACATACTTTTTTTTTTGTCAAAAAAATAAGATCAACCAAATCCTAAATTTTCTAGTCAAAATTACACAGCAGAAGAAAGATCACATAGACAGAAATTAAGACTGTGATTCTTTTGATCCCTCAGGCTGCTGCTCAGCCTCATAAATTAAAATCATTCATTCAATAACCAATGAATTTGGCAATCTGATAAAAGAAAAAATCGATCATTCATTCAATAACCAATGAATTTGACAATCTGATAAAAGAAAGCCGGTCCCTGACAAACCAGTAGATAAGAAAAGCAACCGATGGCTATCGCTCGAAATCTGCCGAGGTACGAATCTGCCACAAACGCTCTGGGTAGCGTTCCGAGGCTTGTTGTTCCAGCCCAAGCATTCAACATATTTGTAGCTGCCACTTTCTTCATATTGTATTTCGTTACCAAGTAGACCACCATGTTCGAACTCAAACCCGACACTGCCAGTTTCTCGCAGGCCTCGTTTCCTGCACCCCAAACAAATTGAATCGACGACTGTAAAATGCAACTACAGTTTCTCTCGAAACAATGAAATAAAAGTTGTAGCAGCTTTTACCTATTATGTAAGGCAAGGTTCTCCATCCTCCCACCGTCCTGGGTTCTTCGTCTTTCTTCTTCTCATCTGCAGCTTCTTCAGCCTTGTCGCTGCCGGCCGCCCGTCCAAAGGTTGCAAAGCACAAATTGAAGCGATAAATTGCAGCAAAACTATGATGCCTGCGTTCATTCCGTCGAGGCCTGGCAGATTCATAGAGTTGCAGAGCTTGGGCTTCCGTTCTCTGTTCTGTCATGGCCATATTGGCTTGCCACTAGCGTGAACTTACTCCCGCAAACATCCGCCCTTCTCTCTTGTGATGTTCGTAATGAAATTCAGGATTTTAAGTAGGCAATCTAGGATATGGTAGAGCTCTGTGCTTGTCAGTGTGTCAGTGTCGAATATTTTAGGCCACTGAAGAATTTGAAGCCTCAGAGCCCTTCAAAGGCCATTTTAAACGTCATAGAAGGTCACAAAAAATTTTCCCATGCAAAAAAAATTAGATTCATTTTCAGCACTTCAATAATGAAATTGAGTAAGCATGGGTAAATTTGCAACAGAAGGGCAGCTAAAAAAATTTCCTTTCTAGGGGTTTTGATTCAGTGGACTATGGGAGAGTCGGGACTCAGAGTCTGCCCAAGTGCCCTTGAATAGTCGGATCATGGATGAGGATCTTGGTCCGAATCGACACCGATCACGGTGGGAATCTGGAATGCCTAGTGTCAAGTTCAACTAGATGATTTAAGATTATGACTCGGAATTCAATGTTCACTTTCAAAGAATTTAATGACATTGGCATGCATTACTGATCCACCAACTTCATTAAATCTTGGTATGAGATGATGCCACCTGCCAACTCGGTTTTCCATTTGTCATCTTATTGTTCATCGAGTCACGTGATCTCACAACATATAAGTCACTTGAGTATTTGAGTATATGATGTGAAATTAAATTCTCATATGAGTCTTATCTATGGATGGTGAATTGGTTTGATAACCCTCCATTCTCAAGGCTCTGCAAGGAAAAACTAATGGTGTTGTTTTTTGGGTTACAACTTACAAGTTGTAATTTACAATGTATCGAGCAATCTTTTCTATATTTGAACCTATCCTGGTACAATGGGTATGTAAGTTTCCAGACTAGGGTCACCCAGTGCTAGACATTTCTATTATGACCACCACAAGACTGGGATGACAAATATTTGGCAGAAGGATAGCAGCACACCGCCCTTTGTTTGTGCTCATGAATCATATCCTATACTAGTTAGTCCAGGATTCTAGGATTTATTCCAATTTCCATTCATTTACTCGGGTCAGAATCATTTGAATTAGCACTCCCAATCTCTCACTGTCCACCTAGGCTACTTAGTCTACCTGTATCATCGGAGGAAGGGGGTTAGGCAGTAGAGGCAAAGGCAACTGGAATGGAGGGCCATCCAGAGAGAAGGGTTGTACAATATGCATATAGTCATATCTAAATGAAACGAAAGAATTTGTCATATACCTAACTGAATATTATCATTACTTAATATGTCGGGATGCTTACGCGGTAACTCTCGCGCCTGAGCTGTTTATGAGGGTTTTCTGTGTCGACAATGGCTACGATTTGGAGAGGCTCATTGCCATCATTATACCACCAATGAATTGGTCCTGCAAATATTGCTATTACGTCTCCTCTCCTCACTCACCTCATCTTTTGACTTGGGTCCTCTTCTTCTTCTTCCTCTTCCTCCCGTGGGCTCTCTGATCTACGCCATGAGCACCCTCATAATGAAGAATGATCTCTAAAAGTCTTTAGAGACCTCAAAAAAACAATACCCAATTTTCCCTCACCTGCAGAGATATATCTATGTTATGTAGATGCAATTATTAAATGGTTTTTTTTGTAATCATGTGAGATACAAAAACATGCATTCTCCTACCTCGGGCAAGGTAAACCAACTCCGGAGCACCCAGATATTGTGGAATTTAGATGGCGTTTCTTCCAATCATCTTTCTGTAGAAGGAAACCGTTTCACACTCTGTTTCCTCGTTGTCTTCTGCAGTGGACAACTCGAAGGTTCCACCTTTGTCACAGGTAGGAGCAAGAGAACCAAAGGTAGAATGTTAGGTAGGCTGGATTGAGCTTCCCCGAACTTAAAGAGACTGGCAAGTCTGTGGAGAAAAAAAAAACATTATTTTTGGTTTACGAGTATAGGACAGTTGAAGGTCGGGACTCGAACTCTCAACTCTCCAATTCTATGCTTCAGTGTCTCCCTAACTTTTGTTTCCTCTAGGAGATTATGCATAGCTAAGCTGTCGACTTGGTTGTCGTGAATTTACAGGTATGTATAGCATTTTGCACTTGTGTAACATTTTATATGTGGATAAAAGTTAAATGTGTTGCTTGTTGGATTTCCTTTTGGTTGTATAAATATAAGGGTTTAAAATTTCTCCATCCAAAATGTTGTTTGAAATTTGTAATGTATTATGTGACCGTGTGTCCTCCAGACTAAGTCTCGCATACTCAATAGATGTAACTTTAAAAAACCCAATATTTAAATGAAATCAAAACCAAAATAGTGTATGCCTAGGACCACAACTTTGTTTGGGTGGAGGAGCAAGAAGAAAGAGCCTTGTATTTGAGTTCCAAATCTGTCAATGCTATTTATCTGTCGTGAATTGTAAACATTAGGTTGAAAGAAAGAACAATATTTGAATACAAGTGTTTGAATTATTCCAATTTCCTTAATGAAATCCAAAGGTTGAAAGGATAAAATATTTAACAACCGACGCTATAAATGTTGTAGACTCCGACCCCTTCGTTTTCTTGTCATCCTTCTAATAATGGAAACAAGAAGTACAAATTGTCTACCAATATATCTAAACAAGGGAATCCCTCGACGAACGTTCATGAATGAGGGACTGGGAGTGCAGTGAGCTAGAAAAGAACATGATTTCAACATCCTCATTGTCGCAAGCCTCTCAAATGCGTGTTTAGGATTCGTCTTCCTTATTGACTATGGCAGACACTAGAAACCCAACTTGTAGTGATATTTGTTGGAGAATTTTAAATTCTTCCTTATAGTGGACTGATAAAAACTTAACCATTTCGATAGGGCTGATAAAATTGATATAGATTGGAGGGACTATACATAATCTACCTAAAATTGGGGCTTTTGTTTGATCACTTCGAATTGGGGTATAAACTCGATATACATTGGAGGGACTATCCATAATCCACCTAAAATTGGGGATTTTGTTTGATCACTTTGAATTGAGCATCTAGGGAGGACATGATTCAATTCTAAAAATAACCGTTGAACTTAGGGTATTACATTCTGGGTTTTTTCTTTTAGGTAGGCCCAATCACACTTGACCAATAGAGCCACCATCAAGCGGAATCAATCCTCCATTCAAAGGTCCTTCCAAATTCCAATGCCTTATTTTTTCAATGACCTAACAATTGAGTATTTCATCGGCCCGACAGAGTTGTCCCTTATCTAAGTTCAAAAAAATATATTCTCCAAGGACCAGGAGGGTAAAGACTGCTTTAGATATGTATGGACTCTCATTACCTAAAATAATAATGATTTTGTATCCGCGCATGTGTCTCCATATTTGTATGAGATCTTTCTCCATGACATGAATGGCAGAATATGTCTCAACTGTTTCTAATGTGAATTGTGTGAGGTCCATAGAGATGTGAATTATAGGTTTCCACACAATAATTGAGTGTGCAATATAGTCATCTCTTGTGGGCTCTGTGAGGTTAAATAAATAGTTGATGCTCCTAAAACATTTAGGTGTTGGCAATGATTTTCTTTTTATTTCTGATTTACAATTAGTTTGTGTGCATCTAAAATCCATAAACCACAATAGAACAAAAAAAGATCAAAAGTTCAAAATACTTGATATTTGTTGGAGAATTTGAAGTGTTTCCATAAAATTACTAGGATAAGATGTCAATATTGGAGAGACTTGTTTTGTTTATTTATTTCCATTTTCTAGGATTTATATAATTAAGGGTATAGAAGGCATTTACTTTATGACGATATCCCTTACATTAGGTAGTCCACATCGATAAGAATGTGCAATGTATGCATTGGATGTAAACCATTTCAATTTGTATTGACTTTGGTTCTTTCTTTGTGCTCCCTCCCTTACTACAATCTACCTACTCACCTACTCTTGCATATGTCATGGAGAGATAGATTTGTTCTTGAATAGATAGGCTGAACCATTATAGGCACTATGGGCATTCCAACTCAATTTCATTACATTATAGGAACTACATGCACTGAAAGCAATATATAGGGAGAGGAGAGTTTGTTATTACATAAGTAAGATAACTTGTCTTTCATGGTGCATTTCACCTAGAGGGGTATATCTCCCTCTTACTATTGTGACTAGTCTCAATGATTATTCCTTTGGGGTACGCACTTATTCCTTCAAAATGATTTTATTTTCATTTCCAATTTCCAATAAGTTTGTGTACATTTGAAATTGACCATAAACTATAGAAAAAAAAAATTACCTTTGAATATGAAAATAATAAAAGAGATGAATTGCTTTAAAACAAAAAAAAAAAGTTTTTTTACCATAATTGAAATGATTTACATTGTTCAAAGTGATTCCTCTCTTCAATTATTGCACTGTTCTTTAATTATACCCAGGTTGAATTTATTAAAAAAAGATTAGATAGCAATACAAGATTAAGTTGTAGTTGATTAATCTTAAAGTTTTTTTATTTATTAGAATTATGTCTTTTAGGTTATACTGGAGTAAATGAGATATGATAATTTAGGTTATTTTTTACATTAAATATTTCCTAGGTTATGGCCAATAACTCACTAATTATGAAAAATTTCTCTTAAATTATTCTTTTATATAAAAATTTGTAGTATTTCTAGGTTAAAACTAGATATTACATTTAGTTCTATATTTTATAAAAAAATAGGTTAAGTAATTCACAATTTATTTATTAAGAAAAATATTTGATAT
>LPNX010844454.1:500499-548201 GCA_001517045.1 Pseudotsuga menziesii
TATACTTTAATTATAAAATTAAAATGGATCACATGGTTATTTTATATTATGAAATTAATGTTTTAGGCTTCCAACAAGTTGCATGTAGAGAGTAGTATCAAACTTCAGATAAATATACTCTTTAGTCATTTTCACTCTTGGTTGGCAAAACATAGCACACTGTCTATAATAAATTTAGTATGTATTCAAGTTGATAAAGAAAGATACCATCACTTATTTGTAAGACTTCGATGGCCATAAATAAATACAATAGAGCATGGTCAATTAAACATGCTAAATATTTCTTTAATTAAACCCAAAATTAAAGCAATGCTACTTCCAATGATAACTAAATCATCAACATATAGTGAAACATTTAAAGTATCACAATTTAAATACAAAACGCATACTATGGTCTAATTCATAGTGTTTAAATCCAAGGTTGAGAATGAATTTGTCAATCTTCTCATACCACACCTTGGGGGCATGTTTCCAACCATAAACTGATTTCTTTAGTTAACATACAAGAGTATCATCCTTCTTAAATCCTAGAGGTTACTCCATATAAATATTATTAGTGCGATCACCATGTAAGAGAGCACTATTAACATGAGTGCACCTCCCATCCAAACCTTGAAACAAGTGAAAGAATCAATAGAACATAATTCATATTTTCATCGAAGGAAAAGGATTTACTGCAGTTGATGCCTTCTTACTGAGAAAATCCCCTTTCTACCAAGAAATCCCAATTCCCTTAGACAACACATTCATATAAAAAATTGGTCCCATAGACCCATAAACACTTCACTACGTTGTTTCCTTATGGTTGAGGAACTCAATCCCATGTTTCATTCTTCATCAAGGAATGATACTGATCAGTCACAACATTCTCCCATTTAGGTCGATCATGTGCATGTGCATATTTATCATTATTACATGCTTCTAGCACACATGCCATGAGAAACACTACAATGTTGTTTATGACTTCTAGTATTCCTTGAATCACTTAGATATCTTTTATATAAACACCACCATATTTAATGTTCTTCGTCATTCATTTGGGAAGATAAATGTCAATCGTAGAGGGAGCACCTATATCAAAACTACCATTAAAGGTACAATTAGGTCTACTAAAATTTTTGGTTGACTATATTGTGGAAGGTTAACTAGAAGTTGGTTCTAGTACATGAGTTGACTATCTAGTTGAAAAACTTGTGTATTAGTCAATAAATCTAAAAATCCTAGAAAGAATTATAGTGGATCATTGCTCAACAACCTTAATATTACAACACAATAATATTTTAAAAATATTTCTCATAAATAAAATTCGTTTGGAAATTAATTTTTTATTTGAATGGATCAAAGGATTTAGATTCTACAAAGCATCCCATTATAATGCAAGCATGAATCTTTGAATTTAGTACATTTCTTTTCATCTCGAATATAAGCCCATTCTATCCATCTATACACTATGAGGTGTATAACTAAGATTTTTCTTCCACTTAAATTTCGAAGAGGAGTAATATCCTATAAAAAATTTGTTGGAATTATTTGAAATATGAGGTGTCTAACTAAGATTTTTCTTCCACTTAAATTTCGAAGAGGAGTAATATCCTATAAAAATTTTGTTGGAATTATTTGAAATATGTTAATTTAAGTAGTAAATAAGATTTTCCTAAAACATAATTAGAAATCCTTTGGCCTAAAGAAAATATTGTTCCATTTCAACCAAGGTTGATTTTTCATTTTAGCAACATTGTTCTATTGAGGTGTGTAAGGAGCATATCCCTTCCAAGAGATACCATTATGTGACAAAAACCCCTCAAATATTTTTTTCCCACATATTTCAAGTATCCATTTCTATATCATAAACATTTCATAGTTTAACCACATTGTTTTAGTTGATGGACCAATTCCTTGATTTTTCCAAACACATGATTTGTATTCTTCAATTAATATACCCAAGTATCATTGGAAAATTCATTAATGAAAGTCAAAACATACCTTGCACTTGATAGTGATGGATTTTAATGGTACATAGGTCGCTATGGACATGTTTTAGCTACGTCTATTCTCTGCATACCTTCCCAATTTCAAATGAAACCTAGTGATTCTTTACAAGTACCCACATTTCACATATATCATCACGGAGGAACAAGCATAGATAGTACAATAACTATGTCGTATTTCACTACTAGTTTCATACCTCCCAAATACACATTTACAATTCTTAATTCTATCCAAATTATATTCTTGTAATTTGGCTAATCCATGACTACAACCCATCCTAGATCCTTGGCGAGGTCATAGAACTTGTATTATCTATCTTTAGGGTCAAGAATACCCTTAGTAACAACAACAAAATTATTGTTCATATATTTTACACAAAACAATTAGGCTAGAATTCAACCTTCTATGTAACACACCCAATGTTACACTAGAATTAAAACACACCAATTTTTATTTTAATAAAACATATATGCATAATAGTCACATGCATGCTTTTAACACATGCACGACAAATGCATAATAAATATAGACATATATACACATAATGATTTTATGCATAATTGCAGAAGCATAGGTATTTCAATGTGCCACATATTTAACACATATGAATTTGCACCACTATATACTTCATAATAGACTTTCTGTTAATATCGATTGTACTGGACCAAAATAAACTAAGGCTTGAAGCAACATTTCCAAACTCATCCTTATAAATTCATTCCCAAGAACTATGTAGTAAATCTTTTGTTGAGAATTGCGTAGTAGGAATAGTGCAATTGTTTTGTTGGGAATTGTGTAGTAAGAGCCATGTAGTAAGAACTACATGGTAAGAAATGCACAGTAAACACTAACTTAAGGACTGAACTGCAAAATAAAACCCTATCATAAGAACTAAGAACTACGTAGTAGGGTTCACATAATTAATTAACATAACAATTATCATTCTTTCAACTGCATAGAATATTATGATAATATCCCTATTAAGCCAACCCATGGTATTTTGCATGCAACCCAAAAAAATATTCCAACATATTTATTTAAACTTATTGCGTAGTCAGAAACTTTCGTAGGAACTGCGTGGTAGGGTTCACATAATTAATTAGGATAACATGACTGTGTAGTAAGTACTACGAAGTAAGAACTGCACAATAAAGGACATATTTGAATAATTATTTCAAACATTTCCTCCATTTCTTTAAGAACTATTTTCTCCCATTTATGAAAGATAAGAGTTTAAACTTTTTGAAATAATTTGAATAAAACTTTCATTTACGAACCAAAAAACAACATTTACTTGAGAAAATATATTTTCGGACTTTGACTTAATTAAAGAATGGGCATTCATAAAATTTTAGTTTCATTTGTGTAATTTATGCATTATTATCAAGCATATTGCAGAGTTAAACTTGCACTCATTTCATACATAAAAATTCGACAAAGAAAAACATGATTTCATACCTTGTATCTAACCAGAAATTTAAACAAGGAAATCATGCAAATTTTGATTGGTCATTAATTAAATAACATCTCAGAAATTAAAACACAATTTCCAAGAATTAAAACTTATATGCAAAATACTTGAAATGGGAAACTAGCTATGTATAAGGCACACTCCACCCAACCTTAGGCATTTTTTCTCATTAATATCTCAACAAAATGCACCCCCAAGCCGAGACTCGTGGATTCACTAGACATAAAGCTCGCCAAATCCCATAATTTTTGAATTTCACACTTTGGCAAATGAGAAGTTGGCTTAACTCCAATTTCATGCCAAACATTGTATTTCACTTCCCCACATTCATTCTAACAACATGACAGTGAGATACATTACTTCCTTCAATGCTCATAAAACCACCAAGTTAGTTTCCTACACCATTTCCATTTCACTAGAATAATTGGAAGCAACAATGGACACAATTTCAGTAGTACAAGACATAGAATTTGGTTTCTTAGACTCAAAATTGGTTTCCCTAACTTAGACTTTGGTACTCAGATTTTCCTTACAAACAAACTTGCCCCTATTTTTTCCAGACTGAGCCCACATGTTGCACTTGGGAACATTTCCCATTCTTTCTCTCATACTCTATAGCAATTGATTGTCATAGGGATGGGGACTAAATTCATTTTTTCTTGCATTAGTGTAAAGCATTGAAGGTTTGATCCACGTTGGCTCTCCATGAGACCCACGTTTTCCCCTTTTATTCTTTTTATTTTTATTTTGAAATAAAAACATATAAAATCTCCCCCTATCCCACTTAATCCCACTTAAATCATGATTATAATTCAAAACAAGCTTAAGTTAACTAAATGGGATTAAGAATTAATCATGAATTAGGATTTTTTTTAGGGATTTTAAGGATATAAAAGGGTCATAGCACAATTTTCCTCTATGACACTTCTAACCCCTTTACAGTCGTTGGTGAATACATGAGTCCCCAATCTCTCCAGTATACTGCTTTCACACAACCAATTGTGTATTATAATTTTATTAATAATTGTTGAATACAATATGTTCATTCTTTTAGGCATTCATGAATAATAGTTACATATGGCCATTATCAGACTAGGGGTTTAAAACCAGGGGTGTTACATTATTTTTTCATTACTAAAATTGTGACACTCTTGTATGTGTCATGTACATATGTTCATGGGTTTTGATATTGGGTGCTAGCCTACTGCCCCAACCACCCAACATACAAGAGGAACCCAAGGGTGTTACATTCTAATTGCTAGTGTGGGCTAGTTGCGGCATAGACAACAAATAAGCATTCAAACTTGATACATTATGCAGATCGTTTTACACACAATTTTGACATTCAATTACCACAAATAGTAATAGTAAGTGCATAATCATCCACTAAAATGATTTCTTCTTTTGTATCCTTACTTAATGAAAAAAAGAGAGAAATATCCATAGTCATGTGATGTAAAGTGTGAGGATGTAAGGCCAAGAAGCACTGATATAAAATGTATCAATCTATCCTTGATGAGGTGTCAACTCGCCACAAGTTTGTAAACTTGGAGACCCCCCTTTAGTTTTAATTTGTTGGAACTAGCCTTCATCATTGGAAGTGTCTTAACAATGCATATCAATTTCTTGATGTTCTTGAGAGAACATGATAACTAATATTTTGTGGATTTGTAAGTGCATTCAAGTTTATGATTTTAATTACAAAAATATACATGATCTTAGTTGTTACTATTTATTTTGTCAATCCTAGTTTGGACATGATTTTATGCATATTGCATTTTGGTATTAGTGTGATTGTCATTATGAAAATTATTTTCATGACTTATGCACACTCATTATCAATGTATTGTTAATCCTTATGAGGTTTAATGAGATTGTGTGTCGTTTTTTTATTGATGTTACACTTCATTCTCCACTCAAAGTCATTAAGGACCGAATTATGAGAATATTCATATGTTAACTGACCAAAGGTATCAATATGCAAATCCCACCAATGAATTATCAAGAAAGGGCTAGGTGGCATTCACAGATGGGGAAGGTATGACTAGGTGATCATCAAGAACCTAAACTATATCTCACTTAAATTAAGTTAAGTTTTTCTTTTTGTAAATAAGGATTTACATTACTATATCCCAAAAAATATTACATGGCTTCAAAACATTTGGTCTTGCCAGTGCACAATCACTACGACAACCTGATACTCATATCCATATACTTTTTGATTGTTCATCATTCAATAAAAAACTAGTAGAAAAAAGTTTGACAACTCCTCCTAAACCTCTATTACACAGTCCAAACTTTATTGTCATCTAAATACAGACTTATAAACTTAAACTTCTGAAATAGTACCATTTTCCAATACACTAACATGAAAAAAGAATAAAACTAACAGAAAGAGACTAACAACGAAGGAAAAGAACCAGATGGCCCCATCAGAAACCCTTGGTAGACATCGGTCCTAAGGGATGAAGCTGGAAAAACAAACGCCCTGCACTGGTGCCAACACCACCATATTTAATCTCAACAACATACCACCTTTACCTGGAACCAACTTCTAAGCACCCAAGATGCCCGCTCCCGAATCCACTAAATAAGGAGGGTAGAATTGAATTCCCATCTTACTTTCCATAATATCAATTTTCATGTACATGAGCCTGTAATCCCAATTATGCCCTTTCCAAGCACGTATAGGATCCTCGTCACCAGCCACTTTATTCTCATGGTCCATGAGAACGTTAAAGATGAGAATTTCCATAACATAGAAAGTGTCAATGATACGGCCATATGCCAATAGTTGGCCAACAGTCGAACCAAGGTCAAGAACCCACTTTGCAACCTCATCTTTTAAATTCTCTGAATTTAGGGCCTTAACATGCTCCCACATATATTTTTCCACTTTCTCAATCTCCTCTTGAATGGCCAGAGGAATTCAGTTGTGGAAGAAACATGCCGCCTTATAGGATTTCTTCTGCTCCCTCGTCACCCTTAGGGATTTTCCCTCCTTTTCATTCCACAACACCCTCTTCGATTTTGACCCTTAGGGTGCCATAGTTACCTATTGAAATATTGTATCTTTGAAGAATATTCTAAATGTATTTTATTGATGTACACCAAGGGAGATGTCTTATTCCTTCATCGAGATGTTACTATTGTATTTGGTCATCATAGAGTCATGAGGTGTAACCTCCATTGTAAGTCGGGTCAATAGTACCCTAATAAATATAATATAATATTGTTTTGAGTATTCCTAGGTGAAGTTGTCCCAGTAAGTTTAGTGGAGCTGACTTGTTAGGTTAAAATTCAAGTAACATAAAGAGTATAAATAGAGGAGATATGTTCCTCATTTGAACACACTCACTCACTTGTGTAGTGCATAGGAGAGAGAGAGATACATATGAACAAGGAGGAGGATCACATGTTTTGGGGTTTTATCTTATACATCTATATAGAGGAAGTTTTGTTGGGTTTTATTCCCCTTGAGGGTTTCCTAGGATA
Organism: Pseudotsuga menziesii; assembly: GCA_001517045.1. Taxonomy (NCBI): domain Eukaryota; kingdom Viridiplantae; phylum Streptophyta; class Pinopsida; order Pinales; family Pinaceae; genus Pseudotsuga; species Pseudotsuga menziesii. Next base: position 507,455 of record LPNX010844454.1, read on the forward strand.
AATCTATATCTATCTTGTGATTGCGTTTCTTTCAGTGATTCTGCGTGTAACAACTCCAAAAATCCATAAAAATGCTATAGAGTATTTCTGGCTTCACAATAACTTATAGGAAAATATTATAAACCCTAAATTCCATTAACAATCCTATAGCGAAAATTTATAAAACTAATACGTAACAATTTGAAATATGTTACTCCATAAATGAATCATAAGACATTTTACTAGAATACAATTCCTAAGTCTTAAGATAAATTACTTGCTTCCAAAAGATGACATGTCATGCTTTCCTTGTCATATGTTTCAGTTTGTGTGCTTATCCTATTTTACCATAAGGATGTATTCATCATGTTTTTAACTCTTTAGCACTCCACTTAGAACTCCTTTCTCGATGCTAGGGTTACAAGGATTGTGGGTCTTACTTAGCTTATTGTAAGCTAACGAAATGTTTCAATTTATTATTGCAGGTGGTTTTCAACAAAAAGGATTAGTCCCATCCCTTGTAAACCTAACAACTATGTACCTAAGGTGACAAAACAAAGACCAATGGAAACAAAGAAATAAATCCAAAACTATAGAGAGTGGGTTCGAAAGAAAAATTATACGTGGAGGTAGGTGTAAATAAATAAAGAACCCACATCAATGGGCTTTGTAATGCCATTGAGCTGGGAAAAGGGTAAAACCCTAAGTGAAAACCAAAGGGTTTGTCTCTATTGTGTTATCATTTGCATTGTTGACTGGTGATGTGAGTTGAGGGCTCTCGACCCCTCCAGTATTGGGGAAAAAAAATTATTTTGACCATCCATAGGTTTCTTCGTAGAGTTGTTTTCCAAAGGCTTCTTCGATGAGATATCACCACCGATGCCTTTGCTGACATGTCACCACTGGTTTCTTTGCTAAGATTCTAAACTTAGAGCATGGTGTTTCAGCATTCTTGTTTGTCTTCAGTTTTATTTTATGCAAACAAATTTTACAAAGTCAAAGTTTTAACCTCTGTCCCATGCTTATATGGCAGGAGGTTTCGACAGTCGCTGCTTGGCTTGGAAGAGTTTGGGTCGAGGTTGCTTGGAATCGAAAATGGTTCTGGTAAGACCAATGAGCCTCAAACCCTACGGTCCTTGACAGTCTATGGTGTGAAAATATGGAACAAAGTTCCTTTTCTAGTTTAGCTTCGTGTGGGAGATACCAGGGTTTCTATGAGCCCCCTTCTGTTTTGATGGTAATCTCTCTTGTCTATAGCATTAATGGTAGAGAATAAAAATGTGGTTTCTTCTTTTAAAAGCCTTATGGATGTGATAAGGGTTTATACAGGGTTTAAATTTTTAACCTCCATTTTGTTTACAGACCATGGAGTCTGTGAGGAAATATGTTTTACGGTTGTTTTAAACTCTTCACTGTCACACTTTAACAAATATTTTAAGGCGATAAAGCCACTGCGAGAATCACTTCTATCTTGGTCTATTTGTCGATTTTCTTGGTTCTGTAACTGATATATTGATTATAAATATTATATTGTATGTTGTTTAAAGTTTTCGGAAACGTTCTATGTAAATACTATTTTGTTTATTATTATTAGGTGAATGTTGTTGGGATACTATTACTCTATTCATTCCTTTGTTTAAAAACGCCATGCTAGTTTTTCAAAAGGTTATGGGCCAATCTAGTTACGACCTATCTTCGTCTTAAAATATTTTGCTGTAGGTTTTAGTTACTATAAATTTCTTGGTTATTTGGCCTTACAGGCCTTGAAACTTTGGCCTGTGCTAAAATACTTAAATAAGGAAGTTTATTTTTTTTCTATAATTACTGTGCAAACCCTATTATAAATTATTTAAAGTTTTGATTGGATTTACGGTTGTTTGAAACTGTGATAATTGTAAGTCTTTAACCCTAATTTGTTTTTCTTGTAATTGATAAGCCTTTGGGCTAAAAGAAAGTTTCCACTGAATGATTATTAATCCTTTTGACTGTGTGAGATTGATATTGAATAATTCATATATATATATATATATATATATATATATATATATATATATATGGTCTTGAACCCTTGGTTGGAAGCCATAGTGTCTAAAATTTAGTTCTGTTTGTTTAATGGTAGGTTATAAATTTATAGTGTTTGGTTATGGGTAAGCCCTAACTGTAAAAGCAATTCATTGTTGGATTAAAACTATGATATCTCTGTTAAAACCCTTGGTTGTTTCTTTGTGAATTTATAAGAAAAGATACAGTAATGTTAATAATTTATTATCTATGTATACTACTTATTATTAGGTGAAAACTATAGTATAGAAGTATGGCACTGTTTCTAAAAAATAATCTGAGATAGCCTACCATTTCTAGTATGAAATTTTGTGGAAGCAGTAGAATTCATTTCTCATGTATTTAACTGATAATTTCCAGGAAATAAAAAATACTCTCCTACTTTATTTCAAACAATAATAGTTTTGAGAATATTTTAACATCCATAGAAGATCCTTCAAAAATAAATATAAACTGAATTAAAGATAAGAAACTAGTAGCAATACAGAACCACTATAGAACATGTTAAATTTCGAAGTGGACAAACATCTGAAGAAGATCATTCCTCCCAACCGTCTCCTGAAAGAAGCCGATATTACTTGCTTTAGGACCCCCTAGCCTGTTCATTGAACCACCAGGATGAAGATACTGCGTAGAATCCTATTCAGTACTCTCTGTAACTTAGCAGTCACATTTGCAGTCAACCCTCTAGCAATTCACTTTAGCTTTCCCCTCATTGAATTTCCTCTTGTGTGCATAACTTTTCAGTTTCCAACATACCAAAAGGTTCTATCTTCTAGCATGTAGTGAGCTCCCTGCTCATTTGATGGGTATATATGTGCTTGCCTAGGCCTTTGGGCCAGTTTTGTAATTAAATGAGCCACTTGCTCAATTCCTCTTTTCTTGGGAACATGACCACAGTTATAGAGAATTTGCCTCTTGCAACAGCTAGAAAGTCAATGATGTTGTTTCCATTTTTCATTTTTTCCTTCTACACGAGATCATTCCTCCTAGTGTGTTAGTGGACACTCTTCAACAGTCCTCTTTGTATAGGCATATTTTCTTGTAATTATTAAATAATAAAATATTTCAATTACAGTCATCTTTGACCATCCTTGGTCAACAACATAAAACTTTACAATAACTTTTAAACTAAGGTATTTTCAAAAAATAAAATGTTTTTAGTTTTAGGTGGGTTACAAACACCCCCTCTTAATTCAACACCGTCCTCGATGTTGCTTAAATATCATCTGAGTCTTCCTGGAACAAAATTGGATATGCTTCCCACATATGACTCTCCAATTCGCAGGGTGCTTCATCTGGACTAAGCTTCTTCCATTGCACCTTTACTTGTCCAATGGTGCGATTTTAGAGAAAAATTCTCTCTTGTCGAGGATACAATCTGGTTCCACCTGAAAATATTCTTCTGGTTCTACTTGGATAACATTCCAATTGATTAAGCGATACTAAAATTTAATTTATTGTCCAATTCTTTAAACAATGAATTCCAGAAATTACTAGCAAACTTAGGATCCCTATAAAAAAATATCATCTTAGGAATTCCATGCAAACGAAAAACTTCCTTCATAAAAATATCAACAATATTAGCAGTCTTATAAGTAGTTTTAACATGTATAAAATGAGCTTCTTTGCTAAGTTTGTCTACCACTACAATCACATAATCATTTGTCTTTTGGATTTTTAGGTAGTCCTGCTATGAAATCAAGGCTAATAGTTTCCCATTTCAAATATGGGATTGGTAATGGTTGCAAAAGACCTATTGGGTGTTGATGCTCAACCCTAACCTGCTGGCATTCTATACACCTAGATATATATTCAACCACTTTATTTTTCATATTGGTCCAAAAATAATATTTTCTTAGCATTGTTATCATTTTCTGTTATCCAGGATGTCTTCAGTAAGGACTCTTACGTACTTCATTTAAGATTAGCAATTTAATTTATGGTACATTGGGTACATATAATCTGTCTTTATATAGCATTAAAACTTTTTCATTCAAACTGAAATCTTTTTTTATTTTTTATTTTGATATTCATTTTCTATAACTTTTTCTCTTAAATTTTGATAATATTTATCCATTTTTACTCTGTCTTCAAACTTATCATGCAATTCTATTTTATAGCTACCAAAAGCGGCTATACAATTCAGATTTGTGTTTCTGCTTAATGAATCAACCACGTTATTTTCTTTTCCTTTTATATGTTTGATCTCGAAATCATATTCGCTAAGGAAAGATAACCATCGTGATTTCCTTGCGTTCATATTTTGTCCTGATGATGGTTCCTGATTCGGAATCAAAACATCGACTTTCAAAATGACCACTTTGGATTCTCCGGAAAACCCTACTATTGAAGTATTTAAAACTTATGTTGTCAGACATTAATAAAAATCTTCTACCGATTAGATGATGGCGCCACATTTTCAAAGCATGTATTATGGCAGCCAACTCTAAATCGTAGGTAGCATAATTATTTTCATGTATTTTTGACTTTCTTGACTCATATGCTATTACATGACCTTCTTGCATTAACACTCCACCTAGGCTCTCATTGCATGCTTCAGTGCATACAACAAAGTCCTTATTTCGATATGTTATTTTTAAGATAAGTACATTGGTTAATAATTATTTTAACTTTTTAAATCGTTCTTCACATTTTAAATCCCATACAAATATTTTTCCCTTTTTCTGTAAGGATGTTATGGGATTCACGATCTTCGAGAATCCTTCTATGAATTTTCGATAATAACTTGTAATCCCCATGAACGATCATACATACTATACATCCTTAGGAACATGCCATTCCATTATTGCTCTTAATTTTTTCAGGATCCACTGATATCCCTTCCTTGGATATCACATGGCCTACATATTGTATTTTATCTTTAAAGAAATCACATTTACTGAATTTGGTGTACAATTTGTGTTCTCTTAAAGCTTGTAATATTATATGTAGAAGTTCATCATGTTATTCCTTTGTTTTTGAATAAATTAGTATGTCGTCGATAAAGAGACCTATGATTTTACCCAAATACTTACTTAATACACTGTTCATTAAACATATAAACGATGTTGGAGCGTTTGTTAGCTCAAATGGCATAACTACAAACTCATAATGCCCATAACGGGTTATGAATGCAGTTTTAAATATATCTTCATCTTTAATTTTGACTTGATGATATTGAGATCTCAAGTCTATTTTTGAGACTATCATTGCTCTGTGTATCTGGTCGAAAAGATCATCTATGCAGGGAAATGGATATTTGTTTTTAATTGTCATCTTGTTTAACTGACGATAATGTATACATAAGCGTAAGGTACAGTCCTTCTTTTTAACAAATAAGATAGGTGCTCCCCAAGGGGATACACTTGGTCTTATGTAATTTTTATCTATTAACTCATGTAGTTGTAGTTTTAATTCATTAAGCTCTAGGATATTCATCTGGTAAGAAGCCTTTGAATTTGGTACAAGTCCAGGTACTAATTCAATAGTAAAATCCAATTCTCTTTTCGGAGGTAATCCTGGAATCTCTAACTAATATTAGTGTTTGCATAGGTGAGTGTGTGGGTGAATGTGTGGGTTAATCTAACTAATAGGAGTTATAATCTGACTCGAATGTCTTAGGAAGTGGTCCTTGAGATAGTGAAAGGTGTTGAACTAGGGTATGATGAATGCAGTCTAAGAAATTGTAATGAGGACATTTCCCCTAAAGTCTACAATAGTAACTCATATGAGTAATAGTTATAGGAGCATGAATGCTAAATGGGTGTTGAATCAATCTAAAAAATGGTATCATAAATATCAGTGCAACCAAGTGTTCAAGAGGAGAACTCGTAACAAAGAGGCAATCAAGCCAACATGCTAAAAAATCCTAATACAACAGAATGTGCAAAACGAGATCTCACAACAAAGAGGAACTCAAGCCAACAACAGGCCAAAAAATCCACTAGAATTGTGTGTTGCAGTGAATTAGCAATAAAAAAATGGCCACAAAGCCAACACATATGACTCATATAAAAATAAAATGTTATGCTAACCTATCAATTAAAGGAGAAAGGATTCACCTAAATAAAAGTTGGAATCTCAGCTCACAAATCATTTCTTTTGTAGCTTGATGAAATACGTAGTTAGAAAAAATGAAATGGAATACCAATATTGCTCAGGGATATCCCCCTACCGAGAGAGGTACCGAGTAAAAGAGTCATAAAAGAAAGGATTATAGGATACCTCATTCAGGACATGTTGGGAAAGGTTACCTACAACTTCAGTCTGAAGACAAATATTTGGATGATTTGTAACACTGAGTGGAGAGTGGCATTCCACCCAACCATTTAGTTCTAGTCTTTTCACTTACCCTCATAAGACGAGAGAAACCCCATAAATTAGTCTCAACCATGTCCAAAAATACTAGATTATTTTAGTACCCTAAAAGGACAACTTCTATGTCTCAAATGTAAATGAAAAAAGGGAATTATTTGGATTCCTACCACTAGTGTCCTACCTAACTAGAAAATTCCTTTTTGTTCTTGGTTGTGTTGGGGTTAATTTTGAGGTTGAGCTTGGGATCTTGAACTAAACATTTAATGTTAAGGTGTGAGATGTGTGCATGTGTGGTGTGTACCTAGAGATAAAACTTATAAAATATGATGATGAAATGGAAATAAATAGAACTAAATAAAATATTTTATTTTAGAAACCATTAAGCATTTAATTTCAAAGTAAAATAATGTAATGATTCTTCAACACACAACATACTAAAGTAGAAAAAATAATGCCTAATAGATATGAAAATTACCCAAAAAATGCAACAAATACAAAAAAACAGGGTTTTTCTTGACTACAGGGCATCCACACATGCATATCTAAAAAAAGCTATAGCAAGAGAATGGTTGCAAGTAGGACAAACTAGGTATTGCAAACAAACTACGGTGAGAAAATATGAGCAATTTGTAAAGGGAAGAGGCTAGACAGAGGGTCCAGAATGCTGAAAAACAACTGAAAAAAGAAAAAAACCCTCATAGGTCGCACATATCGAAGGGACATGAGATACTCAAGAGTCACAAATATGAAAAAAAAAGGTATGACCAGAGTAGAATAACCTAGAAACATACAAGGTCACTCTTATTGGGGTATCTAGGGGACTTGGTCACTCAACAAAAAGGAACAGAGAAATTTGGTCGCTCAGAGCAAGGAAACAAGGGTGAATCAAGCTAGAAGAAGAAGGTTTCTCCCATCAAGAAAGTTAGGGAGATTGAATCACTCAAAATAGGGAGTACAACACAACATGTGTGCTATGAACAAGGAAAAATGGAGAGTGTGATTATGTAGTCACATGGTGTAACTAGGGGATGAGCAAGGCGTGCAAATTCTTGTTGTTAACAATAGACAAATGGGAAACATGCTTGGAATCTAGATGTGGATAAGGATCTGTAAGTGCAAGTTGATCAATATTCATAATTCTTTCATTTTTATGAAATTACATAATATGAAAGAATGTGTACACCACAACATTCATTTCATATATGTAATCATTCCCAAAGAGAAAATTGAAGTGCAATGGGCCCTCCATAGCCATGACATTGATTAAGACAATATTCTCACATAATGAAATAGCTAGTTGAGGATGACCCCCCAAGGGTTAACTAGGTATTCTATTAAAGGCCAATAATTACCATAATGTTGGGAGTGCCAAGATATGTTCAAGCATATAAGGACACAATATTAAAAATGGATCCTTCATCTACTACACAATGGTAAAGGGTGCATGAATTGACTTCAACTCTTATTTGGATGGGTACAAAAGAAGGAAGGTAATTATCAAAAAGTTTATTCCAGTAAAAGGAAATTATCCTAGGTCTTTGACAATGCACACTTGAAGTGAATATAATGTCCCCATGTCCAAAAATTCTTGAACCGATAGTAAATAAAACTAGCTTGGTGGTCACGTCACTCTATACAAGAAGAATGAGATCGAGTGAATATTTCATTGGATTGACCACTTCATGATCGATGTTTGTATGGAATTTTTCGGAATCATAAGTTTTTCAGTAGAATAATATCCTTGAATTAGACATCATACTCTTCGAATTTCTAGAATGGTAGGAAATAGCTGAGTAAGATGGTCTCCCTTGACGATTTATAATGAAAAGTAGGCTTGCATCATATTTGTCTTGGTTTCTCAATAATATCAATGCCCCCAAAATTATTTGTATTTCCTAGTTCCTTCCCCCTAGCATGACTTGCATTGGTTGGTGGCTCCCCCCCTCATATTTGATTCTTTTTCCTATTCTTATTCCTATTAGATTTGTAAGTACTAATTGATCTATGGGGACCACTTTCACCAAATGAGTTAGAATAAGGAGAAATTAATTTCACTTATGAAGAAAGTGAGGAGTCTAAATTGGTTTTATTCTCTTTATAAAAGTTTCTTACATGGGAAGCATAATGAAAATTTGAAAGACAATATAAGTGGGAAATAACCAAACCAACAATCCCATAGAAAATCTACTTAGATTCAAAGTAGTCATAAGAAGAGAACCAACATACCCAAACAAAGGAAAAGGACAAAGGTCCCCTTGGTTGATACCTCGAGGAACATCGCCCACCACTTATGATTAAGAAACAGAACAAAAATCTAAGGCATTTAATGGGGTCAAAAAATTATAATCAACGTACACACATAAAAGAATCTAATAATCAACTAATAAAACACATTCTTCCAAAATTCAGCCTAAAATGATGGGGCCAACTAGTAAATATACAAAAAAGGGTCTTTCAATGGTTATCCTAGAATGATGTGGCCCCAAGTCTAGTCAATGAAGAAGTGATGAAAAATTATTGTAACCTTTTTTGAAGCAATTGTTGAAATATTGTAACTTCGAAGAATATTCTATATGTATCTTTTGTGGTCCCCGATGGTCCTACAGGGAGAACCACTTGTATTATATTGTACCCCGATGCTTCTAATCAGAAGAAATAATAAGAGTCATGAGGTTGTCCCCTCTAATTGTAAATGTGGGTCATTAGCACCCCAGTGTGGTTACTTGAGCCTACATGTGTAACTCGAGCCTACATGATTTTCTCGAGCCTACATGTCGGATGAGTTAATTGAAGTGAACGGATGAATATAAATAGAGGTGTAGCTCTCCTCATTTGAGACACACACACTCACTTGAGTAGTGCACTTGTGGAGGAGAGAAGTAGCTAGAGAAGGAGGAGGATCAGGTTTTTGATCTCCTTGCTGGTTTTATCTTTTACCTTTTTGGGGCATCTATATTGAGGAAGATTTTGCTGGGTTTTTCCCAGGATAAATCTGTGTTGTTCTTGTGATGCTGTTTCTTTCAGTGATCCTATGTATATGCTTTTGTTATGAAAATGAAATGAAATACTGATGTCTTAGCTAAGCATATGAAAATTTAACATGGTATCAGAGCTAACCTGAACAGGATAGCTTTCACAAGGAAAAATAACCCTCTCTCTCTCCCCGGAAGAAATTAGGGCTTCTTGCAGAAGAAGAATTTTTGAGTGAGCCTAGCATAGGATTTCTCTCCTCATGAAAATCGAATTTTAGAGACCTAGATCAATATTTTTGGTTGGGTGAAACTCCGGGAAAGTCAAACCCTAGTTTGACCCCGAGCCAGAAAAACCCTAAATACTAAAACTGCTAAGTTTTGGTACGTTCGCTATAGCCCAATATTGGTGAAGGTTCAAGAGTTGAAAATTGCAGAGGATGAAGATAAAATCCTGATTTACACTTTATCCAAAATTCAGCCTCAGATTCACTATATTCTGGGCGATATGATCCCTCCACGTTAGGGTTCCAGCCTCTTCTAGAATTCATCCCTAAACAGGACACCTGGGGAGAATTACTGTAGAATGGGATACAGAGGTCCAAATTAAATTCCTGAAGATGTTACAGAAATAGCACGGCATGTACTTTCTTTTTTCCAAATTTCAGAACCTGAATATGAACTAGCGACACATGGCATGCCGTACAACTTCACTATTCTGAAGAGTCCTGTAATAGGTCACCTTGGGAAAATGATCATAAATCCCAATTGGTGAAACCAATTATAATGAACCCTGTGGTTTTGGATCAGGGACATGATAGGTTACCTCAGGGAGAAATTTCAGACACATAGGAGCAGTAATTTTGGAGATATCACAGAAACAGTAACAGGCAATTCTACAGAAGAAATTGGAAAACTAGGGCTTCCTGTTCTGGGAGCTTCCCTCCACTGTTTTCAGAAAAGGAGTACATTAGAAAGCTCCATTTGAAGAGATATATATTTATATCCAATAAGATCTGAAATATTCCAAGTTTTGAAAATTAGGGTTTCTCTGACAAACCCTAGATCAGCCAGCTCCAGAAACAGGACAGACACCTCAAATCGGTAAGATCTAATCTTTTGATATTTGCATTTGAGGTTCTCATTTCAAAGTGATCTATCACATCAGCTTGATGATAAGCTTGGTGAAGTTGAAAAATTCCAAGCATGGAAGTATTTGATCTCTCTAAAGAAAATAAATTGGACACCTACATGAGTAGAGAGGTTCCAGTTCTAGAGGGAGATGAGCCTCAAAGCCTTACACAAGAAGAACTTGATCAAGGCCAAGAAGATCATTGTTGATTCAATCACGAATCAACTTATACCACAAGTGTCTTCCCTAAAGAAACCAAATATATTTGATTCCTTGATCAAGCTATTTGAAGATAAGAACTTAAATCAGAAGATGGCTTTGAGAAAACAGTTGAAGAATGTGAAGATCCAGAATGCAGAACAACTTGAAGCGGTAGAAGAAGAAGTATGCAGAAGTGGTGATAGCCACCTTGAGTGGCCTCCCAGGATCATGGGATTCATTCATGTGAAGAATGTATGCCAGAAGTAAGTGATTACTTTCAGCTCGACTAATAAGAAGAGAAGAAGAAGATGGGAGCAATTGAAGATCAAGCTCTCACCATTCAAAGAAGATCCCTCAAGCGATGAGGAATATGAAAAACTCAATTCTTGAAGAACCTCTTATTCATCTCATAATTTGGATAAGAAATGATGATTTCATGAATGAAGAAGATGATAAAGCAGAATGATCAAGATGGAGTCTACCCATGAAACAAATAAAAGATAAGTATTTTTCCATTTCATGATATTGTTTTGTTATACATTTGATTGTATTCAGTTGATGTGTTATGCATGATAGATTGTTTACATTAATACTACTAATATGCATGTGATGGGTAAGTAGCTGATGGTGCTATACAACTCTCCAGTGCTACTTATCAAACCTCTTTGCTGACATATTGGATTAGTGCACAATCTCAATGATGTCATGGTAGAGATGGAAGGCATCTAGAAAGTTTCTGTGAGATATGGATGAATGTTGTATTGGATAAATAGTTGCATGATGCATAAGAATTCGTCGCTATGCATATGTTTTATGAAATAGTTCTAACCATGCAACTGGTGCATTTGAATTGTAGGAAAGGTCCTGTACAACCTCCTACAAGAAAAGAAGGACGAGCCTTGTTCTGAAGAACAAGTGATGACAATTCAATAAACATGAATCTAAAGCTCCCAAGGTTAGAGACACCATGACGGAAGAAAGAGCTTCAGAGAGCGGTAGATCCACCTCAAAGGATAAAGACCACCATGGTTATGAGAGATAAATCAAGATGAAGAAAAGAATGCTATAAAAGGAACTATGATCAAAGAATAACAGTTGATCATGGGGAATGATGTATACGATATGATTTCGAGACATAAAGGGAAGTACATAGTATCCTCCATATGGATCTGCAAGAACAAGTGTACAAAGAAAGGTTCATGATTTGCCTCAGAAAGAATAGACTATGACATGAAATACTCTATTGACCAGTATATATCAAGCATAGAACCACCTGTACAGAATGAAGAAGGAAGATAATACTCCACTTCAAGGGGAGTGACTATAGAAGATATCTGAGTTCGACATAGTACGACATGATGGACAACTTCTTGGTGGATCAAGACTTTACCAAGGGTAAAGTGGGTTCCAACCTTCAAAGTTGAATGCAGAAGACTAGGATATGTTGATGATCTGACAAGACGAACTCATGGAAGATGTTATGATGAAAGAATACTAGAATGATGTATGGGATATAGTTCCCAAACCAGAAGGAAATAGTATTGTATCCTACAAATGGATATACCAAATAGAGCATGCAGCTGACGAAATTATTGAGAAGTATAAAGCAAGATTTGTGGCCAGAGGTTTCTTTCAGAAAAAGGGAATTAAGTCTGAAGAGACACTTACTCTAGGAAGTAAGGTACACTTCCTTCAGAACTATCATGGTAGTTTCTGCCATGGTGAAGTAAAGACAAGTCTTAGTTTCTGCCATGGTGAAGTAAAGACAAGATAATTTCATGTTTTAATTTTTCTGTAGCGTTCTTTTAATCTTATATTTTTTTTTGTCCTTCAAAAGTTTATTCATATGGATTTGTATTTATAATTTGTAAATTTATGAAGTTTTTATTTATCATTATAGTTTTTATTTATCATCATAAAGTTATTTAAGGATTTGATTTCCAATTTTTTTATTCACAATTTACAACTTTTAACCATTTGAATTAACCTATAACACATTAAAAATAATTTTATTATACTTTAATTAAGTATTTAAAATAAATGAAATTATTATTAAATTTTAATTATATAATTTTATTATTATTGAAATTATAATTTGAATAAATTTAACTTTAAAAAAAAAATTATTATACTCTATTTATAAAATTAAAATGGATCACATGGTTAGTATTGGAAAATTAAGATATAAAGTGAATCAAAATTTATTATTTTTCATTTCAATATTTTAAGTATAATGTGTGGTTACATTTTCCTCGTGATAAATAAAGAAATATGATATACTTTGAAAAACGAGTCAATTATTTTTTTAAATTGTTGCATACAAATTTGGTAGATTATATTTGTCTACAATTTAGATTTGACCAATGATTTTGAGTATATTAAAATTTTAACTTTGGTTTGTGTTTTTAGTTAGGTTAAAATTTAATATTTATTAGCTTTTAAGTATTGTTGATATTTAATATTTACTATCTTTATAAATGTTAAGGTTTTAAAATGTTTTTTTCTTTAATTCAAATTTAAATTTTTTTATTATCTTTTAAATTACTCTATTTTAATTGAGAATATTATTTAATTTTTTAAAACATTTTTATTATTTATATAATATAAAATGATGTATATAAAATTGACTTTGATATAGTTATTTTGAGAAATAATATTTGATTTGTTATATATATATATATATGTTAAGCTAATATATAGGGAGTTTTGAACTAGTAACCTAGCACGAGTGTCTTAATAGTACACTCATTCATCATTTATTCTATATTTGGAGGGATTTTTATTTGTTATATTTATAAGAAAATACATAATTACATTGTAAAAATGATTTATCAATATTTTTATATTATAAAAACATTAATATTTATAAAAATAATTGCTAGATGATTGATTAAACATACTTATAATAACTATATCATTTACATAATTAAAAATAATTAATATGCGTAAAACATTAATTTCATTATATTAATTGGAAGTTAAAATTTGTGTATATATTTTTTAAATATCATAGTTGAGATTTATTCAATGTAGATATGGGTTGGAAATTACAACATAAATTGTCAATTATTATCATTATCTTCCCTTAAAAATGTAGTTTTCTAATCTTAAAAAATATAATCTTCTAACATAATTTAGGTTTACATAAATGATAATGCTTATTATTGTTTATAATTTAATGCATGCTTTAATGATAAAATATATAACTATACTAGTAAAGCTTTTAGGAACTAAACAAATGCTTGATTTATGATACCTACATCCTAGAAAAGTCTTAAAAGTCTTAATTTTGAAAAAAATAACTATTCCAATCCTAGATCTACTAAAGCTTTCTCATGTTGCATTGTGTACCTAGGAATTATAAATATATTAACTATTTGATTACTTGTCTTATTCATAAAATTGTATTTTATTATCAAGCTTTGCATATTTCTTCTTACCATGATCAACAAGATTCTCAACTATCTGTATTGCATCGTAATTGTCGCAATACAATACAGTCAATTCCTTGATTGAAAATTTGAGTTCACTAACGAGATTTCTTATGGACATTTCCTTTGTAACAACATTAATTTTCTTCTATATTTATCTTCTATGATTGAAAGAGAGAGCACCTTCTACTTTTTACAAGACTAGACTATGAGTCCTAGGCCAAAATGAAATCTGTATCAAGACATGGATTCTCTATCATCTACATCTCTAGCCCAATTCAAGTGAATGTAGCTAATCAAATTATTAATCCTATTACTATAGTATTTGATATAAAATTGATAAGTACTCTTGATATAGCAAGCAATCCACTTTGTGGCCTTCAAGTGACTTTCTCGTGGATGTTTCATGAACCTAGAGACCACACTAAATTCAAAAGAAATATCAAGTGGACTATGCGTTAGATAAGTGAGGCTTCCAACAAGTTGCATGTAGAGAGTAGTATCAAACTTCAGATAAACATACTCTTAAGTCATTTTCACTCTCGGTTGGCAAAACATAGCACACGGTTTACAATCTATAATAAATTTAGTATGTACTCAAGTTGATAAAGAAAGATACCATCACTCATCTGTAAGACTTCGATGGCCATAAATAAATACAATAGAGCATGGCCATTGATTTCAATTAAACATGCTAAATATTTCTTCAATTAAACCCAAAATTAAAGCAATGCTACTTCCAGTGATAACTAAATCATCAACATATAGTGAAACATTTAAAGTATCACAATTTAAATACAAAACACATACTATGGTCTAATTCACAATTTTTAAATCCAAGGTTGAGAATGAATTTGTCAATCTTCTCATACCACACCTTGGGGGCATGTTTCTAACCATAAACTGATTTCTTTAGTTAACATACAAGAGTATCATCCTTCTTAAATCCTAGAGGTTACTCCATATAAATATTATTAGTGCAATCACCATGTAAGAGAGCACTATTAACATGAGTGTACCTCCCATCCAAACCTTGAAACAAGTGAAAGAATCAATAGAACACAATTCATATTTTCATCAAAGGAAAAGGCTTTACTGTAGTTGATGCCTTCTTACTGAGAAAATCCCCTTTCTACCAAGAAATCCCAATTCCATTAGAAAACACTTTCATATAAAAACTTGGTCCCATAGACCCATAAACACTTCACTGTACATTGTTTCCTTATGGTTGAGGAACTCAATCCCATGTTTCATTCTTCATCAAGGAATGATACTCATCAGTCACAACATTCTCCCATTTAGGTCGATAATGTGCATGTGCATATTTATCATTATTACATGCTTCTAGCACACATGCCATGAGAAACACTCCAATGTTGTTTATGACTTCTAGTATTCCTTGAATCACTTAGATATCTTTTATATAAACACCATGATCTTTAATGTTCTTCGTCATTCATTTGGGAAGATAAATGTCAATCATAGAGGGAGCACTTATATCAAAACTACCATTGAAGGTACAATTAGGTCTACCAAAAATTTTGGTTGACTATATTGTGGAAGGTCAACTAGAAGTTGGTTCTAGTACATGAGTTGACTATCTAGTTGAAAAACTTGTGTATTAGTCAATCAATCTAAAAATCCTAGAAAGAATTATAGTGGATCATTGCTCAACAACCTTAATATTACAACACAATAATATTTAAAAAATATTTCTCATAAATAAAATTCGTTTGGAAATTAATTTCTTATTTGAATGGATCAAACAACCTATAGGATTTAGATTCTACAAAGCATCCCATTATAATGCAAGCATGAATCTTCAAATTTAGTTCATTTCTTTTCATCTCGAATATAAGCCCATTCTATCCATCTATACACTATGAGGTGTCTAACTAAGATTTTTCTTCCACTTAAATTTCGAAGAGGAGTAATATCCTATAAAAAATTTGTTGGAATTATTTGAAATATGTTAATTTAAGTAGTAAATAAAATTTTCCTAAAACATAATTAGAAATCCTTTGGCCAAAAGAAAATATTGTTCCATTTCAACCAAGGTTGATTTTTCAATTTAGCAACATTGTTCTATTGAGGTGTGTAAGGAACATATCCCTTCCAAGAGATACAATTATGTGACAAATACCCCTCAAATATTTGTCTCCCACATATTCAAGTATCCATTTCTATATCATAAACATTTCATAGTTTAACCACATTGTTTTAGTTGATGGCCCAATTCCTTGATTTTTTCAAACACATGATTTGTATTCTTCAATTAATATACCCAAGTATTATTGGAAAATTCATTAATGAAAGTCAAAACATACCTTGCACTTGATAGTGATGCATTTTAATGGTACATAGGTCGCTATGGACATGTTTTAGCTACGTCTATTCTCTCCATACCTTCCCAATTTCAAATGAAACCTAGAGATTCTTTAAAAGTACCCACATTTCACATATATCATCAGGGAGGAACAAGCATAGATAGTACAATAACTATGTTGTATTTCACTACTAGTTTCAGACCTCCCAAATACACATTTACAATTCTTAACTCTTTCCAAATTATGTTCTTGTAATTTGGCTAATCCATGACTACATCCCATCCTAGATCCTTGGGGAGGTCATAGAACTTGTATTATCTATCTTTAGGGTCAGGAATACCCTTAGTAACAACAACAAAATTATTGTTCATATATTTTACACAAAACAATCAGGATAGAATTCAACCTTCTATGTAACACACCCAATGTTACACTAGAATTAAAACACACCAATTTTTATTTTAATAAAACATATATGCATAATAGTCACATGCATGCTTTTAACACATGCACAACAAATGCATAATAGATATAGACATATATACACATAATGATTTTATGCATAATTGCAGAAGCATAGGTATTTCAATGTGCCACATATTTAACACATATGAATTTGCACCACTATATACTTCATAATAGACTTTCTATTAATATAGATTGTACTGGACCAAAATAAACTAAGGCTTGAAGCAACATTTCCAAACTCATCCTTATAAATTCATTTCCAAGAACTATGTAGTAAATATTTTGTTGAGAATTGCATAGTAGGAATAGTGCAATTGTTTTGTTGGGAATTGTGTAGTAAGAGCCATGTAGTAAGAACTACATGGTAAGAACTGCATAGTAAACACTAACTTAAAGACTGAACTACAAAATAAAACCCTATCATAAGAACTAAGAACTACGTAGTAGGATTCACATAATTAATTAAGATAACAATTATCATTATTTTGACTGCATAGAATATTATGATAATATCCCTATTAATCCAACCCATGGTATTTTGCATGCAACCCAAAAAAAATTCCAACATATTTATTTAAACTCAATGCGTAGTAAGAAACTTTCGTAGGAACTACATGGTAGGGTTCACATAATTAATTAGGATAACATGACTGTGTAGTAAGTACATATTTATTTAAACTCAATGCATAGTAAGAAACTTTCGTAGGAACTACATGGTAGGGTTCACATAATTAATTAGGATAACATGACTGTGTAGTAAGTACTACGAAGTAAGAACTGCACAATAAAGGATATATTTGAATAATTACTTCAAACATTTCCTCCATTTCTTTAAGAACTATTTTCTCCCATTTATGAAAGATAAGAGTTTAAAATTTTTGAAATAATTTGAATAAAACTTTCATTTACGAACTAGAAAACAACATTTACTTGATAAAATATATTTTCGGACTTTGAATTAATTAAAGAATGGGCATTCATAAAATTTTAGTTTCATTTGTGTAATTTATGCATTATTATCAAGCATATTGCAGAGTTAAACTTGCACTCATTTCATACATAAAAATTCGACCAAGAAAAACATGATTTCATACCTTGTATCTAACCAGAAATTTAAACAAGGAAATCATGCAAATTTTTATTGGTCATTAATTAAATAACATCTCAGAAATTAAAACATAATTTCCAAGAATTAAAACTTATATGCAAAATACTTGAAATGGGAAACTAACTATGTTAAGGCACACTCCACCCAACCTTAGGCAATTTTTCTCATTAATATCTCAACAAAATGCACCCCCAAGTCGAGACTCGTGCATTCACTAGACATAAATCTCACCAAATCCCATAATTTTTGAATTTCACACTTTGGCAAATGAGAAGTTGGCTTAACTCCAATTTCATGCCAAACATTGTATTTCACTTCCCCACATTCATTCTAACAACATGATAGTGAGATACATTACTTCCTTCAATGCTCATAAAACCACCAAGTTAGTTTCCTACACCATTTCCATTTCACTAGAATAATTGGAAGAAACAATGGACACAATTTTAGTAATAAAAGACATAGAATTTGGTTTCTTAGACTCAAAATTGGTTTCCCTGACTTAGACTTTAGTACTCAGATTTTCCTCACAAACAAACTTGCCCATATTTTTTCCAAACTCAGCCCACATGCTGCACTTGGGAACATTTCCCATTCTTTCTCTCATACTCTATAGCAATTGATTTTCATAGGGATGGGGACCAAATTCGTTTTTGTAAATCATTGAAGGTTTGATCCACGTGGGCTCTCCATGAGACCCACGTTTTCCCCTTTTATTCTTTTTATTTTTATTTTGAAATAAAAACATATATAATCTCCCCTTGATCCCACTTAATCCCACTTAAATCATGATTATAATTCAAAACAAGCTGAAGTTAACTAAATGGGATTAAGACTTAATCATGAATTAGGATTCTTTTAAGGGATTTTAAGGATATTAAAGGGTCATAGCATAGTTTTCCTCTTGGACACTTTTAACCCCTTTACAGTCGTTGGTGAATACATGAGTCCCCAATCTCTCCAGTATACCGCTTTCGCACAACCAATTGTGTATTTTAACTTTATTAATAATTGTTGAATACAATATGTTCATCCTTTTAGGAATTCATGAATAATCGTTACATATGGCCACCATCAGACTAGGGGTTTGAAACCAAGGGTGTTACATTCTTTTTTCATTACTAAAATTGTGACACTCTCATATGTGTCATGTACATATGTTCATGGGTTTTGATATTGGGTGGGGATAGTGCTAGCCTACTGCCCCAACCACCCAACATACAAGAGGAACCTAAGGGTTTTACATTCTAATTGCTAGTGTGGTCTAGTTGCGGTATGGACAACAAATAAGCATTCAAACTTGATACATGATGCAGATCATTTTACACACAATTTTGACATTCAATTACCACAAATAGTAATAGTAAGTGCATAATCATCCACTAAAATGATTTCTTCTTTTGTATCCTTACTTACTGAAAAAAAGAGAGAAATATCCATAGTCATGTGATGTAAAGTGTGAGGATATAAGGCCAAGAAGCACTAATATAAAATGTATCAATCTATCCTTGATGAGGTGTCAACTCGCCACAAGTTTGTAAACTTGGAGACCCCCCTTTAGTTTTAATTTGTTGGAACTAGCCTTCATCATTGGAAGTGTCTTAACAATGCATATCAATTTCTTGATGTTCTTGAGAGAACATGATAGCTAATATTTTGTGGATTTGTAAGTGCATTCAAGTTTATGATTTTAATTACAAAAATATACATGATCTTAGTTAGTTGTTACTATTTATTTTGTTAATCCTAGTTTGGACATGATTTTATGCATATTGCATTTTGGTATTAGTGTGATTGTCATTATGAAAATTATTTTCATGACTTATGCACACTCATTATCAATGTATTGTTAATCCTTATTGAGGTTTAATGAGATTGTGTGTCATTTTTTTATTGATGTTACACTTCATTGTCCACTCAAAGTCATTAAGGACCGAATTATGAGAATATTCATATGTTAAGTGACCAAAGGTATCAATATGCAAAGCCCACCAATCAATTATCAAGAAAGGGCTAGGTGGAATTCACACATGGGGAAGGTATGACTAGGTGATAATAAAGAACCTAGACTATATCTCACTTAAATTGAGTTAAGTTTTTCTTTTTGTAAATAAGGATTTACATTACTATATCCCAAAAAATATTACATGGATTCAAAACATTTGGTCTTGCCAATGTACAATCACTACGACAACCTGATACTCATATCCATACACTTTTTTATTGTTCATCATTCAAAAAAAAACTAGCAGAAAAAAGTTTGGCAACTCCTCCTAAACCTCTATTACATAGTCCAAACTTTATCATCATCTAAATATAGACTTATAAACTTAAACTTCTGAAATAGTACCATTCTCCAATACACTACCATGAAAAAGGGATAAAACTAACAGAAAGAGACTAACAACAGAGGAAAAGAACCAGATGGCCCCATCAGAAACCCTTGGTCGATATCGGTCCTGAGGGATGAAGCTGGAAAAACAAACGCCTTGCACTAGTGCCAACGCCACCATTTTTAATCTCGACAATAGACCACCTTTACCTGGAACCAACCTCTGAGCACCCAAGATGCTCCCTCCCGAATCCACTAAAGAAGGAGGGTAGAATTGAATTCCCATCTTACTTTCGATGATATCAAATTTGTTGTACATGAGCCTGTAATCCCAATTATGCCCTTTCCAAGCACGTATAGGATCCTCATCACCAGCCACTTTATTCTCATGGTCCATGAGAATGTTAGAGATGAGAATTTCCATAACCTAGAAAGTGTCAATGATACGGCCATATGTCGATAGTTGGCCAACAGTCGAACCAAGGTCAAGAACCCACTTTGCAACCTCATCTTTTAAATTCTCTGAATTTAGGGCCTTAACATGCTACCACATACCTTTTTCCACTTTCTCAGTCTCCTCATGAATGGCTAGAGGAATTCAGTTGTGGGAGAAACATGCTGCCTTATAGGATTTCTTCTGCTCCCTCGTCACCCTTAGGGATTTTCCCTCCTTTTCATTCCACATTACCCTCTTCTATTTTGACCCTTAGGGTGCCATAGTTACCTATTGAAATATTGTAACTTCGAAGAATATTCTAAATGTATTTTAGTGATGTACACCAAGGGAGATGTGTTATTCCTTCATTGAGCTATTACTATTGTATTTGGTCATCATAGAGTCATGAGGTATAACCTCCATTGTAAGTCAATTCAATAGTACCCTAATAAATATAATATAATATTGTTTTGAGTATTCCTAGGTGAAGTTGTCCCAGTAAGTTTAGCGGGGCTAACTTGTTAGGTTAAAATTCAAGTAACATAAAGAGTATAAATAGAGGAGATATGTTCCTCATTTGAACACACTCACTCACTTGTGTAGTGCATAAGAGAGAGAGAGAGATATATATATACATACAAACAAGGAGGAGGATCACCTGTTTTGGGGTTTTATCTTATACATCTATATAGAGGAAATTTTGTTGGTTTTTCTTCCCCTTGAGGGTTTCCCAAGATAAATCTATGTCTATCTTGTGATTGTGTTTCTTTCAATGATTCTGCATGTAAAATCTCCAAAAATCCATAAAAAATATTATAGAGTATTTCTGGCTTCACAATAAGTTATAGGAAAATATTATAAACCCTAAATTCCATTAACAATCCTATAGCCAAAATTTATAAAACTAATACGTAACAATTTGAAATATGTGTCTCCATAAATGAATCATAAGACATTTTACTAAAATACAGTTCCTAAGTCTTAAGATAATTTACTTGCTTCCAAAAGCTGACATGTCATGCTTTCCTTGTCGTATGTTTCAGTTTGTGTGCTTATCCTATTTTACGATAAGGATGTATTCGTCATGTTTTTAACTCTTTAGCACTCCACTTAGAACTCCTTTCTCGATGCTAGGGTTACAAGGATTGTGGGTCTTACTTAGCTCATTGTAAGCTAACGAAATGTTTAAATTTATTATTGCAGGTGGTTTTTCAACAAAAAGGATTAGTCCCATCCCTTGCAAACCTAACAAATACAAACCTAAGGTGAGAAAACAAAGACCAAGGGAAACAAAGAAATCAATCCAAAACTATAGAGAGTGGGTTCAAAAGAAAAATTATATGTAAAGGTAGGTGTAAATAAATAAAGAACCCACGTGAATGGGATTTGTAGTGCCATCGATTTGGGAAAAGGGTAAAACCCTAAGTGAAAACCAAAGGGTTTGACTGTATTGCGTTATCATTTGCATTGTTGACTAGTGATGTGAATCGAGGGATCTCGGTATTGGGAAAAAAAAATTCTTTCAACCATCCACAGGTTTCTTCGTCGAGTTGTTTGCCAAAGGCTTCTTTGATGAGATATCACCACTGATGCCTTTGCTGACATCACACCACTGGTTCCTTTGCTGAGATTCCAAATTGAGAGCATGTTGTTTCAGTGTTCTTGTTTGTTTTCATTTTTATTTTATGCCAACAAATTTTACAAAGTCAAAGTTTTAACCTATGTCCCATGCTTATATGGCAGGAGGTTTCGATAGTCATTACTTGGCTTGGAAGAGTTTGGGTCAAGGTTGCTTGGAATCGAAAATGGTTCTGGTAAGACTAATGAGCCTTGAACCCTACGGTCCTTGACAGTCTATGGTGTGAAAATATGGAACAAAGTTCCTTTTCTAGTTTAGCTTCGTGTGGGAGATACCAGGGTTTCTATGAGCCCCCTTTTGTTTTGATGGTAAACTCTCTTGTCTACAGCATTAATGGCAGAGAATAAAAATGTGGTTTCTTGTTTTAAAAGCCTTATGGATGTGATAGGGGTTTATACAGGGTTTAAATTTTTAACCTCCATTTTGTTTACAGAACATGGAGTCTGTGAGGAAATATGTTTTACGGTTGTTTTAAACTCTTTACTATAAACTTTAATAAAGATTTTAAGGCGATAAAGCCACTGTGAGAATCACTTATATCTTGGTCTATTTGTCGATTTTCTTGGTTCTGTAACTGATATATTGATTATAAATATTATATT
Source organism: Pseudotsuga menziesii (assembly GCA_001517045.1). Taxonomy (NCBI): domain Eukaryota; kingdom Viridiplantae; phylum Streptophyta; class Pinopsida; order Pinales; family Pinaceae; genus Pseudotsuga; species Pseudotsuga menziesii. The sequence goes on from LPNX010844454.1 coordinate 530,460, forward strand.
GTATGTTGTTTATAGTTTTCGGAAACATTCTATGTGAATACTATTTTGTTTATTGTTATTATGTGAATGTTTTTGGATACTATTCCTCTATTCATTCCTTTGTTTAAAAACGCCATGCTAGTTTTTCAAAAGATTACGGACCAATCTAGTTACAACCTATCTTCATCTTAAAATATTTTGCTATAGGTTTTAGTTACTATAAATTTCTTAGTTATTTGGCCTTACAGGCGTTGAACCTTTGACCTGTGCTAAAATACTTAAATAAGGAAGTTTATTTTTTTGTATAATTACTGTGCAAACCCTATTATAAATTATTTAAAGTTTTGATTGGATTTACGATTAGTTCGAAATTGTGATAATTGTAAATCTTTAACCCTAATTCATTTTTCTTGTAAGTGATAAGCCTTTGGGCTAAAAGAAAGTTAATACTGAATGATTATTAATCCTTTTGGCTGTGTGAGATTGATATTGAATAGTTCATATATATATATTGAATAGTTCATATATATATATATATATATATATATATATATATATATATATATTATGGTCTTGAACCCTTGGTTGGAAGCCGTAGTGTCTAAAATTTAGTTTTGTTTGTTTAATGGTAGGTTATAAATTTTACAGTGTTTGGTTATGGGTAAGCCCTAAGTGTAAAAGCAATTCGTTGTTGGATTAAAACTATGATATCTCTGTTAAAACCCTTGGTTGTTTCTGTATGACTTTATAAGAAAAGATACAGTAATGTTAATCATTTATTATCTATGTATACTACTTATTATTAAAGGTGAAAACTATAGTATAGAAGTATGACATTATTTCTGAAAAAAATCTAAGATAACCTACCATTTCTACTGTGAAATTCTATGGAAGCTGTAGAATTCATTTCTCCTATATTTAACTGATAATTTCCAGGAAATAAAAAATGCTCTCCTACTTTATTTCAAACAATAATAGTTTTGAGAATCTTTTAACATCCATAAAAGATCCTTCAGAAATAAATATAAACTGAATTAAAGATAAGAAACTAGTAGCAATACAGAACCACTATAGAACATGTTAACTTTCGAAGTGGACAAACATCCGAAGAAGATCGTTCCTCCCAACCATATCCTGAAAGAAGCCAATATTACTTGCTTTAGGACCCCCTAGCCTGTTCACTGAACCACCAGGACGAAGATACTACGTAGAATCCTATTGAGTACTCTCTGTAACTTAGCAGTCACATTTGCAGTCAACCCTCTAGCAATTCACTTTAGCTTTCCCCTCATTCAATTTCCTCTTGTGTGCCTAACTTTTCAGTTTTCAACAAACCAAAAGGTTCTATCTTCTAGCATGAAGTGAGCTCCCTGCTCATTTAATGGGTATATATGTGCTTACCTAGGCCTTTGGGTCAGTTTTGTAATTAAATGAGCCACCTGCTCAATTCCTCTTTTCTTGGGAACATGACCACAGTTATAGAGAAGTTGCCTCCTGCAACAGCTAGAAAGTGAATGATGTTGTTTCCATTTTCCATTTTTTCCTTCTGCACTAGATCATTCCTCCTAGTGCATTAGTGGACACTCTTCAATAGTCCTCTTTGGATATGCATCTTTTCTTATAATTATTAAATAATAAAATATTTCAATTACAGTCATCTTTGACCATCCTTGGTCAACAACATAAAACTTTACAATAACTTTTAAAGTAAGGTATTTTAAAAAAATAAAATGTTTTTAGTTCTACGTGGGTGACAAACACCGTCCTCGATGTTGCTTAAATATCATCTGAGTCTTCCTGGAACAAAATTGGATATGCTTCCCACATATGACTCTCCAATTCACAGGGTGCTTCATCTGGACTAAGCTTCTTCCATTGCACCTTTACTTGTCCAATGGTGCGATTTCGAAGAAAAATTATCTCTTGTCGAGGATACAATACGGTACCACCAAAAAATATTCTTCTGGTTCTACTTGGATAACATTCCAATCGATTACATGAGTAGCATCATGTACATACTTTTTCAATATAGAAATATGAAATACATTATGTATTTTGAGATTATCCGGCAAAGCTAACTGATAAGCCACTGGTCCAACTCTTGACAATATCTCAAACCTGTCCACAATACCTATGTGCTAATTTAGCACAACTCCCAAACTTAGAGGAGCTTTTTCTGGGTTTTACCTTGACAAAAACATGCTCACCTACTTGGAATTATTTCTGAGTTCTTTTAAGGTCTGCATGACTCTTTTTCTGTCTTGTGCATTTTTCAGATTGCTTTGTACCTGTTTCACTGTTAGTTCCATTTCTTTTAACAAGTCAGGTCCTAACATCAATCTGTCAACCAGATTACTCCATGAAATGGGAGTATTACATTTCCTACCATAGAATATTTCAAAAGGACTAAGTTTAGCTGAAGCTTGATAATGATTGTTATAAGAAAACTCGACTGAGTGCATATATTCTTCTCATTTATTTGGATGATCTCTAACATGCATCCTTAACATATCTTCTAACACTTTATTTACTCTTTCTGTTTGTCCATCCATTTGCGAATGGTAAGCGATACTAAAATTTAATTTAGTGTCCAATTCTTTAAACAATGAATTCCAGAAATTACCAGTAAACTTAGGATCCCTATAAAAAAAATCATCTTAGGAATTCCATGCAAACAAAAAACTTCCTTCATAAAAATATCAACTATATTAGCAACCTTATAAGTAGTTTTAACATGTATAAAATGAGCTTCTTTGCTAAGTTTGTCTACCACTACAATCACATAATCATTTGTCTTTTGATTTTTAGGCAGTCCTGTTATGAAATCAAGGCTAATAATTTCCCATTTCAAATATGGGATTGGTAATGGTTGCAAAAGACCTGTTGGGTGTTGATGCTCAACCCTAACCTGCTGGCATTCTATACACCTAGCTATATATTCAAACTAAAATCTATACACCTACATATAATCTGTCTTTATATAGCATTAAAACTTTTTGATTCAAACTAAAATCTATTTTTTTATTTTCATATTCGTTTTCTGTAACTTTTTCTCTTAAATTTTGATAATATTTATCCATTTTTACTCTATCTTCAAACTTATCATCCAGTTCTGTTTTATAGCTACCAAAAGCAGCTATACAATTCAGATTTGTGTTTCTGATTAACGAATCAACCACCTTATTCTCTTTTCCTTTTATATGTTTGATCTCGAAATCATATTCGCTAAGGAAAGATAACCATCGTGCTTTGCTTGCGTTCATATTTTGTCTTGATGATGGTTCCCGATTCGGAATCAAAACATCGACTTTCAAAATGACCACTTCAAATTCTCCGAAAAACCCTACTATTGAAGTACTTAAAACTTAAGTTGTCAGACATTAATAAAAATCTTCTACCGATTAGATGATGGTGCCACACTTTCAAAGCATGTATTATGGCAGCCAACTCTAAATCGTAGGTAGCATAATTATTTTCATGTATTTTTAACTTTCTTGACTCATATGCTATTACATGACCTTCTTGCTTTAACACTCCACCTAGGCCCTCATTGCATGCATCAGTGCATACAACAAAGTCCTTATTTGGATATGCTATTTTTAAGATAGGTACATTGGTTAATAATTCTTTTAACTTTTTAAATCGTTTTTCACATTTTAAATCCCATACAAATATTTTTCCCTTTTTCTGTAAGGATGTTATGGGATTCACGATCTTCAAGAATCCTTCTATGAATTTTCGATAATAACTTGTAATACCCATGAATGATCGTACATACAATACATCCTTAGGAACATGCCATTCCATTATTGCTCTTATTTTTTCAGGATCCACTGATATCCCTTCCTTGGATATCACATGGCCTAGATATTGTATTTTATCTTTAAAGAAATCACATTTACTGAATTTGGCGTACAATTTGTGTTCTCTTAAAGCTTGTAATATTATCTGTAGAAGTTCATCATGTTCTTCTTTTGTTTTTGAATAAATTAGTATGTCATCGATAAAGACACCTACGATTTTACCCAAATACTTACTTAATAAATTGTTCATTAAACACATAAAAGATGTTGGAGCGTTCGTTAGCCCAAATGGCATAACTACAAATTCATAATGCCCATAACGGGTTATGAATGCAGTTTTAAATATATCTTCATCTTTAATTTTGACTTGTCAATGATATCAAGATCTCAAGTCTATTTTTGAGACTATCGTTGCTCTATGTATCTGGTCGAAAAGATCATCTATGCGGGGAAATGGATATTTGTTTTTAATTGTCATCTTGTTTAACTGACGATAATCTATACATAAGTGTAAGGTACCGTCTTTCTTTTTAACAAATAAGACAAGTGCTCCCCAAGGGGATACACTTGGTCTTATGTAATTTCTATTTATTAACTCATGTAGTTGTAGTTTTAATTCATTAAGTTCTAGGATATTAATCCGTTAAGGACCCTTTGAATTTGGTACAAATCTAGGTACTAATTCAATAGTAAAATCCAATTCTCTTTTCGGAGTTAATCCTGGAATCTCTAACTAATATTAGTGTTTGCATAGGTGAGTGTGTGGGTGAATGTGTGGGTTAATCTAACTAATAAAAGTAGAATCTGACTTGAATGTCCTTCAGATAGTGAAAGGTGTTGAACTAGGGTCCGATGAATGCAGTCTAAGAAACTATAATGAGGACATTGCCCCTGAAGTCTACAATAGTACCTTATTCGAGTAATAGTGATAGGAGCATGAATGCTAAATGGGTGTTGAATCAATCCCAAAAGCGGGCTCATAAATATCAGTGCAACTAAGTGTTCAAGAGGAGAACTCGCAACAAAGAGGCAATCAAGCCAACATGCTCAAAAATCCTAATGCAACAGAATGCGCAAAACGAGATCTCACAACAAAGAGGAACTCAGGCCAACAACAGGCCAAAAAATCCACTAGACTTGTGTGTTGCAGCGAATTAGCGACAAAAAAATGGCCACAAAGCCAAGAAGTACGGCTCATATAAAAAGAAAATGTTTCGCTAACCTATCAATTAAAGGAGAAAGGAGTCACATAAATAAAAGTTGGAATCCCAGCTCACAAATCATTTCTTTTGTAGTTGGATGAAATACGTAGTTAGAAAAAGTGAAATGGAATACCAATATGGCTCAGGGATATCCCCCTACCGAGAGAGATACCAAGTAAAAGAGTCATAAAAGAAAGGATTAGGATACCTTGTTCAGGACATGTTGGGAAAGGTTACCTACAACTTCAATCTAAAGACAAATATTTGGATGATTTGTAGCACTGAGTGGAGAGTGGCATTCCACCCAACCATTTAGTTCTAGTCTTTTCACTTACCCTCATAAGACGAGAGCACCCCCATAAATCAGTCTCAACCATGTCCAAAAATACTAGATTATTTTAGTACCCTAAAAGGACAACTTTTATGTCTCAGATGTAAATGAAAAAAGGGAATTATTTGGATGCCTACCACTAGTGTCCTACCTAACTAGACAATTCTTTTTTGTTCTTGGTTGAGTTAGGGTTAATTTTGAGGTTGAGCTTGGGATCATGAACCAAACATTTAATGTTAATTTGTGAGATGTGTGCATGTGTGGTGTGTACCTAGAGATAAAACTTATAAAATATGATGATGAAATGGAAACAAACAGAACTAAATAAAATATTTTATTTTTGAAACCATTAAGCATTTATTTTCAAAGTAAAATAATGTAATGATTCTTCGACACGCAACATACTAAATTAGAAAAAATGAAGTCCTAATAGATATGACAATTACCCAAAAAATGCAACAAATACTAAAAAATCGGGGTTTTTCTTGACTACAAGGCATCCACACATGCATATCTAAAAAAGGCTATAGCAAGAGAATGGTTGCAAGTAGGACAAACTAGGTATTGCAGACAAACTACGGTGGAAAAATAAGAGCAATTTGTAAAGGGAAGAGGCTAGACAGAGGGTCCAGACTGCTGAAAAAAGAAAAAACCCCTCATAGGTCGCACATATAGAAGGTACATGAGATACTCGGGAGTCACAAATATGAAAAAAAAGAAGGTATGACCAGAGTAGAATAACCTAGAAACATACAAGGTCACTCTTAATGGGGCATCTAGGTGACTTGGTCACTCAACAAAAAGGAACAGAGAAATTTGGTCGCTTAGAGCAGGGAAACAAGGGCGAACCAGGCTAGAAGAAGAAGGTTTCTCCCATCAAGAAACTTAAGGAGATTGAATCGCTCAAAATAGGGAGTACAACACAACATGTGTTCTATGAACAAGGAAAAATGGAGAGTGTGATGATGTAGTCACATGGTGTGACTGGGGGATGAGCAAGGTGTGCAAATTCTTGGTGTTAATAATAGACAAATGGGAAACATGCTTGGAATCTGGATGTGGATAAGGATCTGTAAGTGCAAGTTGATCAATATTCATAATTCTTTCATTTTTAGTAAATTACATAACATGAAAGAATGTGTACACCACAACATTCATTGCATATATGTAATCATTCCCAAAGAGAAAATTGAAGTGCAATGGGCCCTCCATAGTCGTGACATTGATTAAGACAATATTCTCACATAATGAAATAGTTAGTTGAGGATGACCACTCACGGGTTCACTAGGTATTCTATTAAAGGCCAATAATTACCATAAGGTTGGGAGTGCCAAGAGCATATAAGGACAAAATATTAAAAACGGATCCTTCATCTACTACACACTGGTAAAGGGTGAATGAATTGACTTCAACTCTTATTTGGAAGGGTACAAAAGAAGGGAGGTAATTATCAAAAAGTATATTCCAATAAAAGGAAATTATCCTAGGTCTTTGACGATGCACACTTGAACTGAATATATTGTCCCCGTGTCCAAAAATTCTTGAATTTTCTTTTCATGTTAGGGTTACTTGACTAGTCTTCTTGGATATGGGCATGCTTGTTTCTCACTTTCCATAGAGGCCTCGTCGGCTCTGGGCCTTCTTTTGCACCTCTGGGTACAAATGCTAGTTTATAATAATAATAATAATCTATTTTTAAGGTCACCGCCAAGCGAGTCACCAATTTGGTGTATGAGACCCCCTTGTTTGTGGGACAAGCTGGGACCCCCTCTACGCAGTGATTTAACTGCTAAAGTCTACAGAGGTGTACATACACTACCCCCTCTGGAGTTGAACCTGTAACCTCCTAAGAGGAAACACATACTCTTAACCATTAGGCCCCACTCATGCTGTACAATTTACTTGGTATAAAACACAATTTATAATCAAACAATTTTGACTTTTAATTAGTTTGGCATCAATTCAAAAATTTCTATAAAGTTTCTCAAAGTTTTCAAAAATTTATATATAAAATAAATATTTTGAAAATAAAAAATAATTTTAAAATATACTTTTTATTTTATTTTGAATGGTTAATTTATATAATTAGACTATTTTTTTTAACTAATTTCAAGGCATTTGTTCAAATAAAAAAATCATTTTAAAAACAAAAAAAAGTTATAAAGAAAAACAACACCTTTATATATGTCAAAATAATAATTAAAAGCTATATAAAATGATAAGTGTACGTTTTAGTATCTCTTGGTTTTAGCTAGTTCAAAGAAAAAAATTAATATAGCCAAGATAAGAACGAACTCTCATGAGTTTCATAGTGAAACTGGTCGTTGGGCAGTTCCTAAAACACCATGGGTAGAAAAGATCTGCCATCTCTGTGAGAATATGAACATTGAGGATGAAAATTACTTCCTCTTAGATTGCCCTGCTTACACCCACATTAGATCTCAGTTTTAGAATCTTTGTTGTAATCTCAACCTTCTTAGCCTTTTAACTTGTCAAAATTATAGTGAGCTCGGGACGCTTCTCTCCAAGCTCTTTGAGCATAGAAATACAATTTTAAAACAAACTAAATAATTTGTTTCTTTGGGTACAATAAACCAAAGTTTGGTTTCAGTGAACGTTAACCATCATCGTCATCATCATCATCCATTTGCTTTCCTTATTTATCAATTAATATCTTGTCATACTTAACAAAGTATATTATAATGGATTAACTTCTAACTTTTTAAAACTATTCTATAAAGTTTTATAAAATTGTGAAACTTTTATATTAAATTAAGTAATATAAATATAAAAAATCAAATTCTATTTTATTAATTAAATAATTAATTATTTTATGTAAATTAAAATAAAATTAATTTTAAAATTTTAAAATTAAAAAGAAAAAACTATCCATTAAGGCACATTTACGTTGATCAAGCTAAAGACAAGGCAACTTGAACGGCATACGTCAACTAGTGCTCTAAGGTCTAATCAAAGACTTTATTTAATATTTAATAATTGAAGTTGAGATCATTTTTAAATTGAGTTGGTCTAATCAAAGATTTTAGTTGATATTAATGAGCCATTACTTTAGATAATTGAAGTTGAGATCATTTTTAAATTGAGTTGGTCTAATCAAAGACTTTAATTAATATTAATGAGCCATTACTTTAGATAATTGAAGTTGAGATCGTTTTTAAATTGATTTAGTATGTAATTTAAATAATGTTAAATTAAATTATTTATATATTTAGTTTAATTTAAATTAATTAAGTTTTATAATTAGACAAAAGTTATAAAAGGGTAAGGTTTTTCTAATTTTAATTAAGAGATTTATAAATAGTGATTAACAAATTTGTATGCAATTATTTAAATGATTATATAAAGTATTTTCAATTTTTTTTTATAATAGGTGTTAGTTATATCACTTAACGATATAGTACATGAAATGCAACCATCACAATTATCTAGTTAAATATGAGAAATTTATCATTTCTATTCAAGTTAAAAAGATCATTTAGTATCATCTCAATCTTTTATAATTAAGATGTATTCACACTCAAATTAAATTGCTTTTAAACATAAATGTTACCTATGTATGTGACCACACCTCTATTATATTGGAATATAGAGCTTAGAACCTTTGTGTATAGTAAAAAATCTATACTTTCCTCATACAATCCTAACAACTTTAAAATCATTTAATAAATCACATTAACACTTATATACACACACTTGAGATAATTCAATAAAGAAACCATGTAAAACATTCTATACACATATTATGCTAAGGGTATATGTGCAAGGATTTACTTAGACATTATGTATATATATTTAACTGGGTCTGCTCTAACTTAATTGTCAAACACATATCACACTAATGAAGACTGCTATCATAATATTATGATGATTCTTAAAGTTAAAAACTTGTAATATCAAACATCATTTGAAGTTCTTTTCTATACACAAAGTTATAATTAATATCATCATATTATGATGATTATATTAGTTAGTTTAACATTAAGGTATTTGTAAAAGATTTAGTTCAATAAATTGCAAATTTATATTTATATACTCTTCTATATTGCTTTTACACTATGCATAAATAATACATTGTTACAAGTTTGAAATGCTTTATAACTATTTTAGTTTTAACTTTGAACCATGTAAAATTATTAAATTAAAGCATTTCTAAATTATCAACTTAAACTATCTTTAAAATGTATTTTTAATTTAAAAATGGCATAGATTCAAATTTTGAAAATGGCCAGCTTAAATGTTATATATACTAAATTGAAAAACAATTCAATTTACCAATCAATTTTGAAAAAAGAGAGTGCAATGTACCCTTAATTTGAGAGCAACAACGAGCAAAGCAAGATCCATACCATTTTACATGGGTTAAGAACTTGATTTGATTTCAATTAGTGAAATAGTAAAATAGAATACGACCATGAGGTACTTCCTTCAAGATAAGTCCAAGATACTAGTTAACCACAAGAACTAGTGCAATATTCATTATAAAATAGATGTTAGTGGAAGAAAGAGAGATCTCTAATGCTAAGTTCCTAGTTCATTGGACATCAAAATAACAATTCAACATGTATTGACATGCTCGAAATGGATCTCTCTAGTAATGTGTTCATGTTATGGTTAGGGCATTCCTAGTTATCATGTAGAGGCTTAAACGTTTTATTCACAACATATTGGATCATGCCCTATTTTCATTAGGATTGAAAGTGAGATATTCAATCTAGATAGATCAAAAGGATATTTTATCCTCTAAGATTGATGTATTTAATCTCCTAGTTATCTCTTTGAACCCACTGAAACAATCTTGACCTCACATGACGTATGTCTCAAATGAATGAACTTCATTCCCCAACTTAAGATATAGTTTCCAAATCCAAGAAAACAAATCTCATTATGTCAAAACCAACAGTAATTAGAAAGTTTACAAGCCTTTGGCCTACACAAAGTCTACAAAGGCATGGATAGAAGAGCGTTGGTTACTTAAGACAAGGAAGAAAATGTTTGATGTTTTTATCTGCAAAAGAACATGAAGGTATATGTCTAGTTAACTGGGAAAATATAGCTTCTCAAAATAATCACATGGGGTGAGGGGATGTTAAACGAGACTGTGAGAGAGTGAAGAGGGAGTGTAGTGGGGTTGTTGTGGGTTGTATCCCTTTATTTTGTTGGATGGTATAATAATAAAGGACTAGCAATTTCTGTGTGGACATATCCCATCTTGGGTGATATTCATCAATTTGGAAAAGCATTAGCATCAAATTGTTTATGGAGACTAAACTTGATCATGAGTTTTTGACAAAAGATATTTTTTTTGCAAAAATATATTGAATCTTCAACTATCGAAGAATGAATTTGAAAACTAATCAAATCAACTATAAATGTGTGTGTGATTTGGAAATAATTGGTGGTGTCTTCCTCCTCATTATGGAATTGGTTAGCATGGAGGATTGATAGTGGTATAAAGATAAGGGTAGGGATCAACCCATGAGTAGAATATGGTAGTAATTATAGATTCCCCCACCAATTGGTAGCGCCCTCTCTTCAACTAAAATCGAATTATTCTTTGGAAAGTGCAACAAATCACAAACTACTTCATAAGGAATTAGAATTGGAGAAGATCTATTTTTTTGTTTATGAAGGTAATCATTCTATACCTTGTGATGTCTTTGTCCAAGGGTTATTGCAGAGTGCAATAAGACTCAGTACACAAGAAGATTCTTTGGTTTTGTTTTAAAAAATGACCTTAGAACACTACTCAACCAAGTTAGTATAGAAGAAAGTGTTTAATACGAACAATGAAGTAAATGGAGGATGGTTGTGGAAGCCAATCTAGAAGGTACAAGTCCATTAAAATCTAGTTTTTTATGTTGCTAGCTTTGATTAATAAAAGTCCAACCTGGGAAGTATTGCAATGACAAGAATGGAATCGAATAGGGATATGTTTTATTTGTAAATAACTTGAGGAAACTATTTCTCTTTCATTAGCGAAGTGTCAGTATGTAAAAGAGGTCTAGTTTTTTACTCTCTCTTTGGCATGAGGCCAAGGAAAGTGGCAAGATGGATTTCTATTTGTTTGTATGTATCATTTCACCTTTAAAGATCCTTTACATAGGGATCCCAAGGTGTTGATTTGGTGGCGTCATGGGTTGTTTAGTTATAAATAAATGCATTTTTATTATAGAATGAGGAAATCCTTCCATTTTATGTAATTATCCCAAGTAAAATTTACATACGATGGTCAACTTGAAGGGTAAGCGATCCAAGACATAATATATTTGGAGATTCCCAACTCCAAACCTTGGTCTTTCCAATGGAGCCTCTTAAGGTATGGGCCAAGGATATGTGAAGTCAGTTGTGTACTATTCTAGTATGATTACCGTAAGTTGTTCTTTGAGATTGGATTGAGTGTATTACTTGAATTTATTTTTCATATAACAACTTAGCACTTTTCATGAGGATAGTCATTGAAAAATGTTTATCTCATAATCAGATTGACTTTGAATTTTTATTGAGTGGCTAAAGAGAAATATCAACATGCAAAACTTAACACTTCTAGACCTTTGTTTTCCCAACTAAAGAGGTTGAAAAGAGTTTCATAGTTATATCTTATTCTTGCTTAATTGTCAAGCAAAAGTTAACACTTCTAGACCTTTGTTTTCCCAACTAAATATGTTGAAAAGTGTTCCATAGTTATATCTTATTGTCTCTTAATTGTAAAGTTGAAGATAATTTTTCAGAGAAAACTTTGGATATCACTTTGGGGAGATGGAAACAATCACAAAGTTCATCAAGGTCGAGGTTTGTTCTTCAACACTATTTCAATTTATGTATAATTATGCCGAAAGCGTTCTCCATGGAGCAGTGATGGAATTTGACGAGTAAATGTCCGTTATAGGCCAATTTCCCGTCAAATACAGCTAAGATTTTCCGGAGACCGTCAAAATCTGGCTTAGAATACAGAAAACGTTTCAGATTTTGATTGTTACTAGCAATTTTGACGGGTGTCCGCCATTTGAAATTCCAACCCTGCCACGGAGACATGGTCTCAGAAGATTCCTCGCCCCCTAGCAAATAGAATCTCTCCATGTGTCTAATCACGTTAGTGCTAATGGGTTAGAAAATAAGTGGGGATTTGGAAGCGACGAATTCAGACTTACTGCGCCCTTGGAAAGTTTTACACCGGAGGCGTTCTCTACATGGTCTCAAAGATTCCTCGTCCCCCTAGAAAATAGAATCTCGCCACGGGTCGAATCAGTTTAGTGCTAATGGGCTGGAAAATAAGGGAGTAAGCTAGCTCGGGAGCAAACCTCCCTCATCGGACGGAGGAGGAGCAAAGTTAGCGTTGACTTTGCTCCTCATCGGACGGAGGAGGAGCAAAGTTAGCGTTGACTTTGCTCCTCCTCCGTCCGATGGAGGGAGGTCTACTCCCGAGCTAGCTCACTCCGAAAATAAGTGGGGATTTGGAAGCGACGAATTCAGAGTTACTGTGCCCTTGGAAATTTTAACGGAAGGTCCCTGGACCCTCAGTCACTGCCAAATTTAGCGGCCTTATCGATGATTCGAAGTCCCATGCTCGACGCTCCGGAAGGCCGAGGCCTGTTAATTCTGAGTCTTCTCTTTTGTGTTTGCTGGACAATGGATCTTCCTTTGCTATTTCGTGGGGTTGCCATAGCGTACCTGCTTTTACTCTTCTCAGAGCATGGAATGTGCGGCGACACTGTTCATGATGACAATAGTGCGCCTAAACAACCTGACTGTGATAACAAATTCGTACTTCATCTTGTGTTTTTATAGTAGATAGTTAGGGTTTGAAGGTTGGATTGCAGAAAATATTTCATTATGATCAGCAAATATGTGTTGCATAATACTAACAACCAGGAAAAGTATACAGCATCCACAAATTAGTTGTAGTTTTTATTTTTTCTTAATTTAAATTTTTAAAAAATATATGCCAACTAAAAATGAGTTTTCATCCAAATTGCTATGAATTAAATCTCTGTTTCTCTGAAAAACTTGCGAATTTTTGCTCAACACGAAGGAATATGTTGTTTATTCGAAGATCTTGTTATTTCCTGGAAAATATTGTTTTTCTTTTCATTTAAATATGTTGTTTATGCCAAATTTAGCGGCCTTATCGATGATCCACTGCAAAACGTTCTCCATCCCTAAACCCGGCTGCGCTCCTCCAGAGGTGAGAAACACTGGGATGTAATAGATAGTTTTATATAAATAGTTTAATATAGATAGTTTTAATAATAAAAATTGGGATGTAATATTTGAGAGGTTTAGTCTAATTGACTGGCCTTTCAGTGACCATGCATTATTATTATTATGATTAGTAGCACATTTGGTTTTCAGACGGCAGTTGCCTTCAGAAGAAGCACGCGCAGGCGCAGGTCTACAGAAGTCGACACCCATTACAACTCTTTTACGATGCCAAGGTCGAACTGTGGACCTGCCCACGGTTGAATACGATGATTCCTCGGTACTCAAGTACATGTGTTCAGCCATGTCAAGCGATGGAGCCTGCGGGTTTCATAGCTATGCCAGGGAAACGACGAAACTCTTGGGTTTCCGACGTGTCGCCAATGCATTGATGGATCTCGCGTTGACGAGGATTTACACGGTCCACATGCCAGTCTTGGATGGCGGTTCGTAAGCCATGCTGACGGCCGGTGGCCACGTGGGCGGAATTTTTCTCTTCAGAACCCGCCTTGAAACAACAGATGGTTGCGAGGAGGTATTTGAACTACCGTTGATGACATGGAAGGGAAGTATGAGCTGGATATTTGGAGTGAGCTTTTTGAAATGGGGTTCAAGAGTGCATCTACTATCCAGCAATGCCTTCTTCGGTCCCTGCTGGATCACGAGATATAATAACCAGAAATTTTAACCATGGGCGTATTGTACCTGATAGCCAAAACCGAGCCGACTAAACTTGGGTTTAGGGCTCAGTTGATATTCAAATTTTCACTTTTTACTTTTCACGCCGACCACTTTATTTTTTCACCAGTCGAGTGAAACTTGTCTATGTCCGACTAGACAAGTTTATAAATTTTAGTCGGTCTTTCACTCGACCAAAATTACTCCGACTTACTTGTCCGACCGATTTTTACCTCGACCACTTTTACTCCGACCAAGTCGGCTCTTCGACCGACTAAGTCGGCTGCTTTAGTCGGCTGACTCACCGACCACTCAAGTCGGCTCACTTTGATCGAAATCTGCAGAAAATGTTTCTTAGTCTAAAGACTTAAGAAATTACAAATGCTTTTCACCTGTGAGTAAAATGAAGTAAAATAGACACATTTACAAATCCAAATAACTTATGAGAAACATGTGGCCAAATATGTAGGAAGACTTGAGTCGACCAATGTGCCGTAAAACCTGGAACTTTCAAGCGTTGAGATTTTTATGGGTTCTTGTTCTTTTACTTATCAGTAACTGTAAAAGACATTTACAGGAGTAAACCTGGAAACATGTGCGGCCAAATAATCATGCATTCAACCACAAACTATTTCATATATTAACTATGTTGAAATAACAAAGTATTACAAACTTGTCGGTTACAAAATGGTTGGTCCAGACTTGTCCGTCCAGACTCGTCGGTCTACAGAGCTTCAGCTCGTCGATTAAATCACATGCACAGAAGCTTTGAGCTTCGACTTCTCTTTCTCACCTGGAGTTCCTCTAGTGTCTATCTTCTATTGTCTCTGTATTCCTGTGTTCAACTGATTTACAAAAATGCTTCTTCTATTTATAGGCAATTTGAAAATTGCTACAGCATGGGCCGACTGACTTGCCATTAAAGACTGTAATAACTATCTACCTAACAACTTAGCTTCTGAAATAAATTCGACTGGTTTACAGAGCCGAATTGTGGACTTTTCCTTCTTGTCAGACTTACAGACAAGATCTTGATTCGTACAGACTCTGACAGAGTCGGCTGGAAGTCAAGTACAGATCTGTGAGTAATTACGTTTTTCCAACACTCCCCCTTAATTATGAGCAGATGGGGTTTTTTTTAAAACAAAAATTTACAAAATGTCTCAGAGCTTAGACATGCTCTGTTTATGACAGAGTTCATTGTGGAGAACTTGTCGTTCCAAGATAACTACGCAGATACTGGAATGTGTCCTTTGCCAATGGCTTTGTGAAGATGTCGGCCAGTTGGTCTTCAGACCTGCAAAATTCCAAACAAATTTCCTTGTCGTTTACCAACTCTCTTATAAAATGAAACCTTGTGTCAATGTGCTTGGTTCTCTTGTGAAACACATGATTATTTGATAATGCTATGGCTGAATTGTTGTCACAGAAGATTGTTGTCGATTCTTGATGGTTCTGTGACAAGTCTTTTAAGACTCTTCTCATCCAGACAGCATGACATGCAACACTTGTTGCTGCAACATACTCTGTTTTAGCTGAAGATAGAGTTACTATGGGTTGTTTCTTTGAAGCCCATGAAACAACACCTGTACCAAAATGAAATGTGTACCCAGATGTGCTTTTCCTGTCATCTATGCTACCTCCATTGTCACTGTCAGTGTAACCAATGAGTTTAAAATTTTCTGAGGTTGAGTACATAATACCAAGGTTTTTTGTGCCACTTACATACCTCAGAATTCTTTTACCTGCTTGCCAATGTGAGTCTTTTGGTGACTCCATGAACCTTGAGATCAGACTTACACCATACATAATGTCTAGTCTTGTTGCTGTCAAATACATAAGGCTACCAACAAGCCTTTTGAACAACGTAGGATCTACAGTGGATCCTTCATCATCCTTGCTCAATTTTAAACCTATTATTACTGGTGTTGGGGTTGTCTTACAGTTAGACATGTTAAACCTTTTTAAAACTCCACTTGCATACTTAGACTGTGATATAAAAATACCACTTTTAGACTGTTGAACTTCAATGCCCAGAAAAAACTTCATAAGCCCCAGATCAGTGATTTCAAATTCACTTTCCATGACTGTTTTAAAATCTGCTATGCCATAATCACCAGTAAATATTAAGTCATCTACATACAGGCAGACAATTAACATCTTACCTTGCTCATCGACTTTGGTGTACAAAGTCGGTTCCCTTTCACTTCTGTGAAATCCATTTTCAATGAGATAGGAGCCAATCCGACTGTACCAAGCTCTAAGAGCTTGCTTCAAACCATATAGTGCCTTTTTCATCCTGTAGACTTTATGCTCTTGACCTGGAACTTCATACCCTTGTGGCTGTTCCACATATACTTCCTCTTCTAGATAGCCATTTAAGAATGCCAACTTGAAATCCATTTGATGAACATGCCATTTGTTTTGTGCAGCAATGGCCAAAACTGTTCTGACTGTATCCATGCGTGCAACAGGTGCAAACGTTCCATTGAAGTCGATGCCAGGTTGTTGTGTGAACCCTCTTGCTACCATTCTTGCCTTGTGCTTTTGCACATTCTCATTAGCATCTTGCTTTGTCTTATAAATCCATTTGACACTGATTACATCTTTGTCTTTTGGTACATCGACCAGTTCCCATGTCTGGTTTTTCTCAATGCATTCTATTTCTTCATCCATGGCGTGTGTCCATACTTCTTCTTCAACAGCTTCTTCAAATGTTAGTGGATCATATATAGGGGAAAATAATGCAAACAGAGAGAATGAATTAGGTGTACCCGCTTCATATATCTCCCGCAAACTTCTTGTCTTCACTGGTTCTGTCAATGTCGACCTCGACGGAATGCTTGATGGAGTCTGCTGTCCTCTTGGTGTACTTGTCGGTGTAGCTTGCGCTGCTACTTGTGTCGATGGTCCTTGTGTTGAACCATGTCTTGGTGTCATGGGGGTTGACGGTGCTCCGACCGGTTGACTTACATGTGGTATTTGAACCACTTCCTCTTCCATATCATCATTGTCGACGCTCGACACAATCTTGACATTTGTGTCGACGGCTCCATCCCATGATTCGTTCTTGACAAATTGAACATCCCGACTGATTATCACTTTCCTTGTGACAGGGTCATACAACTTGTATGCTTTTGTGTCTTCTGAATAGCCGACAAAAATACATTTCTGTCCCTTCTTGTCTAGCTTCTTTCTCAGCTCATCTGGAATATGAGCATACGCAACACAACCAAAAACTTTTAAATGTGAAACACTATGATTCATACCTGTCCATGCTTCTTGGGGAACTTTGTTCTTCACACTCTTTGTCGGACACCGGTTCATAATGTATACAACAGTTGCGACTGCTTCACCCCAATACTCATTTGGCAAATTCTTGGCTGCCAACATGCTGCGTGCCATCTCCATGATGGTTCTGTTCTTTCTTTCAGCAATACCATTCTGCTGAGGTGTATACCATGCAGTGAATTGTTTCTGTATGCCATGGGTCTTGCAAAAATTCAGAAATTCATTTGAAACATATTCACC
>LPNX010844454.1:548479-566426 GCA_001517045.1 Pseudotsuga menziesii
GCAACTGTCCAATGCTTAACAAGTTATGTTTCAGACCTTCGACATGATAGATATCAGGGATATACTTACTCTCCCCCTGTTTGGTTAGAATATCAACAGTGTCTTTTCCTAAGACAGTGACTTGGACATTGTTTCCAAGTGTAACATCAGTTTTAAATGAAGTGTCTAGACTGGAAAAAAGATTTAAATTACCAGTCATATAGTTGCTGCATCCTGAGTCCAGGTACCATATGTCATGTGGACTTTCTTGAACAGCATTGCATTCAAGTGGAGATGTCGATGCCATTAACATTGCTCCTGTCGACATGTTGGTGTTGGTCGACTGACTTGGGCTTTGTCTTCCTTGGTCATATTGCTTCTTCCTGCATTCATATGCATAATGACCAAACTTCTTACAGTAATGACATTGAATTTTTGATTTATCAAACCTCTGGCCACTTGGCTGACTTGGGTTCTGGTTATCTCCTCTGCCACCGACATTTGCAGGACTTTTGCCTCGTCCTCCTCTTGAAGAACTTCTTCCTCTGCCTCTGAAGTTGTTTCTTCCCTGCCTCTACCACGGCTTATAGATGACTGTGCTGCAAATGCACCTTCCAATGATATTTGTGATCTGCTGATTCTGTGTTCATGATTGATGAGTGAAGCTTGCAGCTCATCAATGGAGAATGTCGACATGTCTGTGTGTTCCTCTAAGGTCACAACCAAATTTTCAAATCTTGGGGGAAGACTTCTGAGAATTTTTTCAACAACCCTTTGGTCTGATACGGGTTCTCCATGAGATTTCAGTTGGTTTATCAACCCAACAACTCTGGTGTAGAATGTGTCTACATTCTTTGAATCTTTCATGCACAGAGATTCAAAATATTTTCTCAGAATCTGCAGCTTGGATGTCTTTACCTTATCCAAATCTTGATAGGCAGTCTCCAATGTATCCCATGCTTGCTTGGCATTAGTCGATGCTGCTATTCTTGGGAGTATGCTCTCATGCATAACTTGATGTATAAAAAACAGAGCTTTTCCATCTCTCTTCCTCTGTTCTCTCAAGGCATCTTTCTGAGCTTGTGTGAGATTGTTATATGTTGTCATGTCTGCTGGTTCTACATAACCATGCTGGACTATCTCCCAGACATCTTGTCCTCTGAATAAAGCCTTCATTGTTAAAGACCAATATTCATAATTCTTTCCTGTAAAACTTGGAGGTTGTAATGAACCAGAAGTGGAAGCCATTTTTATTTATTTTTAATTAACTTTCTTTAGAAAATTAATTTCCACTTTTTAAGACAAGATTTCTTTCCTAAAATCTTGGGCTGATATAAACCTTGCTCTGATATGATACCAAGCTCTGATACTAGATAGCCAAAACCGAGCCGATTAAACTTGGGTTTAGGGCTCAGTCGATATTCAAATTTTCACTTTTTACTTTTCACGCCGACCACTTTACTTTTTCACCAGTCGAGTGAAACTTGTCTATGTCCGACTAGACAAGTTTATAAATTTTAGTCGGTCTTTCACTCGACCAAAATTACTCTGACTTACTTGTCCGACCGATTTTTACCTCGCCCACTTTTACTTCGACCAAGTCGGCTCTTCGACCAAGTTGGACCTTCGACTAAGTCGGCTGCTTTAGTCGGTTGACTCACCGACCACTCAAGTCGGCTCACTTTGGTGGAAATCTACAGAATATGTTTCTTAGTCTAAAGACTTAAGAAATTACAAATGCTTTTCACCTGTGAGTAAAATGAAGTAAAATAGACACATTTACAAATCCAAATAACTTATAAGAAACATGTGGCCAAATATGTAGGAAGACTTGAGTCGACCAATGTGCCGTACAACCTGGAACTTTCAAGCGGTGAGATTTTTATGGGTTCTTGTTCTTTTACTTATCAGTAACTGTAAAAGATATTTAGAGGAGTAAATCTGGAAACATGTGCGGCCAAATAATCATGCATTCAACCACAAACTATTTCATATATTAACTATGCTGAAATAACAAAGTACTAAAAACTTGTCGGTTACAAAATGGTTGGTCCAGACTTGTCCATCCAGACTCGTCGGTCTATAGAGCTTCAGCTCATCGATTAAATCACATGCACAGAAGCTTGAGCTTCGACTTCTCTTTCTCACCCGGAGTTCCTCTAGTGTCTATCTTCTGTTGTCTCTGTATTCCTGTGTTCAACTGATTTACAAAAATGCTTCTTCTATTTATAGGCAATTTGAAAATTGCTACAGCATGGGCCGACTGACTTGCCATTAAAGACTGTAATAACTATCTACCTAACAACTTAGCTTCTGAAATAAATTCGACTGGTTTACAGAGCCGAATTGTGGACTTTTCCTTCTTGTCAGACTGACAGACAAGATCTTGATTCGTACAGACTCTGACAGAGTCGGCTGGAAGTCAAGTACAGATCTGCAAGTAATTACGTTTTTCCAACAGTACCTACCAAAATAGTCTTAAATAGTTACTCTATAAAATAAAATATTGATAGATAAGTGATTTTCTTCCATTTTCTTTATATTTATTTTATTGTAGTAAAAGACGCTAAGTTTCGCGGATTTCTATTTTGGTGAAAGGGCAGGCAATGGACAGAAATTGGCCCTAGATTTGCTGCTAAATGGAGATGGAGATGATTTCAACGATAATTCATAGGGGAGCACCTAATTGATGGGCGACCGGGTTGTTATCGTCACCAGCAGCAGGTTGCCAGTGCTGGAGTTTGACGGGCAAAATGACTGTTATGGGGCATTTTGACCCTCAAACACTGTTAAAAATTTTAGTAGACCATTTTTTCTGAAGGGTAAATTTATCATCTAAACGTTTTTTAAAGAGCAATAAAATTTTCAAAACTTTATCATATTACTATTACTTTTGAAAGGTAACAAAATTACCAAAACTTCATTATAAATTACTATTAGTAATATCAATACTTTTATCTTATTATTATATAAGATTATACTTTCCAAATTCCAACCATACTTTCACTATAAAAAAAAATATTAAGTTAGTATTGTTTCCATCATCCATGCTTTTTTTCCTGAAAGCAAAAAAAGTCATTTAATAATGATTTTTCTATTATTTTTTGAGTTTTTTACTACTGTAATTAGCATCTACATAGTATAAATTTCAGTGCTCAATGCTCAACTAAATGATTTGAATGTTGGAAGTTGAAGTTGGAACGTTGGAGCCGAAGCCCTTAGACTCTAGACACAGAGTCTTGGAAAGCATTATCAAGATTCAAAGGTACTGCTTGTAGAATTTTTTTAGTTTAAATTTAAAGATTTATTTAAAGATCTATTAATTTATTTAAAAATATATTGATTTGTTTAAAATCTATTGTGATTTTCTGTACATTTTCTGGAATGATTAACAGAAATAAAAAAAGTTGATAATCTCACCATTATTTATTTCAGTACAAGGGTGTTTTGCCATGATAGTTATTGGGGGCATAGTTTTAAAGATCTTATTATCTGGGTAATTATCAAAAACGAGACCAAGTTACATATTAAAAAAAAAGATGATAGACACGTTTTTATAGTTTGCAAAAATGATGGATTCTAGTTTTTTTTAAGTTTTGGAAAAAACGGGCATTTCTGGATAATTTGTTTTTGAAAATATAATACAATGTTAAAAGATCTGAATTCGAATTCCAACTTGTTGATGTCCACCTGTGGTCTTCGTTTTCTTAACTATCGAACTCTTGGTTATGACCTTGTCTTTTCCGTTTTGTGTGTAAATGGAGTCAACCTGCCAGTTCGTATGGGGACGATCTGTCCATAGATTCCTTTTAAAATTTCAAATATGTTGATGGTGTATAAAACAAAAGGGGCGATTTACCCTGAGGCCATTTGGCGATTTGCCCAGTTTTGCATTGTGGGAACCTATCCTATGCGAAAACATGAATCGGGATCGTGCCAATTACAAAGGAACATTAATATGATCTAGTCATTCAAACATAAATACTAGAATGGTGCGGACTTGAAAATAGTCTTCCCAACTCCTCGTAAATATGAACCCAAACCCTCAAAGTAAACTTCCCCTAAATGAGTGAGGTTCATATTGAAAGGATTAAACGATTGAACTTCCAGTCCCAATCTTGCCGAAAAACGTAAAAGACTACGGTCAAGAATAAATAAGCCTTGTATTAGCAATTGATAATGGAATTTGGACTCATTAATATACCGGTGATTCTTATGACATTTATAAGTGGGCTTAGTATAGCCATTTCAAAATAGATCTGTGGTTATGTACCTGGACAAAATCCTTGGCTATAGCGAGATATGTAAATAACACCTCAAGCTCTTGCGCCAAGTCTTATAATATGTTAGAGAAGACAATCCGCGATGAGGCCATTGTTTTTGCGTTTCAAAATACGTGCAGAATTAATATTCCAACAGTATCCAAATCATAGAACATCCTGATAACAAGCAGGATTAAATCCCAAACTACATGCAAAATATGTCTTCAACTCTTTACTTATTCAATAACACAGCGGAAATGAAGATGATAAACAACTAGTAAGCCAATAAAAAAAAGAATAACTCTACACAAGATTTACTCACTACTTAAATAAACAACCTTTAGTTAAAACAATAGTATGTGTAGTATGTAAAGAAACACAATAGTTGTGTTTTTTTGGATCAATAAATAATAAGATGTATGATTTATTTAATTTTTCACCTTGAATTGAGATAATGTAATATTTAATTATTTTTATGTTTATTTATGCTTTATTTTTTTATTTTTGCATATTTTATGATGTGTATTTGTGATTATTCTTTTTAACTAATATTTTTATATAATATTAATTCAATATATAAATAATATACAAAATAAATAGGAATCAAGTTAATATATAAAATAAATAGGAATCAAGTTAATATATCATATTAATAATGCATGCCCATTTTTTATTTTAATAAAAAAATGTCTAAAAAATATCATTTTAATTTTTTTTTAACAAAAATTAATTATTGAAAGGTAAATTTTTTATCAAACCTTCACTATTGAAGGATAAAATTTTTAACAAACCTTCACCCTTGAACGATAAAATTTTAAACAAAACGTTTCATGACGACCAAAATAAATACCAAAACGTTAAAAAAATTATTTTGACGAGTAAAATAAAAACCAAATTCCAGCGCTTGTTGCCGGTGGACGTACGGGCAATTAAAAGTGTGAGCATTTGTCCGTTGGACTCAATAGGGGCCGTATCAACCGTCGATTTGGTGACGACAGGCTTTTTGGATCCTTGACATGCCTTTTTTCAAATGCTCTAGGGCCAATAACGACAGGCTTTTTGGATCCTTGACCTGCCTCTATTTCAAATGCTCTAAGGGCCAATATCAGCAATGTTAATTTGGTGATTGTGGCTGCAGTGTCACTCTTTGCCAGTTTTATGCCTTCGCAAGTGGTTTCACTAAAACAGATGGAGTGGGCCATTTTATTAGAGATGTATTAACAGTAATGTAGTTTTCTAATTTTTTAAACATAATTTTTTTTTTTGACTTTTTCCTAATTGCTAGGGGATTAATTATTATGTTAATGATTAATATTTTCATTGACATAAAAGTTGAATATTTTTATGATTTTTTAACTATATAAAATTTTAAAAATGGATACAGTAAAAGAAATTCCAAAATGCAAAATATTTTCTGTATTCAAACTTATTTTATAAATAAAAGGTTTTTTACAGCTTTTATACACTTTTAGTTCCGGTGGATTCTAAAAACGTTAATAGATGCGGTGTTGTGTATATTCAACCTTGTGTTGTAGGGGTCGGCTACAAATATTCCATCCAGGTGTTTAACTGGCATTTGTCTTAAGGCAAGTCGATTGCTAAGAGCATTTAAGGTAATTCCCCATCGTTCCATCCGTCCCTCCATCCCATCCCATCCCGGGTCTGCCTATAGTGGTACCTCCTAAGGTCTTCCTAAAGGCAAGTGGTCCAAACATGCTTAGCTATGAGGTGTCTGGATTGTATGGATATAAAAGGTAAAGCAAAGGTAAAGAAGCTCCTCTCCTGTATGTCTGAAGCCCGTCCATCCCATCTGACGAGGCTCTTTTATGGACCACATAATTCAACCAAGCATCATCAGTAGCAGCACTAGTCCGTCCAAAAGCATCATTAGCAGCAGCTATAGCAAAGGCAGTTAAGGCAGAGGCACCACCTGCACCAACGGATTATCCAAAGGCATAGGCAGAGGTTGAGGTGGGAGACGTAGTTCAGTTAATAGTTTTGAAAAAAAATGTTTTTGCTTTTATGCTACTTTGGTGTATTTAAAAAAAATAGAAAATAATAATAATAATAATTTATAGTATTTTTTAATATACAAAAAATTACAATAATTTAAATATAAGTTTATATTAGTGGAAGACCAACTTAAATCCAAATCCTAATCCTAGAGATCAAATCTATTGATCTAGGATTGAAAATGGTATTTCAAGGATTCAAAAAACAGTAGACAGGTTCTTAGTTTGCCTTGTTTGTTTATTTATTTATTTTAAAAGCTAACTAATAAAACCAAATTATCAGAGGCTTTAAAAATAGCAGCAATGGCCACAACTATAAACTAGCTATAAAGTCACAAGTCACACGATCACATTTTTAAAATTAAAATAATTATTTTTTAATTTAAAATTAAATGACTTATATTTTAATTTTGTGTTGCCACATTGAAAACATCCCCTAGAGTATATCTTTGAGAAATTTTTGCTTCCTGCAATAGCCTGCATTTTCTCTCCGGTTCTTTTTCTTCTTCCTACAAATCGTACCAATTTAGAGGCATATTTATCAACTAAAAGAATTGGATGATATTTCTTTATTGTATTTTTGAGAATTATAGATTTAATTGGATCATTATATGGTTTCTTTATTTTGTAAATACTTGAGAATAATAGAGCTTAAATCTATGAGATAATTAAATGGTATAATAATAACAATTATGCATATAAAATACATAACATGCTTTTTCATAAAATGATTTAAAATGATATTCATTTTTTTTCCTAAGATGATTTGAAATGATATTCATTTTTCTTCATTAATAACATTTTTTAAAATTTTATAATGACTTGTAAATTAATAATGTTTCTCATTTATACAATGAGATCATAATTTTTTAAATATATAAAAAATTAGGTAAAAAACAATTTTTTAAATTTATAGAACATTTATTATATAAGTTATAATTATTTTTATACATATAAGTAAATAACATTTTTTTAAATCTATAAAATATTTATAGATTTATAAAATTATTTCTCAAAATTTTTTAAATAAAAAAATCAAACATAATAATTGTTTTAATCTTTTTAAATAAAACATAATGATTGTACATAGATTAAATATTAATATTAAATTAATTTAATATTATTATTAATAGTAATTTAGTCTTTACATTAAAATTAAAAGTAACAATAATCTTAAGTTATTTAAGATTTGGGGTGCTTTTTCATCTATTAATGAGGATGAGGCACTAGTGTCGAGATTGATTTTATGGCACTAGTGGACTAAACCTATGCTTTTTCATTTATTAATGATGAGGCACTAGTGTCAAGATTGATTTTATGACACTAATTGAAATGAACAATTATATATATATATATAAATATATATATAAACTTGTAATTGATGAATCGATAATTGGTACCAGATCATGGATAGCTCATAGTTGATGGTTGATAAATGGATTACTCATAGCTTATGCATGAAAGTTAGTGAAGTTAGTGAATGGATAACTCGCACTAGGTGGAAGAAGGTTGGATGATTACATGTAGTAGTGTATAGATAACTCATAGTTGGACCTGTTTAACAAAATAATGCCAAGATCCTTTTAAAAGGAAGTTAAGAAGCATATTGATAGCACACTTCAGAAGGATACTGGTTACAAAGGAAACATACAAGACAAACAAAGGAAACATGCAATCACATGTAGTAATGTATATATAACTCGTACTTGAACCCATTTAACAAAATAATGTTAAGATCTTTTTGAAAGGAAGTTAAGAAGCAGATTGAGAACACACTTGAGAAGGTTACTGATTACAAAGGAAACATACAAGACAAACAAAAGAAACATACTAGACAAAAAGAATCCTGTAAATTTCTCAACTTTCATGCTTGCACTGTAATGAATTTGTTGGATGTGATTTTTATATAATTAGGTCAATAGAATTTTTTCCTTGAGATTTATTTGAGATTTGGAGTGGACTACAATCTATGCTTTACAACCTATGCTTTTTCATTACTAAAAAAGTAATAATATGCTTTTCATTACTAATGAAGGGGAGAGGGAGAGAGAGGGGGGGAGAGGGGCGCGAAGAGGGGGGAGAGAGCGAGGGATGAGAGATATGTTGATCCTCAGATCGGGGATGTCATTGATGTATTTAGTCATGAATGTCTTAAGGTAAAACCTCAGTTGTAAGTCGGGTCAGTAGTACCCACAAAAGTATTATTAAAATGTAATTTTCAGTCATCCAAGGTAAGTCAGAAAGGTTCAGTTGCGAAAAGACTCAATATTTTTACCCTCTAGATGCAAATGCTAGTTAATGCAATTTAAAAAAAATTGTTTTATATATATACATTTTTTAATGTTAAAGTTGTTTTGTTGAGATACTAAGGTATTTTAATTTATGTATAATTAATGCAATTAAAAAATATATTTTATATGTATATATACATTTTTTAATGTTAAAGTTGTTTTTGTTAAGATACTAAGGTAATTTGAAGTCTCATTGTGAAGGACTTTAAACCTTAAACTCTAAAAACAACTCTCTCTCCAAATAGTAATAAAACAGTGACTTAACAGCGTCAAAGGTGTAAAAGTCTTGAAACAATAAATTATGATAGCCCTTTGGTGTCCTTCCTCGTCACTAGAAGTCTTGAAATAATAAATTATGATAGCCCTTTAGTGTCCTTCGAAGTCAATGTACCAAAATATAGTAGATGTTTCATTGAGTTGTGTCTTTTTCTTTTTCTTGTACGATTCATAAAAATAAGAAAAGTATTAATTTTTGAATAATAAATTATGATAGCCCTTTGGTGTCCTTCCAAGTCAATGTACAAAGAGATTTAACACAAACGAATCAATAATTTATGTTGCTAAATTTCTGTGGTGGTTAATTATTGATGTTGCTGTCGGAGAAACCACAGTATCGAAATGACCGAGTCGATGTTTCGGATCTATATGAAGATCCATCTTCAAGATAATGTCAAATGTGAAGAGAGTGAGAATCATTGATAAATACAGGAACCGGGTAGAAAAAGTCTATGGTCGGCTACGGAGGCTAGGGTTTGCTAGGTTAAAAAAAAAATATTTTATTTTAAAATCAAGAATGTGCGGAAAAACTATTCTTCAACCTATTTTTCGGAATAAGAAAATGTTTAAAATGTTAAAATTTTCATACACTGGCTAGATTAACGAATCAATAATATTAATGTATATTTATTATTGATACTGTGGTTTCTCCGACAGCAACATCAATAACGAATCAATAATATTAATGTATATTTATTTTATTTATAATTTATAAATATAAATATTGGTAAAAAGAATTAGGTTATAATTTCTTTAAAGATATATATTTAAAAAAAAATAATTGACTAAATTATATTAAAATTAAACGTTAAATTATGTAAATTATATTAAAATTAAACGTTAAATTATGTTGATATAAAAACGTAAAAATAAAATAATTTAGTAGTCTTTTAATGTATAGTTTTTTAATTTAATAATTTAATAGTCTTTTAATGTATAGCTTTTTAATTTAAGTATATAGAAAGGGATAAACTATATTCATAGCAAGATAGAGTTGTTGTTTTGTTTGTCATGTGAGAAGGATAACAATACATTAAATTATATGTCTTATTCAAAAGATATAATAATCATAAGAAATAATAATAATATGTTAAAATATATAGAAGAACATTAATATGATGGAAATGGTTCATTAGCGAATTCAATTAATATTCATACCAAAGTTATAAATATGTAGTACAATGGATGATCCTAGTTCATAGAGATTTGCTCTAGATCTTAACTTCCTCCATGAGAATTAGGATAGGCAATCGTAATAAACTCACTTAGTCATCCCTTCCGAATAAATCATAATTATCCTTATTGAATAATACAATTAAAGTTGATCATAAAGACTTAGTGATTCATAAGGTAAGTCATAGGTTAACATTCCCTCCCTTAATCACATGTTTAGTTATATGTACTAGTTAAGTAATAAAAATTAATTAAAAGGATGATATGTTGGATTTTTCAAAAAGTTTGAATTAATCTTTAATGAAAAATATCCCTTAAAAAATTCAAAACTAGATGTTGAATGGTTCATTTGAAATGAGCTTGAAGAGACTATAAAACTGGAAGTGGACAATTTTGAATGACTAAGCATTTCATAATTACTTAACAATCTAATTATTTTCCAAGTAACTTAGCTAGAAGAAGCTCGTGTCTTATATTAATTGGTGAACATGTAGTATCACTGCTATACTGTATGAATTTAGACACAATTAAGTGTTGAATATCATCCAAAAGTATCACAATTAGATGATTAAAGAGAAATGAAAGGGATCCATATTCCATGCTAGATCTTCCTAAATGTTTATTTGATGATGATTTGAAGAGAAAATAAGATGCAATGATGAATTTCCTTGATTTGATTGTAGATAGTTGTTGAGGAGACCAATTTTCTGATTGAATTTTGATTCATGGGATGTCTAAACTTGAAGCTTGAGTATCATCAATGATATCCCCCTTGTTAGGTGCAAGGTGATAAATAGGTTGAAGAGCTCTTTCATCACTATTTTTGGTGGTTTTGGATGACCATTGAACATTCTCACTTGATACCAAGTATTTGGTGGGTTTGGATGATCACTAGCCATTTTCACTTGATCAATGTGCTCCCTTCCTTTAAGGTGAAAGCGAGTTTTTAAAGGTTATCTATTACAAGAGAGGTATTTACTTCAGATTGAATTCTATGGTAATACTAATATCATTGCTTGGTCATTAATGACCATTTCCAAGGATTAAACCACCCATAGTGAATGTCAGGTCTCATAGGTCTCTTCAATGTGGAACATTTATATCATGAATAATTATGCTTGACATAATGTTGTCAAGGATGAATATCAAAACACTAATCATCCCTATGACTAAGTCGATGACAATCTTGGCACTTAACATAATGATGATGAAATGAAATAGGTGAATTTGAATATTTTTGAAAGAATTCGACACTATGGAAATTTATTGTTCTGGAATTATAATCTAGAACATCAAAGGAAACTTATTTTCATATATCCAAGTCTTGTTATGTGTTTTTTCTAGTGAATTTCTTCCCAAGGTCTAATGATAGGCTTGGAAATATTATCCTAACTTGTTTGTTTAAAGTCATGGAAGTTTTATTGCATGTTGTTGCAGTTGTTCGATAGCTCTTTGGTGTCCTTCCTCATCATTCTTATCATCACTCTTATAAGATAAGTTGGCTCTCCTCATCAATGTACCAAAATATATTAGATGTACCCAAATATATTATTCTTTTGCTTGTATGATTCATAAAAACAATAAAAGTATTAATTTCTAAAGAAGTTTTATTTTATAAAGTATGTTTTACAAGGAGATTTAACACAACGAAGATGTACCAATAATATTAATGTATATTTATTTTACTTTGAATTTATAAATATAAATATTGTTATAAAATTTAGGTTGTAATTTCTTTAAACGTGGATATTTTTTTTTAAATAATTAACTAAATTATTATTAAAAATTAAACGTTCACTTAAGTTGATATAAAAATGTAAAAATGAAAGAATTTAATAGTCTTTCAATAAATAGCTTTTCAATTTAATTATATAGAAAGGGATCAACTATATTCATAGCATGATAGAGTTGTTGCTTTATTTGTCACGTGGGAAGGGTAACATACATTATTACATGTTATATTCAAAATATATAATAATTATAAGAAATAATAATAATAATATGTTAAAATATATAGTAAAACATTATTATGATAGAAATTATTCATTAGCAAACTTAATTAATTTCCATACCAAAGTTACAAATATATAGTACAATGGATGATCCTAGCTCATAGAGATTTTCTCTAGATCTTAACTTCATGCATGAGAATTAGGTTAGGCAATCGTAACAAACTCACTTAGTCATCCCTTGAGGATAAATCACAATTATCCTTATTGAATAATGCAATTAAAGTTTATAATTAAGGCTTAGTGATTCATAAGGTAAGTCTTAGGTTAACATTCCCTCCCTTAATCGCATGTTTAGTTATCTATACTACTTAAGTAATACAAATTAATTAAAAAGATGATATGTTGGATTTTTCAAAAAGTTTGGACTTAATCTTTGATGAAAAATATCCCTTAAAAAATTAAAAACTAGATGTTGAATGGTTCATTTGAAATGAGCTTGAAGAGACTATAAAAATGGAAGTGGACAATTTTGAACGACTAAACATTTCATAATTACTTAATAATCTAATTATTTTCCAAGCAGCTTAACTAGAAGAAGCTAATGTCTTATATTAATTGATGATCATGTAGTATCACCGCTATACTATATGAATTTAGACCCAATTAGGTGTTGAATATCATCCAAAAGTATCACAATTAGATGATTAAAGCGCAATGAAAGGGATCCATATTCTATGCTAGATATTCCTAAATGTTTATTTGATGGTGATTTGAAGAGAAAATAAGATGCAATGATGAATTTCCTTGATTTGATTGTAGATAGTTGTTGAGGAGACCAATTTCTAATTGAATTTTGATTCATGGGATGTCTAAACTTGAAGCTTAAGTATCATCAATGATATTCCCCCTTGTTAGGTGCAAGGTGATAAGTAGGTTTAAGAGCTCTTTCATCACTGTATTTGGAGGTTTTGGATGACCATTGAACATTCTCACTTGATACCAAGTATTTGGTGGGTTTGGATGATCACTAGCCATTTTCATTTGGTCAATGTACTTCCTTCCTTTGAGATGAACGAGAGTTTTTAAAGGTTATCTATTAAAAGAGAGGTATTTACTTGAGATGGAATTATATGGTAATACTAATATCATTGCTTGGTCATTAATGACCATTTCCAAGGATTAAACCACCCATAGTGAATGTCTGGTCTCATAGGTCTCTTCAATGTGGAACATTTGTCTCATGAATAATTATGCTTGACATAATGTTGAAAAGGATGAATATCAAAACACTAATAATCCATATGACTAAGTCAATGACAATCTTGGCACTTAACATTATGATGATGAAATGAAATAGGTGAATTTGAATCTTCTGGAAGGAATTCGACACTATGGAACTAGATTGTTCTAGATTTATAATCTAGAATATGAAAGGAAACTTATTTTCATATATCCAAGTCTTGTTATGTGTTTCTTCTAATGGAATTCTTCCCAAGGTATAATGATAGGCTTGAAAATATTATCCTAAACTAGTTGAAATCCATGGAAGTTTTATTGCATGTTGTTGCACCATTAAAAGGTTATTGTCAATGAACTCAAAAGACAATTATTGAAATGTAGGTTCATTAATAGTTTCATATTCATTTGAAATTGCATTTCTAGATGCATCATTGTGTTGATCATGTGTTGATTGTTGATCAAAATCTAGAATTTGAAATTGATGGGCATCAAATTTCAAAAAAGGATTGTTCTAAACACAGACTTGTTCAAAATGATTTAGAACTTATTGATTCTTGAGCTATATTTCATCATTCTAGAGTTATGATTATGTTTGAAGAAGTTCAATGTTGGCTTATGAAACTTGCAACCAAGTTAGAATAGATTGAATAGTTATTGTGTTGATTGTGATTATGTTATTGAAAAAAGTGAACATTAGAGTGTTTAATAACTATATTAATTATTGACTTTGAGCCTTTTATATAGACTAAATGAGGCATCCTTATGTAGGTAGGTCCACATTACTATTGAATCGACAAAAAGGAGAGTGATTCCTACAAATCCTCACTTTGACCATTTCAATTTAGATTCAAAAATTGGAGGGTGTCATGTTTAATAGAGAATGCTCCAGATTACAATATCAATTCATCTTAATTTAAAAAATATAAATAAACTTACAAAATGACTATATACAAGTTATAATTGATGTTTTTTTTAACAGGAGACTTCAAAGTATGATATTAATAAAAAAAGCTATAATCAGATGAGTTTACAAAAAAGGCAGAACTGTGTCTTGCAGAGTTCTGAAGAGACCAATAATACTGAGAAATGTAGACTGATAAGTGACTCCTTTAACTTGTTTCTATCCTTGGTACTACTGCTAGATCCCCTGTAAGAGTATACCCTGAAAAAGACTCCTAAAACTAGATAACAAAAATACATTCTATTTCCAAGAGCTAGACATGCTCCTTCTCCTTTCCCTTCTAAGCTTTGACAAGTTGAGTCGGTGTTTCCTTCTCCATTGTGTGACTTCTCTTCCTGCCATTTTACTAATGATATTTTGCTCTGTCAAATTCACAACCCCAACACTATGATTCCTTCCAGCTACAATGGTAGACTCATCCCAAACCATCTCAATTCTAAAATGGATGTGAACAATGCTACCATCTCCGACTGAATGAGCTTTGATACTGTCGACATAAGTGAGAAAACTTTCGATTTGATTTTGGCCTGGGTTTTCTTTCAAGGCCTCACCTCCTTTGTTTTTTTCCTCTACATCGAATTTTTTATTGTCTCTATCAGCTGAAGCCGAACCTGTCTCATTACAAGAATACACAGTCTTATGGTCTACATTCTCTTTTACATAGACCATGCCGATTTCAAGCGAGAGCTCTGCGTTGGAGTGGGGCAATTCATGGGGAAAGGTGGCCTTATGGATCTTCATAATGCTTCGTATGGGTCCTTCCTTCAACATTTTGAAAACTAGATCAACTTTATATGTTTCGTAGTTTCTAGATAGAGGAAGGAGAACCCATTCCCCAGACCGAGGATTTCCTGCATTTTTGACAAAAAAATGGTTTTTCTTCTTGCTAGGAGGGGGCAGGAAAGCTGTGGAGTCCTAACCAATCTTAGCCTTTAACTTGGATTTCCCATGGGGACATACTAGATTCCATAGCTTTCAAGGTACATAAAATAACTTGGGAGGAGTTTCATTTACCTTGGACATCCCAATACCGAGCTTAACTCCTTTATTTTCCAACTTGTCAGCCTCGATGTTATTGCTTCTTAGAATGTGAAAACAGGAAGATTGAGTTTCTCCAAAGATTTGTTGAATACGCTTGTAGATTCTGTTGGTTTTGACCATGCCTTTATTACTTTTGTTTCTCATTTTATGGATTACCTGCTTCGAGTCCCCTATTACTGTGATCTTTGCGATGCCGAGAAGCTTTACCAAGTATATGCCATAGAATAATGCAAGCCATTCAAATTTGTTGTTGGTTTTCCATCCTAGACCCCAGGTAAAAGTAGTCACAACTTTACCTCTTGGATTAAATATGATCCCACCCGCGCCTGCTTCTCTAGGATTGCCTTCCGTAGCCCCATCGAAGAGAAAGGAGTGAGAGTTCAGACTTGCTTTCCACTGTGTGAAATCCTTGAATTTTTTCCAAATTTCCCAATTGTGAAGCCCAACCTTCCTTTTGGTTTGAAGAGAGTTCTATGGTATAAGGTGTTTGCACCATTCTATATCAACATATGTTATTTTTCCAGAGGGGGAGGTGGTGATCTGCTTTGTGTTCAATGTCTCTCTTATCATATTTGTCACTTTGAAGGAAATTCGTTGAGCATCTATTTTTTTATTATAAAAGACAAGCATGTCATCATGTAAGCTAGATTTTCCAGCATACATTTTTGAGAGTTTCATCCCAAATTCTTCCAAGGATCTTATTTTTTCTTATTTTTCCAGGATAACATCCTTTCCAGCTTGTCATCAAAGTGGTTACTAACCCTGGGAAAACCAGATTCTTCCCATCCTTTCCTAGGAAGAAATTCCAAACTCGTTTGGTAAATGGGCACTCTAGAAACAGGTGCTGAGCTGATTCGACATTTTCTTGGCAGAGATGACACCTTCAAGGTCCATGAAACCCATGTTTCCTTAGATTTTCAAATGTTAAAAACTTATATTTAGATAGAAGACAAAAGAATACATTGATTAATTTTGGAATGAAGAAAGAATCCCATACCTTCCTCCAATTTCTTTGTTGAATGCCATTCCCTGAATTTTGTAGAGATTGATAGCCTTCTTTTACGGTGTTAGTCCCAGAGTTCCCCCATCCTCTCAAATCTTTTTCACCGAGGCTAAGAGGGGAAATTCCGTGCAGGAAAGAGTTAAAGGAAGCATAGAGAGGATCTAAGTGAGAGGGAGGATTTAACCAAATCCAACCATTCCAATCGCCCCTAAATCCCCAAATAGAGAAGTCTTTTAAGGACTTGTAACAATTATCTTCCAGCCACCTATGAAGAGGGAGAAGCTCAACTTTAGAAGCAAGAGTGGGCCTTCCTAAGATGGAGTTTGTCCGTATATTGATTTTGATACCATTATCGGGGATCCAGTATATCTTGTCTTTGATTATACCAACATAGTTTTTGAGCTGGTTCCATATGGAAGTTCCTTCCCCCCCCCAGGGAGATCCAAGATTTTGGACTTCTTCCTTTTTATATATTTTCTCTTAATAGCCTCTATCCACCATTCCTTGCCTCCTGCCATCATTCTCTAGACCATCTTTGCTCCCAAAGCTTAATTCACTTTCCCTAGATCCCTGATTCCAAGCCCTCCATTAATTTTATTCTCAATTACATCTTTCGAATTTACCATATTAAACTTTCTCCCCTGCGTCTTCCATCCTTGCCATAGGAACTTCCTTAGTTCCATGTTAAAGGATCTGTTGTCTACCTTTGGAGCTGCGAAGATTGCACACGAGAATATTGGATATGAAGAGAGGATTGACTTTATTAAGACCACTTTGCTTGCTAAGTTAATCCAAGAGTTGCTTCACAGCTAAATTTTTTTCTCCATCTGTTGAATCAGAGGCCTCTAGATCGTAATTGAACTTTTTTTTATTAATGATTGGGACTCCAAGATATATGAAGGAATTCCATTATATATTTACCTGTATTCCTATAATGTTTGCAATATCTCTAAGGGAATTTGGATTGTTTTTCCAATCATACAACCAATATTTGTTTTCATTTAGTTGACTGCAGAAAACTTTCAAGAAGAGGTCTAGCATGGTTCTGAAATGCCTAGCTATTTGGGAAGAGGCACTACCTAATAGAATAGTGTCATCTGCGAACTGGGCATGATTGATGGCTTGAACCCTTATTGCTATGATTATTCTTGGAATTGTCCCTTCATTCCTAAGTCTGTTTAGCCTTCTACTTATTAATTCTTCACATTGATCTAGGAACTAAGATTCAATCTCATCAAAGAATTATTAACAATTACTCATGAATTGGAAATTTTCAGGAACCAAATAGGTTTCCTCTCTGTATATTATATAAACAATAAAGGATTACAATACCATGCATAATCAATGGCTTAACTCAATGAAGAATTCGAATACCTAAGAGGACAATGCGAATTCAATGAGTGAGTCTAGCTTAACTGACTCTTTGCCATGCAATCTCACTCAGTTAACCACTTGTCCAAAAACCTAATTGACTCACCAAACCCTTAACTGAAGTTGGAGTGTAATAAATGACTTAATCTCAACTGAAGGAGATCAAACACATGTCATAGCAATCCAATCATCAAGTGCTAGTACTGCATGACTCCAATAAACCCTGATGAGGTTAACTGAAGCTGAACTGACCATCAGAAGTTGGTGAAGGCGCCTAGTTAGCTCCTGTTCATTAAATAATAATAAAATAATCAATAAATAATGATTAAATAATATATTTAATGCATGGAGGCGCCTTAACTGACTGTAACTGATTGGTTGAACTAA
>LPNX010844477.1:0-24391 GCA_001517045.1 Pseudotsuga menziesii
GGCTTTTTGTGGGATTTTCAGGGAAATATGGTAGGCAAATGGACAAATGAGCCATGTGGTGAGGTAGATGAGGTAGTTAACCATTTTTGGGTGTTAACATCCATGACCCCATCCAGATAGCTACTTGGAGCAATTTATTATGAAAAAGAAGAAAGTTACAAATGAGTTTATCATAATCTATCAACTAGCCAAGGACCCTCCATTCTCTTTAAATAGAGATCATGGACCAATCGGGTGCTAAGCCACGAATCAATTGTAGGTATGATCTAAGAGAAGTTGAACCATTGAATCACTTTATTTCTAGAACATATTGTGACCATCGGATTAGAATATTTACAAATGCATACTAAAGAAACACACTTTACCTATATATTACACAAGTTGATCTTAAATAAATCCTAAGTGTCTAAATATCCTAACACCCCCCCTTAAGAACAACTTGGTATAGGATTGAAGGATTTACAAAAGTGACACTATTAGGAGAAGGAAAGAGACATTAGAACCTATCCCCCAATTAATGACACATTTCTAAACTCCTAACATAGATCAAAGTTTATAAAACTTCGCTTCTGTAAGAGACTTGGTGAAGATGTCTGCAACTTGATCATCTGTAGGGAAATAGAGCATTTCAAGAACATTATAATGAACATGATTTCCAATGAATTGCATGTGTATCTCAATGTGTTTGCTGCATTGGTGTAGAACTGTATATTTGGAAAGCTTGATGGCACTTTGATTGTCACACCAAAGTGGAGTAGGCTACTATTGCTTGAATCCAAACTCTGAAAGGATTTGTTGAAGCCATAAAGCTTCCTGACTAGCATTAACTATAGCTTGATATTCTGCTTCTACTGAAGAAAGAACAAGAGCTTGTTGTTTCTTACAAGCCCAAGTAACAAGTCCAGATCCTAGAATGAAAACATAACCTGTAGTAGAATTTTGATCATCAGGATCACCGGCCTAATCTAAATCAGTGAAACCAACCAACAAAGGTGTCCTCCCTATACTGTAATGAATTCCAAACTGAATTGTACCTCGAATATATAGAAGTATTCTTTTTTCTTATTTCCAGTGAATTTCATGAGGTATTTGCATATAACGGGCAACATGACTAACGGCAAAGGAAAGGTTAGGATGAGAATGAGTCAAGTATAAGAGAATACCAACAAGCTGGTGATACAAGGTGGCATCTACTTCAGGGGAAGTACAAGTGGCAGAAAGTTTCACTCCATACTGGAAGGGAGAATGGGCTGGTTTAAAATATTGCATCTAAAAGTGACGAAGAAGGTTAGAAGCATACTTAGACTAGGAAAGAAAGATTCCTTATTTGGTTTGCAAGACTTGGAGACCAAGAAAATAATGAAAATGTCCTAAGTTTGACATTTCAAAATTTTGTGGAAGACTAGATTTCATATGGGTTAAAAGTTTAGGGTCACTACCAATAAGGATAAGATCATGAACATAAAGAACAAGTATGATGAGATGGTTTCCTACTTTCTTGGTATAGACATTGGGGTCAGAATGGCATCTAGAAAAACAAGTGTCAAGGAGAAAGCTATCCATTTTGGCATACCAAGCTCTAGGAGCTTGCTTAAGGCCATATAAGGATGTATTAAGGTGACAAACAAGGCTAGAGTTATTCTTAACATATCCAGGAGGTTGTTCCATGTAAATTTCCTCCTGTAAATCACCATGTAAGAAGGAAGACTTGACGTACATTTGATGGAATTCCTAGTTATGTAAGGCTACAAGGGAAAGAACAAGACAGATGGAGTTAATTTTTGCAACAGGGG
The DNA here is from genome assembly GCA_001517045.1 of Pseudotsuga menziesii. NCBI lineage: Eukaryota > Viridiplantae > Streptophyta > Pinopsida > Pinales > Pinaceae > Pseudotsuga > Pseudotsuga menziesii. Next base: position 1,794 of record LPNX010844477.1, read on the forward strand.
AAAAGGTTTCATTGTATTCAATCCCTTCAACTTGGGAAAAACCTTTGGCAACTAACATTGCCTTAAGTATTTCAACACTTCCATCTGATTCATCTTAGTTTTGTAGACCCATTTAGATCTGACAACTTTTCTTCCTTTTGGAAGAGGAACACGATCCCCTGTTCATTCACCATTAAGGAGTGATATTCTTCATCCATAGCTGCATCCCAATATGGATTTCCTAAAGCTTCTACAAAAGTTTCTATTATACCCAAATTATGTCACCACCATGTGATAAGACCTTTGGCTTACATATTTTCCCTTAATCCCAGCACTTGGAGTGGAAACCCATGTTGTTTGTCAACCTTACATAAAAATAGTCAGCACCACACTTTCCTTGTTAACCATGAGCAATACCTTGCTCGCACTGCCTGCATCTTGTTTTCCATAAGCGGTGCCACCGCCTATGGCCTTTGGTCCATAAGTGGGTACCCTGGGTAAAATGGGAAAAAGAGAAGTTTCTCAAAGCTTCTAGATCATGAGCCTTATGTCCTCCCTTATCCATTTCATTGTGGGTTATTTGAGCTTGAGATCCCCCATCACAAGATCTTAGAGGCTACCTCATCCACAAATCTCTCAACCATTCCTATCCATTGGGCCTTATAAATACAAGCTCATGTCCATGGTTGAGGGGGAGATCCATAGAGGTATTGTTATGTTGTTGGATTGACCACTTGGCCCAAGCCATTTGAGAGCATAGAGAGCAAAGTTGGAGCTGATGGGGATGAAGTGTTGGTTTCATGGAGATGCATGTGGACACTAAGGCTTAATTGGTTGTAAGCTTCTCCATTCATCTTAATGCAAAGCTGATTTTCATCCCACGTTACTGTTGTTTTGATTTCGCATGTAAATGTTGTTAGATTCCTTAGTCACTAACATGGATAAGTAGATGATGTTATGGTAGCTTTGATGTGTTTGCATGTTTGATCTGGTTTCAGGTACACAAGTTCACTATCGAAGCATCATTCCAGGTGTACGATATCTAAGGAGGGTCTTCATCCTTTGTCGTTCACTCATTTTCTTTAGATCTGAACCATTCAGACCTGAGAAACAACTTCTGTCCACAAAAGGTGAAATATTCCTGGTTACAAATTTGGTGACTCCACTGGGAAATATAATATATGTATCAGTTGATCTGATCTTCCTCAGTTCTTCAACTCTTGTCTAAATCCAGGCTCCATCTCCAACTCTCTCCAATCAGATCTGCTATCTGACTCAGTGAATTTTGGTTTGAAACTTCTAGATCTGTCTAGAGCTGAATTATTTTGACCTTTTATGCTCTTTTTTATTCTCAATCTATCATTTTTTGCCTTGATTTGATCAATTTCTAACTTGATCTTTCATTCTCTTTGTATTTTGGATCTATTCAAGAAACCGCTCATGAGCTATTGGCAACAAGCGGTGCCACTGCCTGAACTCTGTTAGCCATATGCAATGCCACCTCCTAAGTCCTGTTATCCAGAAGTGGTGCTCATCCAGAACCGCTCTGTCAAGACCCCTCCAGCGTGGTTCCAGGTAGGCCCTATTCCAGACTTTGTATTTTTATTTCTATGTGTTTTTGGCTTACTTTTTGATGAAAATGAAGGGTATTTTAAAAAAAAATGCTCCCTCACGTCTGGGAGGGGCATGAATTGTATTCTGTAGTTGCTTTGATTGTTGTATTCTTTCTGCATTCAAAGTGAGTTCATGTTTCTTTCATTAGATTCTACATTATTTTCTTTGCTTGAAACCTATTGCTTTTTTTTGTAGATATTATTCATTGGAATATGAAATGTACATTTCATTTTCATGTGTATGCTTTGGTTTGTTTTGGACTTGGAATGCATGAGTGATCCATGCTGTTTTGAGTCTTTCTTTGCTTGGGGTGATTCTTGTTTTCTTTTGCATGCTGATTTTTTTAGTGCTTGGTAGGAAAGATTGGTTATTCGTTTCCTTGTCTGTTTCAAAGAGAATTTTTAGTTTTCTCTCTCCTTTGCTTTATTTGAAAGCATTGTTGAACGATTTTCTTCTTATTTTGTGCATGATTATTTGAAATTCTAGATCTTACTTTCATCAAGAAGAAATATCTGTTTTCAGCTTTGCGTTCATTAGAGTTAGTTTTGTTTGGAAACGTTAGTGAAATCATCTTTCCATTAAGTTTTTATGCATATTTTTCAAGCATGAAAAGATAGGAAACATTTTTGGTTTATTTATGTTTGATATTCTCTAAATCTCTTTCTTATTTTCTTTGAAGATTGATTGGGGTGCATTGATATTTCACTTTTTGTTTGAAAAGATAGAATTGCATTTTCATTTGGTGTGCATTTTTTGGAAGAAAAGTAAATCTCTCTCCCTCTCCTAGGTAGAATTTCATTGAAGAGAAAAACTTGCATTACCATATAGATTAGTGTGCATCTTCTTTAATTTCAAGTTTTCACTCCATGGTTCCACCTAAATGCACAAGATAAAATTAACGGTAGTCATAGGCTAAAATTTACATAGCAATTTGAGTGATAGGTTAGAGATGTGTTCGGGTGTCGTTAAGTGTAGGAGCTATCATTACTCATCCGCATTACATCCCAGGACTCGCGCGGTTCTTCCACGTACCATCGGTATATCGAATGACCTTTCACGTACCCTTGAGGTATATAGAAAGGTACTTCACGTACTCGATTGTATATAGGAAGGCCCCTTGTGAACGGTTATGCATTAGACAACACTACTACCGATTTGAGCTCCCACGTACCTAGCGTATATCGGGAGACCCTTTTAGGAATCCTCAAACCATATAAGTTATCCTTTTGGCCTGTCCTATGAGGTTCCTGACCCTTATCCACTCCTTTCACATGTTTGCTTGTTTCTTTTAGTTTGAGTAGTACTTTCTTGTGTGTGGTAGTTAGGGGGTTACTAGAGAGTTTAGAGATGGCATCTCCATCTGGGACTACCACTCAAGAGGTCCCTTTCCAAGGTGTACCTTTTGTATTCCCTCCAAGTGAAGGTATTGGTCCTCCCTTTATTGCCACTCTAAATCTTCATGTGTTAACTATAGGATTACCGGTCTGGTTGTTTAATCCGGTAATTCCTGTTACACCTAATGTCTCAAATGTCACCTCTCCTCTAGGAGAGGATCAACCTCAACCAAATCCCTCTCCTTCTTCGTTGGTTGTTGTTTCACCCCTTTATTCTTCTTCGCTTGACCAAAGCTCTAAGGTTAGTAGTCACGTGGATAAGAATAAGAAGAAAGGGAAGGGTAAGAAGAAGAAGGATAAGAAAGAGAAAAATCAGCAACCATCTACTCTCAATGGTGCTTTTTCTAATAGAACAACTAGAAAACCCAAGTTCCCTTGTAATCTTTGCAAAGGGGACCACCTTCTTAAGGAGTGTCCCATTCTCTCTCGTGTACAAGAAGAGTGATATAAAAGGTCCAAACCATCTGTGTCATCAACCTCTGATCATCATGTTGATGATACTCCCTCAACTAGTGACCCATTGGTAAAATGTCATAAGGTTAAAGTCTTGTATCTTTATTTGATATGCAAGGCTATGCATCGTACTTTTATTTGTCCAAGCATGGATGAAGCTTCGCGTTGGTTGGAAAATATTACTGATCATCAATAGGTGATTCCAACAAGTGATAGTAAGTTATCCCTTGATTCCTCACTGGTTGACCAAGTGATCAATTCAGTTTCACCTATAATTGATCCCACTCTTCCTTCAAAGAGTGAAGTGGTCGAGTCGACGTCATCTGCACCCGATCCCACTCTTTCATCAAAGAGTGTTGAGATTGAAGTAGTCGTTTTGACCAAATCTTCATCTTGTTCTTCTCTTCCAGTAGAGAATGAATTAAATCCCACTGAAGTTTTTATGCTTCATTTTTATTGTTCTCAACAAGAGGGAATTTTGTCTATTTCGACAGAACCCTCTCTGAGTAGTGAGGCTATTTACTTTAACTGGAGTAACCTAATAGAGTCTCATCTTCATTTGAGTGTTCCTTTCTAGATAGTTGTGAATGTTACTGCTAGGCGGATACTTCGCACTATTGTTGACGAAGGGGCTTCTATTAGTATTCTATCCTCAACTACTTGGCAAGATTTAGGTTCTCCTCAACTTGTGCCAACCATTGATCAGATATTGGCTTTTAATCATAGACCTACTACACCTTTAGGGACCCTTCCTTATTTATCTATTACATTGGGAGGGAAAACTGTCTACATTGATGTTATGGTGGTCCAAGGTCCTTTATATTTTAATATACTCCTTGGATGTGATTATGTTTATTCCATGAAAGCTGTTGTGTCCACACTCTTTAGAGTTATGCATTCTCCCCATCATGGGAAGATTGTGACCATTGATCAACTTTATTTTGTTACACCTAACCATTTCATTACTCCTAGTAATCAAACTGCCCTGAATGTGTTGCATGTTCTTGTGGTTCCTTCCCCTTCTTCTAGTTAGATTCTTCCCATCATAGCTAAAATGGGGGCCATGGCTCTAGTCTATGAACATAATAATGGAGCTAAGTTGCTAGATTTTATGAAATGGGGGAAACCTACCAACCTCTGGATATCATGTTGGTAGGAGCATGTTTGAAAGCATAGTTTACTTTTGGTTTAAAGCTCGTTAAAAAATAAAACCACTCCTTAAGCATAGTTAAACTTTTGGTTTCAAGCTTGCATAAAAATGAAACCATGTTGTGAGTATAGTTCCCATTCTATGTCAAGCTCATTAAAAAATGAAATAGATGCCTGTGAGCATAGTTCCCATTCCGTGTCAAGCTTGTTAAAAAATGAAACAAATTCCTTTGAGCAAAGTTCCCATTATAAGTCAAGCTCTTTAAAAAATGAAATGGATCTCCTCAAGCATAGCTTACCTTTTGGTTTCAAGCTTGAATAAAAATGAAATCATTCTTGAGCATAGTTCATTTTATATTTTAAGCTCGTTAAAAAATGGAGTAGGTTTCCTTAAGCATAGTTTACCTTTTGGTTTCAAGCTTGCATAAAAATGAAACCATGTCCCAAGCATAGTTAGCTTCTGTTTCAAGCTTGTGTAAAAATGAAATAGATCCCCTTCCCTTGAATCGAGTCTGCCCTTTAGTGTTAGAACTTGAACCTTCTTTTCATCGGCCTGATTCTCATTCTTCCTACCCCTTGGCGAACATTTTCATATTAGTAACCAGGTTTTTAGGTTGGGTATGGAATAAGAATTGTCAAACAAAACTAAGCTTGGGGGGCATGTTGAGCTTCTAGAAACCATGCTAGGGGTAATATTCGCTAGCAATCATGATGGGGGCAATATTCCAACCTCTGTATATCATGTTAATGGTATTTTTCAAGCATAGTTTACCCATTGGTTTCAATCTTGCATAAAAGTGAAACCAATCTTTGAGCATTCTTTCAACTACTCTTTGAGCTCGTTAAAAAAAGTAAGATGGTGTTGAGCTTACTTTTCATTTTTTGTGCTCTAGTTAAAACATGAAACGTGATTTGAGCTTAGTTTATTACTTTTTTGTGCTCTGGATTCAAACATGAAAAAGTCTAATGGAGTCCTCTTTAAACTCTTTTCAGGATTTTTAAATACGAAAAGATCCTCGAGTGATCTTGTCTTCTTCACGCTCGTTAAAATATTTGAAGATTCATCTCTCCGACGGTAGGTTATCTCTTTTTCGGTTTGGATAGACTATTTACAAAAAAGGAACACTCCAGCCAATCATGACTGGAAGAGTTCCCTAAGGTATTATTTTACACTTTTTCTGGCCTTAGGGAGTAAATCATATGAAAAAGGACCTTTTGGAGTCTTCTTCCATAGTTGTTCAAACTCTCTAAACATGATTGATACCTAGTTTTCTTTCATTGGACTTGTTAAATTAAACATTTAGAGACCCATTTTTGGAACAAACCCCTCCTCTCTCAGGTTCGTAAAACATATGAGTTTGGACTTGTCTTCAGACAAGCTATACCAAGTGTTTGTTACCCTCTTTGAACTCGTAAAACTGAAAAGAGGCACTCATTGATCATGATGGGGGAAATGGGAAGGGGATTATTTCATAAATAAATGGCAGTAGTTTGTCATTACCTTTGAATAGGGCACTTGTTTGGATATCATGTCATTCAATTGGGTATTCAGCTGATCTCCATGATGATCCACTTTCATGATTCATGCCACTCCTTTGAGTCTTTCAAAAGAATGCATTGTCCACTGTCACATTGTGTATTTGTCCCATTCGGTCATGCTACCAAGCCTTTTGTCATGCCACCCAATGTTCAAAGGGAAGTTGAAGAAGTTTTTCCTTTGTAGTCAGAATAGTCTCTATTTCAATACTTTTTGAGTCAATCCTATGGTTACTACATTCACATTATTCCAGAACTATGTTCTGAGTTTCGTGCTATCGATGTGGGACTCATCATGGCCCTCCTTCGACGAGACTATTCCCGTCGACATTAGCTCATCATCTGGGAAATAGTCTCAGAAACAAAAACTTAGTACCTTGAGATCTGTATGCCTTAATGACAGATTCTCTCGCTCTCGACATAGGTTCACATCATTGACCTTTGATCGATAGAATTGATTAGGTGTTTGACATCAGGACATCTATTCACACTTAGTAGATTATACTAGGGTACCTTAGGAATCATTGACATCAATGGTGATCTCCCTCGCACTTGTTAATGGTTCACATCATTGGCCGGTAATCAAGTGGTTTCTACCATGTTTGACTTTAGATCATTGTAATCACATGGATAGAATTGTAATTTGCGAAAAATGAGATGAAGACGCTGGGTATTTGTTTAAAGCGCTCATTGATTTTCCCCAGGTTGCAATGGAGTTTTGTATATCTAGCATGGATCCACATTTGTATGGTCATGGCTATGCTCAAATTTTGCATATGTATGACATAGATCTACATTGTATGTCTTGTAGCTATGTCCAAGTTTGAGTCCTCTATCACATGGATCTATGCTGTATTTCAGTAGCCATGCTTGTTTATTCCTCCCATGGATCTGCCTTGTATTGGTATGCAGCCATGATTTGGTTACTTGTGTCTATGAGTCAAAAATATTGATGTACTATATATGCCTACTTGATGACATGTTCTGATTGAGCTGACATTTTTACCTCAAAGTGACATATTGTTCTCTCAAAGCTCTTGTTTATCGTATCCCTCTAAGACTCATGATTTGTGGGGCATCTTGTTATACCCAAATTCTGTCACCACCATGTGATAAGACCTTTGAATTACATATTTTCCCTTAATCCCAACACTTGGAGTGGAAACCCATGTAGTTTGTAAATCTTACATAAAAATACTCAGCACCGCGCTTTCCCTGTTAACCATGAGCAGTACCTTGCTCGCACCGCTTGCATCTTGTTTTCCATAAGCAGTGCCACTGCCTATGGCCTTTGGTCCATAAGCGTTTCTAACCTAAACTTCTCTGTTACAAGAGGAGAAAAGAGGTACCCTGGGTAAAATGGGAAAAAGAGAAGTTTCTCGAGGCTTCTAGATCATGAGCCTCATTTCCTCCCTTATCCCTATCATTGTGGGTCAGTTGAGCTCAAGATCCCCCATCATAGGATCTTAGAGGCCACCACATCCACAAATCTCTCAACCATTCCTATCCATTGGGCCTTATAAATACAAGCTCATGTCCATGGTTGAGGGAGAGTACCATAGAGGTATTGTTATGCTGTTGGATTGACCAATTGGCCCAATCCATTTGAGAGCATAAATAGAAAAGTTGGAGCTTATGGGGATGAAGTGTTTGTTTCATGAAAATGCATTTCGACACTAAGGATTAATTGGTTGTAAACTTCTCCATTCATCTTAATGCAAAGCTGATTTCTATCCCACATTACTGTTGTTAGATTCCTTAGTCATTAACATGGATAAGTAGATGATGTTCTAGTAGCTTTGATGCATTTGCATGTTTGATCTGGTTACAGGTACACAGGTTCACTATTGAAGAATCATTCCAGGTGTCTACGACATCCAAGGAGGGTCTTCATCCTTTGTCGTTCACTCATTTGTTCTAGATATGAACCATTCAGACTAGAGGAAGAACTTCTGTCCACAAAAAGTGAAATATTTCTGGTTACAGTTTCTGGATCATGATTCTCAAAAACTTGAGCCAAAAGAGAAGAGGCTCATTGAAACTAAGAATGTGTTTGATGTTGATCTATAGGATCACCGGCAAGATCACTAGTTGCTTCACATGTTGAACAGACCCATCGAGGAAGCATTGGTGTTGGTGCAACTAGAGGAACATGAGCAGGCAGAGGTTGATTTTCATCCTCATTGTCATCATAAAAAACTAGATTTGGAAACCTTTCAAGGAATTTGGAAGTAGAATAAGGCACAGTCGTTGAATCAGGCTTGCAGGCCAAAGATGGCACACCCGCCAAGTTAGGCTCACAGGCCAAGATTTTTTCATGAAATTTAACATCTCTTCTAATGATTATATCATGAGAATGTGGTTGAAGAAGTATATAACATTTTACATCTTCAGAATATCCAACAAATATGCACTTTTCATTTTTAGGCTGCAATGCTTTCTGTTTTTCATTCGAAGTGTGATCCCATGCTTCACTACCAAACACACGAAAGTGACTTACATCTGGTTTAATTTTACTCCATGCTTCTTCTGGTGTTATACCTTGTAAAAATTTAGTGGGTGTGCGATTAACTATGTAATTTGCACAATTTATGGCCTCAACCCAATATTGAAGACTTAGTTGCTTAGATTGGATCATACAATTAGCCATTTCTTTTAAAGTGCGGTTTTTTCGTTCACCTACACCATTTTTTTGTGGTGTATATGGAACAATGTGTTGTTGTTGGATTCCTTGTTCACTGCAGAAAGTAGTGAAATTTTTGTTAACATATTCTCCTCCATTGTCAGGTCTAACTTAATAATTTGATGACTATATTGTTTTTCAACAAGGACCTTGTAGGCCAAGAACATGTTAAATACTTCACTCTTAAGTTTTAGGAAGTAAACCCAAGTCCATATGGAGTAGTCATCAATGAAATTTAAGAAATATTTGAAACCAGAAAAGGAAGAAGATGGAAGAGGACCACACAAGTCACTATGCACAAGCTCCAAGGGAAATGAGGCGTGCCAAGAGGCACATTTGTCAAAACTATCCTGATGATTTTTTTCAAGTACACATCCAGAACAAACACCATCCTTACAAGATACCATCAGAATACCAATCACCATATTGTCTTTACATATTTGTTGCAATGAGCGATGATTTAAGTGAACAAATCACTCATGATAAATTTTGCTCAAGTTATCACTATGAGCAACAAAAAATGAAGGAAAAGGTGATGACCCAAAGTTGTTAAATTTTTACAAACTGGTAATATCATCAATAGTTCCAGTAGCAAGGACTTTTTGAGGATATTTAAAATCCTTGATTACAACTTAGTGAGGTGTAAACGTCACAGTTTTACCTTCACCCAAATGAGTAATTTGATAGACTGATAACAAATTGCAGGAAATTCTTGGAACACATAGTACATCACTAAAATGACCATTTTCTACTGGAAATGTTCCAGATCCTACAACACTTAGAGATCTATCATCACCAACAAATATTTGTTTGGTGTTACATTCATGCATAGTAGAAAAGATGGCTTGATCCTTAGCCATATGATAAGATGGTCCAGAATCAATGAGCCATTCATTTGAAGTAGAAGAAGAAGATATAGTATAAGAGTAATAAGAAGCACAAAGTGCATGTCCATAAGAGGTAGATTCTGAAGATGAATCTAGGCTGATTTGGTGCTTCTTCATTGCTTCTTGCAAGGCTACCATCTTCTTGAAACACTTAGATTCATCCTGATTACCTTTCCCACAAAAATTACAATGACGCTTGGTCTTCTTTCATTTTGGCTTGGATCATTTGTCATTTTTAAAAGAAGGAGCTCACTGAGAGGTTTTGGGACCCTTGTTTGGCTTATTATTGTGAAAATTCTGTTTATTGGGAGGCTTATACTTTTCTTTTCTGTTGGGACAATAAGGCTTTCCCATATGTATCTGCATTGTTAATTATTCCAAGATGAATGAGCTTATATTGGTCTCTAATTAAGGAATCACAAAAGGATTCAAGTCTAGGCTCTTGATAGCTAGCTACATTCAAGGATTCTTTCATGGAATAAAATGTAGATACAAAAACAGAATATGCAGGTCCAAATTTGAAAAGAATATGATAAATACATTGTTTGTCTTCTTTCTTAATCTTGCATTCTTCACATAAGAGTCTAAGAGTTTTATACTTAGATAAATAATCTTGAATACATGAAAAACTACTTGGATTGAAAGAAATCAACTCATTCTCAAGTTGATGACCTTGAATTTCATTGTGTTTACCAACATAGATTCCAACTTTTCCCAAGCTTTATTAGGTTCATTAATTCCATATATGTGGAATCGTAAATCAGTAGATATTGACATCCCAATCAATCCACGAGTTTCATCACATCTATTTACCCATTTTATTTTCTTATCATCATCAGCGGGTTTTGTTTCTTTCCTTGAGGTAATTATGAAAAGTCCCCTACTTTGCAAAACATCCTCCATACGATATTTCCATGAGAAATAGTTATAACTGGTAAGTATAATATCATAAGGGGCGGCCATACTGTAAAATAATGGCTGAAAGAACAGAAACTAACTATATGGATGCAAAGAGCTCGAAAAATTAGGCTTTTTAAAAAAAGGCACTGGAAAATGATTTTGGATGATGAAGTTAAGATTCATCAAAGAAAATGTTGAAGATGTCCCCAATAGTGACGTGGCAGATATTAACTTGACCAACTAAAAAAAGAACCCCCTTCTTCCTAAGATGAACCTTTGACAATCACTTCAAGAAAGTTGTTTTTAAGTGAATCACTTTTCTAAAATAAGTGATGTTCACTTTTACAATAATGTTACTTTAAATAGTGTGGCAATAAATTAAAAGACTTAAGTGACTTAATTTTTATTTTATTTTATTTAAGTGAGATACACTTTTACAATAAAGTAACTTGAAAATAGAAATTGCATGCACTAAAAAGTAACTTAATAAGACTTGAACTCAAGACCTATTAAGGAATAAAGCAACTTTGAACCAAGTGAGCTATGTTTAAAAGGTGAGTTAAAGAAGGGAAAGATGAAAGCAGTTTTTTTTACTCTTCTCTCTTAGTCTTCACACTTGCCTTTTTTTTTCTTGCAAATCACAAAAAAACTGAAAAATAAAAACAAAAAAAAAACTTTTCCACACTATGGAGTTAGATCGTCATTAACTTTACTGGAAAATCTACGTTTTCAAGTTTTCTCGTTGTTTCTGATTTGCCACGATCGCAGAAGGTGCATGACAAAGAGCATATGTAGCTAAGAAGACACAAAAAGAAACTTTCTGTTTCTGTTTCTGATTCGCTGTGATCACACAAGGTGCACAGAAAAGAGCATACACATCCCAGGAAGGAAACAGTCCGAGACTAAAACAAAAAATATCTAATAATAAAATTGATAAAATATGAAAGATTAAAAAAAAATAAAACAAATCCGTCACTGTAACATTATAACTTCAGATTTGCCGAAATGGGTGTTTCTGGATCAAACAGAAACAATTTTTGATGAAATGAAAACTATTCCCCAATGGAAACGGCACTGCGGATGCAATGGAACAGATCCCACAAGACACAAATGCACAGAAACTCTAGAACTAGAAACCCTTTCAAAGTTTCAGTAACACCAATTCTAGATCTTGATCACAAACAAAAGTGGGTCTTCATAAACACTCTGATACCATGTTCGGGTACACAAGGTACTCCCAAAAGACCAAACACCTAGAGAAACCACTTCACACAAATAGATCACATATCAATACACCAATGTTTTTCACGTGGTTAAAACCCTTGAGAGGAAAACAATCCATGGCCCCAGCCAAATAGTTACTTTGACCAATTTATTATGCAAAAGAAGAAATTTACAAATGAGCTTCTCATGATCGATCAACTAGCCAAGGAACCTCCATAATATTTAAATAGATATCATGGACCAATCAGATTCTAAGCCATGGATCAATGGTAGGTATGATCTAAGAGAAGTTGAACTGTCAGATCACTTTATTTCTAGAACATATCGTGACTATTAGATTAGAATATTTAAAAATGCATACTAATGATTACTAAAGAAACACACTTTACCTAATGGATATATTACACAAGTTGATCTTAACTAACTCCTAAGTGTCTAAATATCCTAATAGGCCACGTCTCAAGAGACGATTGGTATGGTATTGGTTCAAGAGGATGGGGAGCTTCATGACCATGTCATCTACTATCTTAGCTAAAACCTTATTGATGTGGAGCTTCATTATACCCATGTTGAGAAGTTGGCCTTAGCTACTGTCCATGCGGTTTAGCATCTGAGGCATTATATCCTTCTTCACCAGAATTTTTTTATACCTCACATTAATCCATTTTAGTTCATCCTCACTAGAAGGATGATAGGGGGAAAGTATAATAAATGGATTGTGATATTGCAATAATTTGACCTCGAGTTTGTTTCAGCGAAGTCGAAGAAGTCATTGATTTTTGCTGAGCTTATATCCAATTTTATGAGTTTGGATGAGGGAGAGGTTCATGAGGACTCGTTCATTGATGAGCACATATTTCTCATCTCGATTGCAGACCCATGGTATGGGGACATCATTGTCTACTTACAAACCTTGAAGGTTCCTTCTCACCTCTCATGAGATAAGAACCGACGACTACGTCATGTAGTGAAGAATTACCTCATTGTGGATAACTGTTTGTACCATCATGGGGTCGATTCCATTTTGTGTCATTTCTTAACTCATGAAGAGGCTTAGGTTGTTTTGAATGATTTCCACGGAGGGGCGTGTGGTGGTCATTTATCTAGGCTTTCTAAAGCTCAAAATATTTTGGGAGTAGGTTATTTTTTGTCATCCATCTTTAAATATTGCATTAATGTAGTCAAACGGTGCCACCCTTGGCCAGGTGTTTACATGAAATATGCGCTCTTGTCCTGCCCCTTTGCATCCGATCATCACCGCTGGTCCCTTCACCAAGTGGGGGGTCGATTTTATGGATTGAAACCCCACTTTGACTAGGGGAAACCATCACATTATTGTGACTGTTGACTATTTCACGAAATGGGTAGAGGTTATGCCCACAATTAAATCTAACGGTGAGACAACCGCAAATTTCATATTCAAATGGATTATCACCAAGTTTGGTATTCTGAGGGAGCTTGTCACTGACCATGGCAGGCACTTTCAAAACAAGAGGATGGAAGAGTTGTCTTTGAAGTTAGGGTATAAGAAAGATCATTCCTCTTCTTACTATCCTTAAGTGGATGGACAGGTTGAAGTAGTGAAAAAGTCACTTAATTCCATTGTCTAACGAACCATCGCACAAAGTAAGACCAATTAGGATATCATGTTATATCCTGCTCCATGGGTTTATCAAACCGCAAATAAGATTGCCATGAATTTTTCTCCCTATCAGCTTATGCATGGGGTGGAGTCGATCTTACCGGTTGACTGTGAAATCCCTTCATTGAAGCTAGCCATGGAGATTTTACTAGACACTTCCACATTGGAAAAGCATTTGTTCCAATTGGAGTAGCTTGATGAGCAGCATCAAGATGATTTAATGTCTCTTGAGATTAACAAGCATCAAGTTAAGGTCTAGTACAATAATTCTGTCTGTCCTAGGAGGTTTAGTGAAGATGACTTGGTTATCTTGTGGGACCAAGCTAAGGAACCCTTAGGGGTAGGAAAGTTTAATCCCATGTGTCATGGTCCTTACATGGTTAAGAGGGTGTTAGAGAAAGGTGCCTACTAGTTAGTGGATTATGAAGGGACAGCCTTGGAGGAGCCTAGAAATGGGATCTATCTTAATAAGTACTATGCATGATTCTCATCCGAGGCTGATTTATTGTATATTATTGTACATTTGCATAGTGTAGTTTTGGTCTACTTGTGTTGTTTGAGTTTGTTGACTACCTTCCATTTGTTGTGGTAGATATTGACAGAGTCTTCGGTTTATGTAGGATTTTCTAATGGTGCTAGCCGCCACACTCAAAACTCATCTTTGACTACTTGGGTGATTTATACTCCTACGGGTCAAGTGTTGTCTTCAGGAGGGGTTTTTTTATGGATTTCATAGAACAATGTTGTAGAGTATAGTGTCGTTATTGAGTTATTGTGTGATGCCATTTCACATGGTATTCACTCTCTTGAGGTACTTTTTGATTCACAGTTAGTGGTTTCACAACTTAATGGCTTGTATCATGTTAGGGATCCAAATTTGTTACGAAGGTTATTGCATGTCAGGTTGCTTGAATGACAATTTGAGAACATAACATACATCCATATTACAAGAAATTTTAATCAATTTGTTGATTCATATGCTAACTATGTACTAGATTGGAATTTGTTTCACAGACGATAAAGCATTTATAAAAAAATTTACACATGTAAATAAAATAATAACCGATCATCATATGTATTTTTCATTAAAATATATGTCCAAAATGTGGTGTCATAAGACATCAGTGTCATATACAAAAATGTGGCTTCTGAGCCACAAATATATACTACACGGTCATACAAAAAATACACCCCAAGCCTCTAACCTTATGGGGGAGGAGGGTGTTGATCATGGTAGCACACTATGGCTCTAGCTTGCCAACGAAATAAATGAACACATACCCATGGTACTCCAACCACCTGGCGCTGCATGGCCTTAGGAAAGTCCTTGACTTGCACCATGGGAACTCTATGTGTCAATGGAATGAAGTTCGTGTGAATTCTTTAGAGTGTACACTCAGCATCCACACCCATGATCTCATCTCCTCTTCCCCTCCATCGATGATGAGGGAAACCATCTCGCCATCATGGTCCCACATATGCATGTACATGACAGAGTATCACTATATGTCATCACACTAAAAACATGTCTTTTTGATTCCATATATAAAAAAACACAAAAAATTTAATAATTCAAAAAACAAGATGGAGTTGACATTCATTACCTATCTCTCCATATGCAGAGCCTGGTGGTATGGGCATGTCTAGGTCTCCATGGAAGTTGATCCCTGCATAGGGATAGTCATATGGCGATGATATGTCTACGCCACCAGAGAAAGAAGTATGCTGGGTAGGGGTTGGCCACCCACCCCCCTCCTAGTCTTCGCATGACATTTTCCCAACGTAGCTGATCCAAATCTCAAACTTCGTGTGGGGGAATATCGAATATTGGGCTTATCCCCAGCACACGCTAAAAAATTGAAGCACTAAAGATGCTTCCATAAAAGTTCCTCACCCACCCCATATTGCAGTCAGTAAGTTGTTGTTTCATGTTGCTTAGTAGTGAGTTACTCTAGTCATACATTGTAGGACACATACACTTCACTACATAAAACATCAAAGTTCTTGAAGCCTGGTGGAGGGATTCCGATCTCGCTATCCTACCCAGTGCCAACAGTATGGCCTTCAACTTGAGGTTTTGGATCGCGTTTTTTGGGATTTGACTCCCAACCTTTTCCATATCTGGGACACAATACAAGATAATGTACTCATCTATGGTGAACCTTCCTCCTAGCCCACGATATTGTAGATTCACCACCTCCCCTATGCACGACAATCTAGTAATAAAGTAAATTTCCTCAACCTTGAGGGAAAGGGGCATCCCATCTAACTAAAATGTCTCTGAGTCAAGATCCCAGTAATCCACTAGCAGCTGGAGTAGCCCTGTATTTTCCCTTAAGCTTCCAAGGCACCAAAAATTGTATAATCCACAAGCCATTAATGTTTGTTGAGCCATTAGAACAGCTTTCATAACCTCTTTAACATCACCATGTTCAATCTCTCTCCATTCTAGAACCATCCTACACAATAATTTCCAAGTTCTATAAGTCGTTTCCTTTGAATTTCTTGTTTACATCCCTATACGTGACTGTTTTCATAACAGTCACGTATGTATGTAGGTATCACGATCTTTTCCATGTATACCCAACCCTATATGCAGAAAAAGACCTGATTTCCACATGGGCCAAAACCACCCCCTTTGGGATGGCCCAAGATTAAAAATTGACCATCAAATTTAAAATTAGAAACATGTAAATGGAAGATAAGGGCATGAGCTTCTACTTGAACCAGACGGGATGCAATTCTGTGGACCAATGCTCCCGAAATCAACTTCTGAAGTTTTTGGTCTCAAATGCACTATGGTGGGTAAATCATTCAAATGGTATGGAAAATTTTATTTTTTCACTATTTTATAGATTTTTTTTTGAAAATTTTATCCACTTTCTATAGTTGTGATGTAATACCCTGGTTTTGACCCCGTTTTCATTAAAAGGTACATGATATATATATTGTAATTAATCATAGTGCGGAGCTAAAGGAAAAATCCCCACCATCGATTTAGTTTCTTTATGTTTCTAAAATTGGGATTGTTGTCGATAGTATATCGTGCCATCCAGCACATTATAGTTTTGGCATCATGTACATATGCACTTTAATTAAAATGAACCTACAACTAGCTACGACGGTGCAACGATAATGAAAAGGGCATGATTTTCCTAAAGATAAGGGGGGGGTGTTTGTTAAACCTTGGGCCTATGGGGAAAAGCCATGTGTCAGCTGTGAAACCCCTGATGTAGTTGGGGAAATTATTTCTGGGTAGTTATGGGTGTGGCAGGACTGCTAGTCCTTGCGTACGTGCCCACTCCACCAACAGACTCTTCATCTTCACGTCGTGTGGGCAGAGAGGCAACAATCCCACTCTCCACTCTCCCACAACTGGATTCTTCCACTTTTGGGTCTTGCTCATCCTCACGTGGGATGGGGTTCTATTTTTCCTCATGCATAGGATGGGATTGCTTCCTCATATAGTGGGTTGGGGGAACTATTTACTGTCCCCCAAAATTTTCATGTGCATGAGCCATTCACGCTCGGGGGGGCAGTGGTTATGTGTGTTTCCCTCATTGACTGGTGGTTCGGTGCTTTCTATTTTCCCCTGTCCAGGAATGAGAACGGGGCTATATTTCTATTTTGGGACTGTGTGTCTTCCCATTGTCTCAATGTTGAAGATCGAGGTAGCTTCTTTTCCCCACGTTGTTCACTTGTCGTGGTCTCATGTACGTTTTTGAGCTGTTGTAGGTTATTGTTGAATCGTTTTGGCCACAATAGGTCCAAGAACGACTCAGAGATCGATTTCCCCTGTACTAGATGTGAATGGCTTGTTTTACTGTCGGTATGCAGTGGTTGGTCTTCGGACTGTGTGGAGTGGGATTGAAGGCTTGGTATGCTTGAGAAACCTGGTGTTTGGGAGCCACACAGACAGAGTTAGATGACTGGATTTCTTCTCCACAACCCCTGAATGGCACTGGAAGGGAAGTCAGGGCTTGAGGGACTGTGAAGCAGAGAAGGGACTGATTCCTTGTGTTGGGTGTGTGTGGGTGTCTTAGAAGTCAGGATAGCTCTAGTGTATGCATCCTTAGCTCTCCAACAAGACCACCAGCTTAGCATTTAGCTTCTCCCGGCTCCTGCATAGCTTAATAAACCCTATTGTGTTAGTTTGGATGATTTGTGTACCTTGGCTATGTGTAAGCCTGCTTAGTCCCTTATTCCTTGGATAATTATTCCCAGCTTAGGGCTGGAAATGTTGCTAAGAGATTGATGAGCATGCTGGCCTATGGTTGGGTGGAACATTGAAGTGATTAGCTAGAAGAGGCAGGTTTCCCTCTGCCTAGCAGAGATTAGAAATTTTGGTAGAAAAATCCTCATAAATTTTTTCTAAGTGCCTGAGCCATCGGCTCATCGGGAGACTTACTGGGAAGCTCCTATGATACAGTGGAGAGCTAGATAGAAGTTTCCCCGATAAAGGATAGTTGGAAGAAAATTTGTGAAATTTCTCTAAGTGTTCGACGGTCGTCGGCAGAGAACAGTGGAAGTTGGCATCGCAGTTTTGACGGAGGTTAGTCAAAGAACGCTGAAACGTAGACTCAATTAGTTGAAAGATCCTTCAGTATCAACCATCAGTGATTGACGGAAAATATAGGAAGGGAGATCCGACAGAGTGGCAACTGAAAGGAGAAAGAGGAAATTTTTTCAAAAATTTTTCTATGTGTCGAGCTCGTCGGATCATTGGAGGACTAAGAGGGAAGCTCCTCCAATACAATGAACAATTTAGTTGGAAGGCCACCCGATGGGGGTGAAATAGGCAGAAATAATTTCATGAAAATTATTCTAAGTGTTAGGCCATCGATGAGGCTTAGACGGATAGACCTCTGATGCAGACCCCAGCAGCGGTGAAAATTAGTCGAGTAAGTAGTCGTCACAGCGATGAAGATCTCTGGAAGAGAGAAAAAACATCGGTGAAGTTTAGTTGATGGAACCATCGATCGAAATTAGACGAGAAAAATGCCGAAACATTGGCTCCGTTTAAGTTAAATATCGTCAAAAATTAGATGTTGAAATTGTCGATATGTCAGCGGAAGATAAAGGAAGTTTCAGCGAAAATTAGTGGACTAGAGCGCTGACGTGGAGGAGAAAAGAGAACGAAATTTTTATAAGTGCTGAAATCGTCGGAAGAATTTAGTTGTTTGTGAATCCACCGTTGCGTCTACCTAAAGAGCTATCCACTCGATGCATAGTGCTTCCAACCGCTGATGTGTCGGAAGGAGTTAGTCGTTTGGACCACCGATGTGTTAGAAGAAGTTAGTTGTCTAGATCATTGACACATAGCATTTAAATGTTCCAATCGTCGACAAGTTTTATGGTCTGCGGAACCCACAGTTGGTTTGGTTGCTGCTGTTGCGGATGCATAAGGAACTATCCACCTAAAGCATAGTGCTTTCAATCACTGATGTCGCAGTGTTTAACAGTTTTTATTGCCGATATACTGTCATCTCCAATAATAGTCCTTGGCATCGCCGATAATAGTCCGGAATCCTAGATGATTAAGGGTCTGACACATCGGAGAAAAAAAAACGAACAGACCGCCAATGAGCAGTGGAGAAAACTAGCTGTTTTGACCACTTAAGTTTCATAATTTTAGTTGGGAAGAGGTCCGATTGAGAAAAGGAAATTTTGAGTTTTTCAAAGTGGGATTTCTCAATGAATTTCAGTGGATTTTTTAGTAGATTGTTAGTGGATCACAGGGCTGAAAAGGAAGAAAATTCTAGGTGGCTGAAGTTGGCAATTCAGACCAGAATACAGTTGTATGTAAAAGTGTATAATTTTTGGTGAAAATCGTCATTCTAGAAGTGGTGTGGTTTTCACATCCGAGGTAAAAATGGAGCATGTGGATAGGGGTTGGAAATCTTATCCAGCATAGAACAAGGGAGAATCACCAGAATTTGAATGAGGAGCTTCATGCAAAGATGAGGGACTTGAAAAGGGAGATTTCCTTAACCCTTTCTTGCTAACTATATTATATTTTATAAGCTTGTTTGTGTACATAGAAATTATGGCATGGGGATACATAAAATGTATGAGGATATGCCTTGCATGCATAGGATATTACATGTTGGAAAAAATAGTGATAATTATACATTTATTATGAACCAGTAATGGTAAATATTGCATTGGTGTTGGCATTAGTGGAAAACCAACGACAACATGAGCATGGCTAAATATGTTGCTGATGTGGATGAATGTGACCATCAACCCTATGGAGGGGATAAGGAAACAAATCCAGGATCAAAAGTTGGTGAGCAAATTCTGCAATCTCCTGCAAGAGACTAACCAAACCGGTAATGTCAAGGGTGTTAGTAGGATCCATGCAGGTAATGGTTTAATTATGACCTTTGCATGGAGTGGTAAAGGCAAGAGATCTCATACCATGTGGTTATTTAAAAATTTATACTACATTCATATAGAAATATATCCCGCCCTAAGAATGTTGATATGAACTTAATAACCAGAGAGTGAGTACTTGTGGTATTGAGTATAGTAATGCATCCTATATGAGGTAGTCATGGTTAGGCCATAGTATGTTTGAATGCATAGTATTCATGAATACAAGGTAGCATTGAGTGGATAT
This sequence comes from Pseudotsuga menziesii, assembly GCA_001517045.1. Taxonomy (NCBI): domain Eukaryota; kingdom Viridiplantae; phylum Streptophyta; class Pinopsida; order Pinales; family Pinaceae; genus Pseudotsuga; species Pseudotsuga menziesii. Next base: position 21,877 of record LPNX010844477.1, read on the forward strand.
GCATTAAGAGATTTTATAAATCTTGTAGTTATGCATTGAATGGATGCATATGAAAAGCCTGAGTAAATGCTGTAAATATGCATACATAAGTGTAGGTATAAATGTTGTGATGCATTGGATGAATGCATAGAGATAGTGCTTGTTTATCATGACTAACTAATGGCTGAAATGATGAATTGATGATAATTCTAGAACCATTTCAAGAGTTGTTATGAATGCAGGATAGTAAGTGCATGAAGAGGGTATTCATGATTGATTGGCTACTGGAAATTCTCTATGGAAGGGCAAGGTGGTACAAATGATATGCTTGTGAAGTAAGGAGTATATAAACACTTCATTTAAATTACATAAATAATGTGACTTTGCAATTTTAGTATGATAATGATTCACGTGAAGTAAATGAGTTTTGGTAATATTGATGCAATTAACAACTGGAAGTATTTGAATTCTATAATTCTGAAAATGCTTCAGTGATTGTTACAGAAATGAAAAAGTTATATGAATCAAGACTTACCAAGTGTTTGGATGATTGAAGTTCAGATTTCAAGTAGATTGTTTGGGGCATGGAAATGTGGGTAATACCATGACAAAGGCCAAAATTTACCATGTGAAAGAGCCAAACCTCATGAGAAGAGTCTCATGGTTGTGAAATTAGTCTGTATGCAGAATGAGTTGTCAATATGAATTAGTAAATTTCAGATTTGAGAAATTGCTGAAAACTACTAATCACTATTGCCTTGCATAGAATTGTGTCAGGAGGATGTGTTGTAAGGGGATGAATGAGGATCACCTCATTACTGAGCAAATCAATTTCTGTAGTAAACAGAGTTGCAAATTCATATTGAATTTAATTGCTAATGCCATTGCTTGGTTATGGAACAATCAAATTTGGATTGTATTAGTAGATAATGATTGACTGTTTGGCTACTTGATGAATGTGCCAGGGGCACACATTGCAGGAAGACCATGTGTGACGGCCTACAAGAGCCAAACTTCATGGGGAAATTCCCCCTATCTTGGAAATGGGTTTTGGGTGAAACTCCATTGGACATTTTGGAAATGTTCCATCTGCACTACATGTGTGGTAAACAACATAAGTGAGATGGTATAGATTATGTTGGTAAGACATGTGTGGGATATGGAATGTAAAAAGGAGTTGGGATGGAAAACTGAGGGACTTTCAACTCAGAGAAGGGAGCTCCCATTCCTCCTTAACGAAGGAATACTGCATCGAAAAATGGATAAGTGTTATGTGACCCTAGCTAAGAATATGCATGTCAAATTGTTAAATTCAATATGCAGATGATGTTTTTATTTTATTTTCATTATGACAGATTGCTTGAGTATGAATAGGGCTTACATGGCTCGCATCGGAAAGGGGTGCACACTTTCCTGATGTCGAGTCATGAAAGGGTTTTCAATATTGACTACACCCTAGGGAGTGGACGCACTCCCGGTGTCTCAATACTTGATAGTGAATGATATGATATATGATTACAGTTTTAGAGCAATAACGCTGATGAGTTTGCTTATATTGCTTGTGTTGACAGGCTAAACATTTGTAGTTTGGTTGTTGATATAAGTGTATTGTTGATATAAGTGCATGTGTTATTGTTGATGGCCTGATAAACCCAACTGTGTTGGCTTGGATGATTGGTTGTTGATATAAGTGCATGTGTTATTGTTGATGGCCTGATAAAACCAACTGTGTTGGCTTGGATGATTGGTTTTTGATATAAGTGCATTGTTGATATAATTGTATTGTTGATACAAGTGCATGGCCTGATAAACCCAACTATGTTGGCTTGGCTGATTTGTTGATGGCCTGATAAACCTAACTGTGTTGGCTTGGCTTATTTGTTCCTTCCCAGTCAGTGTGAAGGTGTACTGGTTGGACATTAATTATTTGATGTTGAGGAGAAGCCTGCTTGTTGACCTAACATCCAAGTCCATAGGAAATTCCAAGGCTTGCAAAGCAAAGCGGGACCATATGGACCAACAAGGAAATGCACAATACAGATAAGTATTCGATTATTTTGTAGCTTCTTGCTTATGAATATACATTTGTATATGGTTTGGTTATGATATTATAAGCTCTTGTTTAAAGATAAAAACTAATGAGAATAAACTAAACATGTGAATCTATTCGATGTTTGAATATAGGTATCGCTAGGAGCGAGGAATATGAGGGCATCATAGGGGTGCATGTGGACATGTGACTTTCTTGAAGAGCTCAAAATGAGCAGTAATGAAAAAGGTGCTAGCGGGATTGTGAAGGCCCTAGCACCCAGAGTTGTAGACAAACCACATGGAGAGACTCCATGGTTGAGAGGTCTGGAATAGACTAGAGATACTAAGTGTCATGAACAAGAAGGGTTGGTCCAGCATTCACGATGAAGTGAAAGAGGCTAAGAGCATGAAAACCACAATGTTGGTGTGGGTTCTAGAATGGGACAAGAAAAAAGAGGGAAAACAAAACTTTTGCTGCTCTCTCTTTCCTTTTTTTGATTATATA